>RXPK01000253.1:433872-463652 GCA_004143645.1 Protaetia brevitarsis
TCCCTAGGCCCGACCTTCACTTTACCAGTCAGGACATAATTACGGACGGACTGAAACTCGTTCGGTGCAATGCAGATTCCCACTTCTGCATCCGTCGCGCACTCTGCATCGACAGGACCGACGGGGCTGGCCTCTGACTACGTCTGCAGGTACCTCTCGGCAGAGGCAACTCACATCAGCCTGAAAACTATCCGGTCGAGAAAAGCCGCGAGCACTCCCAGGGTACCCACAAAAACGAGCCGATTTCCTGTTAGTCCACCTGTTTATCCCTCTTACCCTCCGGCCAGATGGCCAAGAGCACTGCCCCATCGCGATTCGGGAACGCGTTCCGGTAGAGGTGACAGCTCCCCTCCCACCTCCCGGACCAACGATATCATAGGTCATTTCTCCCTCAATAACAAAGGCTCCTTTCTCTTTCCCGGCGGCGAGGGTGCCTCCGAGCGAGCTATTTCCCGAAGGCATGGAAAAAGGCCGCGGTGATTTTTATAACGAAACCGGGAAAATGCGCGAAATTTCCACAGAACTACCGCCTCATCAGTTTGTCCGCGTGTCCAAGATCATCGAGGCTGTAATTTTAAAAAGATTAAGGATTGAAGTTGAAGATTTCGGTATTTTGCCTCAGGAGCGGTTCGGATTCCTGCACTGGTTTTTGTGCGGACTCCAGCTCCTGAGCTTATCGAACCGTTAGTGACGCGTTTGGGAGTTGCGTGAGACTGTTGGAGCGGATATTTCTAGATCGTCAGCCAGATTTGATAGTGTCTGGCATGACGAGCAATTATTTGTTGAACTACAAGATAAGTCTACCATTAATAAGTCTACTATTAATAACATTAATTTACAGTTACTTAAGAGGCAGGACTTTTGTATCGAGGGAGTATGTTCTTCCGAGAGGGCCCATCTTGCGAGGGTGCCGCAGGGTTCAGTTTTCACATTTAAAATAACAAAGTTTATTTTAATATAAAACTTGAAAATATTTTAGAAAAAAGGTACCACTCAAACTACCCAATTATAACAAAAACCACATTTTAAAGTTCAAGAGTTTCGTTACGTCGGAAATCTTCTAACTAACCAGTTCTGTAGAAAACCTTGTAGAGTTCTTCTTAAAAATTGATGTTCATTGATTGAAACCGGGCACAAATCACTAAATACAAATTATTAAATTTTTTAAAAAGGGCATTTATATTGTCAAAGTTACTTCTAAGTACTTATAATGAGTAGAGAAGAGAAAAAAGTCAATAAATTTATATGATAATCGAAAGTATTTGCTTTATTTTTTAAATATAAAAAAAAACGAAAAATATATTAAAAAAATGATTGTATTTTTATTATTGTCACTGTTTATGACCAAAATAGTAACATTTTCAAGGTTTATTGTACGAAAATAAAACATAGATATTGGAACGTTTCTGGGATTCAATTAATCACACCGGGGATATATTTAATAAAAAGTATTGTAAGTTTATTTGTACTTTTAAAGTCTAGTAAAAATAAATTAACACTAATTAATAAATAATTAACTAAGCACTACTAAAATCACTTATTAAACAAATTCACTTAAAATACTGCGATTTATATCCACTGCTATTTATTTAAGCTGATTTATTTTCACCGTTCACTCGCTCGTTCCGGCTTTTTGCTAGGTGTTTTCCGATACACTGACTCGTCTCTGTTCGCGCGCGTGTCTATATTAAGTGCGCTTGGCTCTTGATTAACCTGGAGGTTTCCTGAAATTTCGAGTAGATTCGCGCTAGAAATTTCCATTGCGAATTGATGCGTCATACACTAACACCCTTTATGAGCAGTCTCCGTTCTGGCGTCATTTACCGGCATAGCGGGGAACTCAAAATTATAAAATAGGCGCGTGCGCTAAACTGCCTGGTGTGGCTATATTTATTATTGTATTTTCATAATTGTTCATAATCATCCCGTTGTAGCTCAACACGGTTGTAAAACTATAGGAAATATATAAACAAGGCTACTACTATACCGTAGGCCACCAGCGAGAGTTATCGATAGTGCCCATTACAAAATAAATCTAAAACAATGTTTGTTTGTTTTCTCATTTATTTTTCGTATGATGGAAGTAAAACTGATAATAAATATTTTTTTTAGTAATAGGTGTATTCGTTTTACGTGTTTGGTCACTTAGGTTTGTTCAATTCTTAATAAGAACTAATCAATTGTGTTTTTTTGTGCGTGTGACCAAACTGGACTAATCAAACTTACCTCCCTTTGTCCCTCTAGTAACCAACCGAAAATCTGGGCCAGTTGATCAGTTCAAATGAACCATGTAGGAAGATAACCTAAACGGTGTGAATTGGTCAGTTGTCCGTTTTTGTAATGTCGTCGTTTAGTGATTTAAGTTTTTTGGTTTGTTTCGGTTAGTCACTTTAATCAAAGCAAAGGTGTAAATCGAATACAGCTAATATCATAGATTTCACCGCTGCTGTGATGGAAAACCTTGAATATTCAACAGTTCTTTTTAATTTTTTACTACACAATAAATGGAAATCACCATGACAATATTAAAACAAAAAAAAACATTATGAACTTAACACAAAATCATTAATATAACATAAAAGTATATACAGTGACCGGCATAAATATCGCAACATATGGTTTTTTTTTTATTATTAAAATACACTAAAACTTATTTTGGGGGATAAGTTGTGCATGTCTAAGAACCCCAAAATCTATTTTGACACGCATCACGTAACCACTAGTATGGCGGTAAATTTAAAAATATGCCATGGATCTGCAAAAAGTGAGGTTAGATGATATATAAAAAAAAATATTTGAAAAAGTTGCTTAGAATTTAATTCTTTGGTACACACTGGAAAGGACGACTTCAGTGTGACGGTTGTTGTTGCAAGGGACTGTATGTGGTAGTAATATATAAAATTTTACAAACATTTTCATTCTAAACCACGGCCGTTTGCACCATTCGTGATTAAATTATAATTAACATTTAATCATAATTAAAGTTTAAATTCCTTTGCACCGACTGCTTAATTAATAATTAAATCCTTAATTCGTGATTATCTTTAATCAGTACCCAAGGTACGAATTAACTCATAATTAAAGTTGGCGCAAGCGTAGTTTCTTTGTCTACAATCATGTTTATAGGCGATTATAGGTTATGTTATGCGGTTTTTGGTTATAATGCAAATATCTGTGACCGTAAATTGAAATAGCTAGCTAATTAAAGTGTTCACTGTGAAGATTAGGGACAAGGGATAGCGGCGTGCAAGAAGTGTATATTGGCAGGTTTTACAAAGTCCAAGGTAAATCAAAAATTGAATTCCCGAAATAAAAACTGACAATGCATTTGAGGATTACTCGTGGTTTCAGGTGGGAATGACCCGGAGGTATTTCGTAATAGGAAAGGATATCTATCTATAAATTCACAATTTTTATATGATGCTAATTTAAAAATAATGGATATCGTAGTACGATGGCCAGGAAATACACACTTTAACGATCCATTCTTTTCCATAAGTGACAGTGGATATGCCTCAAAAACATATTTATTGACCCCACTGTTAAATTCTGAAACAGTTTGTGAAAAATCGTTATAATGAAAGCCATATTACAACACGGAATGTCATTGAAAGCATGTTTCTAAGAAGAATGTTTTCCAATACTGGCGTATGGTTGTCGCTTAAAGCTGGATACCTCTATGCCAGTAGTAGTTGCTACCTCAGTATTGCACAATATAGCCATAAATATGGGTAAAGAGGAAATCAATGAAGAAAAATTAAATCAAGAAATTTTAAATGGACAACTTTTTGAGATTAATTACGACGCTGTTGATGATGTACCTGCTGCGACACAGGCATTACTAATTAATGATTATTTCACCCTTTTGTAATTCATTGCTATATAGAAATTAACTTTTGAACATTTTGTTGTATTTGTTTTCTTTGGCTTTTGTATAAACGAAATATATTTTATTTACTCTAAATGCATTATCACTTTGATTTTTTTAAAGGAAATATTGTGTATGTAACTAACCATTTATTTATTAAATAAAAGGAACAAAATATATAAGGAAATGATGGTAATAATAAAATATAATAAAAAGTAATAGCAGAGGTCAAATAAAGTATCAAAAATTGGAGCATTTGCAGAACATACAAATAAAAGAATTGCATAATGAAAAAAAAAAAAACCTGCATTCACATATTAATTTTCATTTTAAAACTACTACTCAACTTTTTTATTTCAATATCTAATTCTGTAGCAATTTGCTTCAGCTTAAATTCCAATAACTTTCAAATGCCGCTTAAAATCGCGCATTCGCATAACGGCAATTTTCATTATGATGGAACAGTGTTCCCAATAGAAATACGATTTTTGACTAAAAACTAAACTTAACGCACTACCAACCTATATTTCTGTCGCAAACTTTTTAATTAACTAATCATTAATTAAATTTGTTCGGTGCAATCCAATTCATATTTAATTCGTAATTAAATTTAATCTTTGATTAGTTAATTAAAATGTTAATCACAGACGGTGCAAACGGCCGTTAGCGAACATTACATTTATTGAAAATTATTAATTTTTTTTTAATTAGCTTCCTGTAAGTATTCTGTAGCTGGCCTGCATTCTTGCGGCCTTTTCGATAATGTACTGTCGCCTATCTTTCTTTTGCTTATATACAGCCGGTAACTTTTACTTACGTTTCGCTATGACGAGCGCGTCGTCGCTGTCTGCATCTGCACCTCTATAGCTTCTACAATCTTTAATTGTTTTAGCATGTTTCTCTTCAAGAGTTCGTGGCCTATCTGATTTTGTATACAGCCACATAATGTATGCTCTTGTGGTCAAAACTTGTACTTGCTATTTTCATTTGATTCTCCGCCTCAAATTCTATCGACTTCTTGCCATTTTCATTTATTGTTTCTAGGTTCTTTTTTTCTGTTCGCGCATGGACCTTTATAATGCTGGCTTTTCTGTACTCCTCAGATGTCAAATATTGCTTTAAATTCTACAGTTTTTCTTTTAATCTTTTCATATACCAGGAAAGAGACCCTAAAATATTTGTTGTCACTGCCACTTTTGCATAGCGTATTTCTACCAATCTCGGTTATTCCCTTATCAGAGGCGGCTCGTGGTCGGAAGCGTAGGGTGTTCACAAAATCAAGAACATGCAAATTTTTAACTAATCCAATCATTTTTTCGTACATGTCCTTAAATTTTCTTGTAAAGTCTTTAGATTTGCGCTTTGTAGTTTGCGTCAAATTGAGTTATGGTTTTGGTCTGCCTACACTTTTTCAACTTGAATTTTTTGTCATACCTAAAACGAATTAAAATTGTCTTTGTGTGTATTTCATTATCTTTTTTACGTACTATATATTTTCTTTTTTGTTTATAGGCTGCACCAAAGCGCATTAACGGCGGCTTTGCTTTGTCGGCTTTTTGCAGAGGGATTTAACGACGCGGCGTAGTTTTTAACTGCGGCTGCGCTGTTACCAATTTATTTTTGTTTTTCTAAAAAAAATCATTATTATTTGTATCTTTGAGGGAAATGTACGTTTTTTGGGAACAGTAAAAAATTTACGAGTTTAAGTTTATGATTTTATGTGCACGGGTTCAAACGTATGTTTTAATAAATTAAAAATAATTATACGCAGCCTTGGTTTCATTATAAAAACTGTCACCAACAAACAGTTATTAGTTTTTATGGGTAGTTACGACCTGGAACGGTGAGTTATTCATAAACAAAACATATATAACATAGTTTGTCCGTAAAACACGATATCTGAACGTTGATGTCGATCGATTTATTAACGTGACCCGAGAACGCAACGAAAGCGAGCACAGGAGCACACGCAATTTGTGCACAGTTCATATGGAATCTGCCGTATCCCTCCCCACCACCGCTACGTCCTTTATGCGGCTAGGCATCGACAAAATCAACGTAGTCCCGCCTACTCGGCGCACTTGCTCCGTTGTCCGTCGCTTGCTCGCAATATATGGACAGAAAGGAACGTCGCGTCGTTTACTCGTTTCGCTGCGTTATATTTCACGAATATATTAAGATCGAGTAATAGATTTTATTAGTTTGTAATCGAGGATTTCTTTAGAGGGTTCACGTGCTCATGTGCTCCTATATAGAAACCGCCACTGTCCCTTACCACTTTGTTTTTCTTTCTTTTAGGGCAAGTATATCTAATTCATACTTGCGCATTATTTCTTCTAAATTTTTTACTGCTCCTTCTTCGTATGTACATTGTGTCCCTAGATTCAGCTCTCTTAGTATCTTTTATGTCCTTCTTATTTTCTTGAATCCAGTAATTCCGTTCCATTTTCTTTTCCTTCAAGGTATGCTTACTATCCGATTGGTTATTGTCCTCTTTCTTATCCCTATTCGTTGTCCGATTCTTTGTCAATGTCGTCATCTACCTCTCTTGCTCTTTTGTTTTGATAGTTTTTTTTTTGGTTTCGACTGCCATTGTCTCCATGGCCCATTCGTAGATTTCTTCTGTTAATTATGATTTTTTTTTGTAGCTTGCTTTTACTTTGCTTCCTTTGCTCCGTTCTTCCCACGCAATGCTTCTTAGTTCTTTTTGGATAAATCTTTCCTCCACTGTTAAATCGCTGTCAATATATTTCTTTGTCTTTTTTAATTTACTTTTCGCCTTCATTATTTCCTGCTTTCCTTCGAATGTTTTCATTTCCGCCCTTATTATTTGGATGTCCTGACCCTGTTTTATTACATTTGCTTTTTTAACTTTAGTGTTTATCTTCAGTTCGTCCCGTAGGAATTGCTTCCTTCTTTCTCCAACTTCTCTCGTATATTTACTCCCTTTATTATTTTTCTCTTGTATCTTTCGTCATTTTCCATTTTATCTTCCGGCTTCTCGATTCTTTTTCTTAATTGTTTCTTTTCGCTCTCCCACTCTTCTTCCTTTCTCCCCATTTCCAGTTTGCTATTTTTTATTACTTCCGTTAGTTCTTCTGGTTAAGTCTTCAATTATTTATTTCATCAATTCTTCCAACTTTTATAGCTCTTCCTTTCCTGGTTTATCTCCTGGTTTTATGTCTCTTTCTTCACTTTTCTTTCCTTCTCTGCCTTCGTTTGTTCCGGCGATCTTATTGTTCTTTTACTTTTACTAAATCCTCTTCTTTATTGTCCTCTGTTTCGCCGCTCTCTCTACCTCGCTTCTTATCGATGTTTCATTTTGTCTCACTTCACGACCGGACAATAACTCAGCGTCAATCGTCGCTAGTATACTTGATGTAGTTAACTTGATTGTTCAATAGAAATTAAATTATATTACTTCTCCACTCTGACATACTAGTGAGGTATATATATTTCCTTGTTTACCAAGGTTCCGGTTTAAGAGGTGCCCCGGATGATTTCGAATCGGATGATTCTGAATCGGGTAATTTCGAACTCGGATATTTCAAACTCTGTTAAAAATGGTACAACGATTTTATACCAAATGAACTCTACCGAAACTTTTGGGTAGGTGTTTCCATATACGCATTCGTATAATTGTGTGATTTGAAAATTCTCAACTTTCCGGTTTTGACTCGATCATCCGAAATTTATTATCTGGACTGACGGTCGGTGTTTGTTGTTCATAGACGTTGTGCACATTTAAATCAGGGAGTCACATTCACTCAATATATTAGTAATGTGCAGAATTTTTTGTTAAGAAAAAATAGTAAACTTTTATTGTAGAACAATTTAATAGATTTAGTTACGTATAAAATAAACACGAAATATGATCCCGTATTCCGCCGCGCTTATTGAAATCCTCTTGAAATTATCCGAATACGTGCAACTTATACGAGTATGTCTGGTGGAATATGAAATCGGAATTTATTCCGAACATATCATGGCCTTCCGATCGGGTTATTCCGATTATTGAAATCATCCGAATATTTACAACACTAGCAGGAACACTAAGACCAGCTGGATGCAGTGGGAATGGGTAGCCCGTTGGCTGCCGTTGTCACAAATTACTACATGGAGCACTTCGAGACCAGGGCACTGGATAGTAAAGATACAAACCTGCCTGCTGGTTCCGTCATGTGGATGATACGTTTATTATTTGGCTCCACGGAGAGGACACACTACTGGACTTTTTCCAACATTTAAACAATATCCACCCCCGCATACAGTTCACGATGGAGAGGCAAACGGACGGTGGCCTCCCCTTCCTGGACGTGTTAGTCAGCAGGAATGGGGTGGAACGCTTGGCCACAGAGTATTCCGGAAACTACTCACACGGATCGCCTACTTGCAACTCCAACCATCCACCACGTCAGAAAGAGGGGATCATGAAAACCCTAAGAATCGTGCCGTGTGCATCTATGAACTTCAGTTTCTGCCTCAGCAGCTAGCGCACCTAGATCGCGCCCTACTAGCAAATGGGTACTCAAGGAGATGAAGAGGGCCTTGCATCCACGGACGACTCCTGCCAACTCATAGGGTAACAGGGAAGTACAGGAAGATGTCAAGGGCACCGTTTTCTTGCCTTACTTCAAAAATGCAACGGACCGGGTTAGTAAACACCACGTGAAGACAGTTTTCAAACCGACGGGACAAATAAGGCACCTTCTACGTTCCGTGAAAGACCCCAGGGACCCACTGTAATCTACAGAAGTAATATCGGATACCATCTTCGTGTGGATCTGTTTACATTGGCACAAGTAAACGGAAGCATCAACACCAGAATTAAGGGGCACGCGCGTAATTTTTCGGCTGGGACAGGCTGAGAAGTCAGGCCATCGGCAGAAACACGCCCTAGATAGAAATTTACAAACATGGAAACAACTTCAACCAGAAAGAAGAAGCACGTACTTTAAACAAGATCTGGTACCCGGTGTTGCGTGTTCGCACCACAAACAGAACGCACTCTGACCCAAGGACCCCAATCGAAGCGTACACGCGTCATTCAGGACGTCGCGATCATTCAACGACGAGCTATCGCGAAGGAAACTTCAAAGCTCGCCGCTAAGGATGCTCACCGCAGTTGTGAACGAAACGTAAGGAAGCAATTCTACAGGACCATGGCTCAACAGCCCGGAAAGGAACTTTTCAGTTTTTTTGTTTGTTTTTTTTTATTCACATTTATTCCTCCCATAAACCCAAGCTATATGTGCGCCTGGTTTAAATGAACGTAATGCTCACCCTTCGATCAACTCCGATGTCGATATTGAAAAAATTAATTCTTGTTCCTGCAAGGACATAATATTTTTTCCAAAGGATTAAATCATTTTTTCAATATAAGAAAGGGAGGAAAATTAATTTGTTTTTCAAAGTAAGGGACACAACGCTGGCGAACAGAGCACATTCATTTCTCTATGTCACGAAATTAGCAGGAGCCGGCGTTGCTAAAAAAAATAATTTAGTGACATAGAGAAATGAATGTGCTCTGTTCGCCAGCGTCGTATCCCTTAGTTTGAAAAACAGATTAATTTTGCTCCATTTTTAATATTGCTAAAAAAATAATTTAATCCTTTAGAAAAAAATATTATGCCCTTGCTTGCACCAAATCGTAAGCATGTTAAAAGGAAGCAGAGCCCATCTTGAATAATGAATATTTATAGTTGTATAAAAATTAAAGTATTTTTTAAATCGATCCAAAAGTTTTGAATTTACTGCCATGATTAACAACTACACAAACACACGAAAAACTTCCACAATCTTCCTTTAGCATAGATTTATAGATGTATGAATTAATCTGACCGGAAAATTATCTTAAATACAGGTTATTTGAACTACAATAATCATTGAAATAATTATTTGAATAATGAATGAAATAAAAATGGCGATTATATATTTTCAACGATACGGATGATCGCATCTATAGAATTAGTTGTTTGTATCACTAAGCCAGAAACTACAGTTTTTGCGGTATGAGAGTACGGTTTGTGAGAGTACTCACAAGTACGAATAGTCGCAAAAGAGTTTCTGGCCGTGTGATACACAATGTTTTTGGGCCGACAAATGTTAATTTTGAATTGAAAATAGAAAAGAAATTTTGACACTAGGGGTTGACAGTACAAGTTGGCACACATGTTACATACCTTAGTATTTTGACGTTTCCGATGATAAATCTTTTTCTGTAATTTTCTTTCTAGTTTAATGTCTATTTATTAATAATAAGTGCAATGAAGACACCAATCTTAGCATGGTTGAACAGTACTTAATGACAATTTATTACACGTCTGTCATGCGGAATCTAGTATGGCCAACCTTTAGTGACATTTTTGCCTGCAAAATGAGTGTTTCTGGACGGAGGCGCAAAAACATATTTATATATTACTTAACGACTCTACTTCATTATCGAGTAAAATAATCGGTAACTATAAAAAGAATACTTGCCATCAAGAAGTAAAGTATTCTTCCCAAAAAAAGTCTGATAAGTGGCGCCAGCAATGAACACGTGCACAAGCTGTATAAAGCAAACTGTCAAAGTCATCAAGCATGTGATTATCAAATAATTCGAAGCACTTACAAGAATAAGCAAAACAATAAGATAATGTAATACAGTATTTTTTTTTCTAAAAAATATTTTAAGCTAGTTCAGTACTAATAATTATAGAGTGTCCATCACTTATTACAGTTATAAAATATACTTGACAATTTCATGTTTTGATTAATACATGAATGATAAAAAACTGTGCAGTCACACCCATCGGAAAATCATTCGATCTACGGTGTAAAAATTGAATTTCTCTAAATTTCTTAAGTAATTCTTCAGAATTACCTGCGTGGGAAAGCGAGCAAACCGATATTTTGTGTATTTGTTAAACATTGGCCGCATTCAGAGTATGTAACTGCTAGGTAGCTGCTCCCAAACGGTTTGGGAACTCTTGACAATTCGTCTCAAAAACGTACCGCTACATTTGCGCTACATCACATAAGATACATATGACCGCGTCGCCATGTTGTGTAGCGGAAACCGCTACTGATGTGTATCGTACTCTGAACGCGGCCATTGAAATATAAAATGAAGATTTAGAATACACACATTAATAGATAGGAAACACTTTGCTTTTACCAAAGCTAGCCAAGGATCTGGCTCATTCAGCTCACTTCACTTTTGAGTTAAGCTACGTCCTACTCTTTCCAAACGCCCAAACCAGGCTATGCTAAAAGTAAACAGGTCGTTGGTACTTATTTTATTAAGCTGACTTCAAATTTAAATTAATATTTTGATGTCACAGTCTTGCCAACACGAGGACAAACATTGTTCCCCAAAAAGTTCCGATAAGTGGCGCCAGTAGTAAACACGTGTCACTCTTGATTTGACAGGCCGTATAAAGCAAAATGTCAAACTCATCAAGCAGGTCGTATGCTCACCGCTACAAAGAGTACAATACAACAACAACACATTAATGCAATAGTGACAAGGGCGCCATTGTCATTGAGGTTAACAATGTTTAGGTTAACTTGGTATTTATTATGCTGCCCATGTATGTAGTAGTTATGTAGTATACCTATGGATAGCATGTGTCTCATATCAATTGGTATACACTTTAGATAATAGGAAGTGAGATGGTGCTAGTACTCGCAAAATACTCCAAAATCAAGCAATCCAAATAATCTAACGAACACATTCAAAATTCATTGTTGCAGGTGTATAATATTCATTATAATTTGTATGGACTCTCCTGTAGTAGAGTGATGTGGTGAGTGTATGGTCCAGTATGGGTTCACCTGTCATTCCACCCACGATGACATGCAAATCAATCAGTCAGTGGCTAATCACTTGCAAACATGGTATTGGAGGATTCTGCCAGTACTAGTTTCATCTCATTTGCTATCCTTCAAAGTGATTTGTGTATATTTCTCTCTAATGTTGGGGTCAATTCCCTACTATGGTTATATAGGCGCTATCTATAGGTATACTACATCCATGATGCTGCCGATAAATGTATTCTGCCATATTGAACTGCACTGGCTCGAGAGCTAGCACAGGTTTTTCTCCAGTGGATTGATTGAATGCTGATATATTATTAAAAGGATTACTGTATCTAATGTCAAATAAGAAAGAGTGCTTCCATGTTACTTCACTTAAAATTAGTGCAGGCAGTTAATCTAAAAAAAAACGAACTTCATATCTCTAACTAATTATTTGGCAAAGTAAAAAGTAGTATTCCCTTTCTACATTTCATATTAATTGTATATGATACCATAACCCAAGACTAATAATTAATGAAAGCTAAGGAAACCATAAGTATACTTAACCTAAAACCTATCCGTTTCCAATTGATGGTGCGTATGTCTCGTTCAGCATAAGTTAAGAGTCTTTCTAAATACACTAATGTAGTTATTGCACACTCTGCTGTTAACTGTGCTGCATTAAAAAGAGTCCTAATAAACTTATAAATTTGTCTGTGTTCAGGATTGTGTTTATCATATTCTTCACTAACACCTTCCTTTGTTAATGGATGTAATCTCTCATCAAAAATATTAATTGTTCTTTCAGAGTCCCTGTTTTTAATATGGTAATAAATTGCCAATGCCACACACTTCACAGTATTTTTTAAATTTGGTTGTGATACAGTACTGTCATCTAAATAAATCGTGGAACAAGAGCTGCTTTTCTTCAATGGTCGGAGATCTGCCTATTTTGATGCAAACTTTTTCGTCTGAGTGTAGGTCATTTTCAATAGCAATGTTAGAACGTTCCATAAATAGTGTTCTTGCCATAGGATCCTTTGAAGGATCCAATTCTCCATCATCTGGTTCTCTTTCACTTATGTGTTGCAAATTATTAATACTGATATCACCTTCATGTAATGAAAGATCTTCATTTGCATTTATGACACGATGACTTAATTGTGGACTGTTGTGTGAACAACAACTGTTTTTATTACCCATTTTCCATTTATTATTATCTTTAACCTAGTTATCCAAAGATTTTGGATGCTTTCATTTGTTTTTCTTGTGGTAGTAATGAAATATTCGCAAATCAACTATTAATCCCGTTTTGTAAGCCATTTATGAACACTGATTAGATATAACAAATAAAACTGATATCGCACACCCACTAATTTTCTTGTCTACGCCTATTCTTCAAAGCGGTCAGCCGGCCGTACATTCATGTATTTAATACGTCATTTGGTCAGAATTTGATACAAATGTATTATAAATAAATATTTGCAATTAGCGCGCAATGGAACGTTTTCCATTAATTTAGTTCATTCAAATTCTGCTTTTAAAAATAATTTTTGAAATTAACAGTTCTTTGTTTTACCAAGACCATGATAAAGATAAAGATTAAAACGATACAATTACGTTCAAAATTGTAATTGTTGGGTAGAAAGCGTTTATGAACGTATTCAATATATTTTAACATAATAAATACTTTTAAGATTATAATTTTACATATCATGAGCACGGAATGTTTATCGCTGTCACTATTGATTAAATACTGTTGGGAGACTATATAATGTATTTTCTTTTCATCCAGTGAATGAATTGCACGTTCCCAGCAGCCGCATCGAAAACAGAGCGGATCCGACATGTAGATAGCGCTAAGCGCTGTACATTTATAGAATCCGAGATCACAATATATTAGAGTAGGACATGTTGGCACAAAAATCCATTGTTCTTGAGTGTCCGTGTTTGAATGACCTTCAAGTCCAGCTGCCATTTGTAAAGCTGTTGCCGGAATTATCAACGTGTAGAATAATTATATTTTAAAGGAAGTAGAAAAATAGATTAAAAAAATACACAAATTTATGCGTTTTTTATTCTGATTTTGTATTTGATTTGATATTTATGAACAGTTTATAGTAATAAAAAACACGATTCCAGTAAAATAATGTTTGATTAAGTGATACATATTATTTGCATGTTTTACAATATTATGTCATATTCTTTCCTTTTTGTGAAATAAACCATTGTTCATATTTTTATAGTGTAAAGGATTCTTCCAGGAATGAATATGTTGTGGTTCTTTCTCAAATAAGGTGGAAGGGACTTTCAAATTTCTGACACGAATACACAATAACTATTAATTAGGGTTCAAGAGTTATGACTATATCATTCTGTGCAATACAAAGATTATTCCTTTCTATTCGACTACTTCATTTCTAACATCTGAACCCACACTGGTTTGTCAACAATGCTTGTGTTTTATTTGCCATGCGGATCACTTGTGATCAGATCAGTTACGTCATTGCCAACTGATCGCCTTTGCGCCAAATAAAACGGTTCACTTTCGTCATGACTTTCGTGTAGTTTGACGAATTTGGTTCAGTTCAGTATGTCTTCTGTGCGCAAGCGCGATTGTCTGTCTTATATGA
This sequence comes from Protaetia brevitarsis, assembly GCA_004143645.1. Lineage (NCBI taxonomy): Eukaryota > Metazoa > Arthropoda > Insecta > Coleoptera > Scarabaeidae > Protaetia > Protaetia brevitarsis. The sequence continues at coordinate 448,156 of RXPK01000253.1, forward strand.
AAAGTTGTTCTGTTACGAATTTCAAAAACGGAATTGCAATGTCGCATGTATAGAAGCAACATAGTTATGAAAAAAAAAATACATAAAATGGGATGATATTACACGTTGATAGAGTAATGGACGTTTTTCTGAAATTCCTTTTTAAAATACGTACATTCAAATTGTTATATCAAATATTTTGATACTGATATACACACCCTTTCGCCTTCGTAGCCTAAAAAATGCCATCAGATTTCCCACGGCATCGTCAATGTTATTTCTCTTAATAAATATCTATCAATTATATCTATAATCTGATGATAGGGATAAAATAAAACAGGTAAGAGGCACATTGCATATATTTTGTATATTAAAAAAATAAAAAAAAAAATGATATGACATATCAGACATTGTTTAATTATTTGAGTCATTACCAATTTCCATTATATCCTAATACAGTCGTCAATAAATAAAAAGAAGCTATGATAATACAAATAGGCTTAATTAACATTGTGCATTAATTACGAAGAAGACATGAGTCATCCGAGAAGAGGAAGTATATGTGGGAACATATAGCAATGAATTAATCAGCAATAGATAAATAGCAATGTGGCATCCATCGATATCCACAATAACACTGGAGAATCCCTGCTTTTCTTCTAAACCCTTAGCTATGATCAGCTGATTCTTTCTTTCTGCATTATTTGGCCAATCAAAGTATGTTGCAGCTTGCTGTTCCAGATAATCAATTACCTATCGAACAGACCTCCATGTAGTGCTACGAGTAACATTAAAATGGTCTCCCACCTGTTGGAAAAGATTCATTGTTCGCTAAGTACCACATGGTGGCAGCAATGCTTTCTCAGCATTAATGTTTTGATCACCTTAGAGGAGTTTCTCATTAGGAGTGAGTTTTCTCGTGCGATGATTTACTGGACATCTCATCGTTCCGAACTTGTTGGATACTTCGGCTAATAATTCAACCTACAACAGTCAAATGAAGTGAATGGTTAAAAAAAAAACAAAATTACTGACCACTTTTTGCTTCATAGAGTTCGCCATTCTTAACAAAACAATATTATATTGATCTATTGTTGCAATTAACTAAATAAAAAACTTGCAAACAACAGAAAATGTGTACAACAGAGCAAATAAGACAGCTTATGCAGACGGGTTAACTACACGTGGCCTTCTTGTGGGTCTTGTGTGGCGCCAATTTGAATCGACATCCCGCTTTTTAAGATTTAAAAATCCTGTGTTACCATTGGTGGATCACTTCTGGATCCGAACTGAATCTCTGAATAGCTGTTCACTTCTTATGGATTTATCAGTTCCGGATCAGTTGCGTGACGTCACGGATGACGTTTTCATCGAGCTGATCTGATCGCAAGTGATCCCGAGCCAAATAAAAAATACACTAATAATGTCCGGGTCACAAGGGTAGATTCAACATAAGACTATATTTAATATCGAGTTGTCTATAATATGAAAAATGCAATTAATATTTATACAGTAAATGCAGCTTCAACCAAAATCACCATATTTTAAAAAGAACAAAAATGAATCGGTTAGTTATTGCGATAAATAGCAACTAGCTTAAAATTGTGTATGTAACATAATAAATTGATTTAATGTGACCTAGGAACTCTGACAACGGATAATAGTTCTGCTTATTTCATTGTTACTTTCTAACTTTTCTTGTCGTGTCATATATATGAGATTCATTCGGAAATCCAAAAACTGCGACCATCGTCAGCCATTCAAAATTATCTTGCGAGAGTGACTGGCACTACAACATGATACCCATTAGTGTCTTCTTTCACGATAATTGAGTTATTTCACTTAACCTAAACAATCATAATATAAAGAAAGTATGTAAATTTATGGCCCACCTGATCTCAACCTTTTACACAAGAATATCATAGTCATAAACTGTTTTTAAAACGTTAAGGGTAATTCAAAACTAATTAAATACGTAAAATAAATAAATAAAATAAGTAAATCATATAGATTAAACGGACGAGTAAACTAATTTGTGTAGATACGAACGTAAACAATAACAAACTGCCATTATGGGAAGCTGTTGTTTGTGTGAAGTCACGGTACAAATAATACGGTATGCTCGTTTTGAATCTCATAGCGTTTTCTACTTGCCGCACTGGGGCGCACTGAGTGTGGTTATCGTATTCCACTGGCAGAGTCAGTGCCCACTCGCGGAGTATTTTACGTTTGACTGGCGCACTGACACCGAAAAAAGGCGCACTCAGTGCAACAAAACTGGCCCTCACTACGCTTCACGGGGCCAGTTCAGTGCAGTTAGATGGCGGACGCATTTTCAAAATTCATGTTGTTAGCAACTAATTTGTTGGAGGAAAGTTCATCATCCTCTGATGAAGATGAAGTAAACGCATTATTAGAACATATACAAATAAAGCAAAAAAAGTGCGTGTTGAAAATTTTATAGACGCGATTGAAAACTATTCGCACCAACAGGTTAATATTATATGACGATGTCTATAGACAGCTGCAATTGTTACTGCTATATGGCTTATTTCTACAGCACGATTTTCGATTAAACTATAGTAATGTAAGCGCTGACATATTCTTCTGAATTTAATAAAAAACAATTGGTTATGCTTTTATATTCTGAGCAGCAATTGCGACAAACTAAGAAATACACAATACTATACTAACTTATCATGTCCAGAAAAGTTTCTTTTTCTACGACTATATTGTATACAAAGTTATTGGTAAAACTGCTGTTTACGGCTACCATTTCCAGCTGTTCGCGGGCATGTAATACGCATGCGCAGAACAGGGCAACGTTGTCGGATTTCGTTTAACACTTGTAATCTATTTGGCGGCATTAATTTGAATTTATATGGAACTTTTAATATATTTCTATATTACTATAGATAATTATTGTGATATTTGTTTTTCTTTCGGTGGTGTATAAATATGTTTTATAATCAATTGCAACATAAATTAATAGTTTACTTTACACTTTATATTTTTGATGAGAGGAACGTATGAATAATAAAGAATAATAAATAATAAATTTGTGATAAAGAACAACTACTAATACTTTTTAATGTACATACATATATCAGTTTTTACAACTATTTATTGGAACATATATTTATTAAATAGAACAGTAATGTTAAATTAATCAATATAATGCATTAACTAAAAAAAATTAAACTTTTTCATTACTGATATAAATATAATTCTTAATAATTCTATTTAAGTTCTAAGTACAACGTTTATCATTTATTAATTATATATTCGACATTATAAAATCTTCAACATTATTATCTACTTTAAATATATAGTATTTACTTCATTAAAGAGTATTAAATTCACAAATTTCAATTTTTAAATTTATATAAATTAAATATTAATAAATAATTGATTGATACAAAAAGGTACTACATTTCTGAATGATTGCAGTGCACACAAATACACATTACATAATATGTAATGTGTATTTGTTTTTAAAATTTAAAGTTTATTTTAAATTGTACGTTTTATAATATCTGTGCAGGTATTTGTTGTCTTTTCGATGTTTATTTCTTTTCTCCGACCAGAAGTTTTCATGTTTTGGGTATGTCGTAAATCGTTTCAATTCATGTTACAATTTCCTTCAAATTAAACTTAAATTTTTATTGACTTTTATGCTTTCAATTACTTCAAATTTCAATTATTGATTTCATTTTATTATTTTATTCAGATTTAACATTTGTAAGTTTAAACATAAATTATTTAGTTATAATAGTGGTAATATATTTCGTGAATATTTTTGTTTTTTTTAGGTGCTTGATGATGGCTTTTAGGCCCAAATATGTCGTATATATAATAAAATGATTGATTAGAACAGCTAATGAGTGCTATCGTTCAATTTTTCAATCAAAATATCAATCGAGGACTACAGGGTATTCCACGTAACTGGTTCATTAAAAGTTTATGATGTTCTATTATTTACTTATATTTGAGATTTTGACACCATTATATCTTCGATTGGAACTATAAATGCAAAATACCTTAACCAAAATATCACTTCCGGTTGACCGGAAATGGATGTCAACTTTGTTATTTTAAATAGAATGATATAATTTTTTATTCATTTTTGGATTCTACAACTATAAATACGTCAGTTTTCATTAGCTATTCCTACAGCTACATGTTGCCGTTCTTGAGTTATTTAAGTTTTTCTTTTTTTTAGTCATAATCATTGCATCATTGAGAAATTAATATCTCGGTCAATACTGCAAGTAGAGACTCCAAATTTGCTATGTTATGAATGTAGATATAACTCTAAGAAATGGTACAGACACTTTACATTCTAACATACAGGGTGTTCAAAACTTAGGAACAAAGTAGGAACAGACTAAGTAGCCCTATCTTTGCGTGTTTGTAGTCTGTTTAACAAAAAGTCGTTCATATCTCAAAATCTATTAAAGATAGGTATAGGGAATGCTGATATAAAGTGATAGGGGATGATATTTACTCTTAATTCCGAATTAAAATACAGGGTTCTATTTAAAAAAAAAGAATACTTAGTCTGTTCAACAAAAGGTCGCTCATATCTTATAATCTATTAAAGATAGGTATAGGGAATGCTGATATAGAGTGATAGGGGATGATATTTACTTCTTAATTCCGAATTAAAATACAGGGTGTTCTATTTAAAAAAATTGAGTTTCCTGCATTTGAAAATATGTCACTTTGTTCCTAAGTTTTGAACACCCTGTATGTTAGAATGTAAAGTGTCTGTACCATTTCTTAGAGTTATATCTACATTCATAACATAGCAAATTTGGAGTCTCTACTTGCAGTATTGACCGAGATATTAATTTCTCAATGATGCAATGATTATGACTAAAAAAAAAGAAAAACTTAAATAACTCAAAAACGGCAACATGTAGCTATAGGAATAGCTAATGAAACCTGACGTATTTATAGTTGTAGAATCCAAAAATGAATAAAAAATTATATCATTCTATTTAAAATAAGAAAGTTGACATCCACTTCCGGTCAACCGGAAGTGATATTTGGTTAAGTATTTACATTATAGTTCCAATCGAACAGATACTGGTGCCAAAATCTCAAATATAAGTAAATAATAGAACATCATAAACTTTTAATGAACCAGTTACGTGGAATACCCTGTATATATTTATATCCTGGTTTGTGGGAGATGTTTATTGTATTTTTACGTGGAATAACAGACAAAACTTCACTTATTGTTATTTATTAAGCACAGTATTTTTTATTGAAACAACAAAACAATACAGATCTAAAACAGTATATATTACACTATACACACCGATACTGATGTTTCACTGATAGTTCATTTCCTTCGATTTATTCCATCTAATGTGGGCTGTTAATGTTTCCGCTGCTCTGTCGGAAACTTCCATCAAGAAGCATCTGCCTGAGCCTCGTTCAATACCTCCACAAACCAATGCCCCTACAACTGACCACGGTGATATTTTTGGTGGAAGAACTTAGATTCGTCAATTTCTACCATCCTCGGATTGAGATCTTCATCAAATCCCCCTATTACTGTGATGTTGTCGATGAGGTCCTGCTCGCAAATGTCTTTGCAGAAGTCGCACCGCTTCACAAGCGATGTTTTTCTGGCTTATCCACAGCACCAACCATAAATGATTATTAACACCTGATTAAGTGATAAATGACTTTTAGCAAAGAATGAACCATCCCTAACACTACCTGCTCCACGACATCTTTTGCACTGCAAACAATAGCCATCCTTCAGTGACAAATGACATTGGTGTTTCACAATTTCTGTATAATAGTATCTCTTAATAAACCAATAAATATAAGAGAAATTATCGTTAAAAATAGTATCCCGCAATATGATCCTCTCGGCCCTAATTTGTGTTATGTATTTAACAATAATACACGTGGGTTATTTACTTTAACTGTTTATTTATATCGTGTGAACACTACATTACTTTATTAGAACACATCCTTACACTCCTAGTTGTCTACTCAATGTCCCTCATATATGGTCTGCCTAGTATAACTTACATCAGATAGAATAGTCATTTGCTATACATAACATCCCTCCCCGTTTAGTTAACTATTATAAATTCAATCGCTCTGGGGGTTAATCCTTCTGCCACTCTTACGCACTTGAGGAACCTCGGAATCAGGTATGGAGCTAAGATTTGGACTTGGGCGTAATTTCCTGATTGCGGTATTAGGCATTTCCGTAGACGTTTCGGATTGTTCTTTTCCTTAATCGTTTCTTCATGGTCTTTTCATTATTTTGTTCATCTCCGTTGTTACTGTTGGCATTTGATATGACTGGAGTAACTGCTGTAACTGACTTATTCCGCCTTTATGTCCTCCGCATGGACGTATCTTATTTCTCCCTAGTGTATACTAAATAGGTATACGGGTTACCATCTTGGCGATCTTCCCTTTAATCCATTTATTTACTCCATTTCTTTTATTGAAAACCCATATGATTTGTCCCTCTATATACCTATTCCGGCTTCTTTCTGATCATAGTCTTCCTCTCTTCATTTTCTATCTCTCTCCGTTCTCTTTTACAGTTCCCAGTGGTCTTGCTATGTCTAGTTTGGTTTTTGGATACGTCGGAACATTAATTCCGCCGGGCTGATTCCAGTAACAGAATTAGGGTTATTCGGTATTTTAATAGGAAATTCTGGATATAGTGATTTAGGACTACTTTCCCGTTCTTATCACTCTCATTGTTTGAGGATTCTTTTTTAAAGGTATGGACTTGTTTTCTACGGTTCCGTTGATCGTGGTGTAACGGCGGAGTTTAAAGTACATTTAATTCCATTTGCTGCGCAGAATTTTCGAATATTTCGCCATTGAAGGGTGGCCATTATCGGATACAATTTCGTCAGGTAGTCCGAATATTGCAAAACTAGTTCTCAATTTTTCTATTGTTTCCTGCGAGTTCGTACTTCTTGTTTCGTAAACATCCATCCATCGGCTGTAACTATCTATTATGATTAAAAAATATTTTTGAAAAATTTGGAGAAAATCAATATGTAACCGGCTCCAGACTTTATGTGATTTTGTCCACATAGTGAATGTAATCTCTTTAGCCTTTGGTTGGTAAATATTACATATCTCGCAACTATTGACAAAGTCCTCGATTCCGCGTCTATTCCTGGCACCAATAATAACTCCTTGTAACATCTTCATCTTACGATTCCTATATGGCCTTCATGTAGCATTTGAAGAACAACTGTGCGTAGTTGATATGGTATAACTACTCGATTAGTCCAAAGGAGACAACCACCTTCTGTGGATAACTCATTTCTCCGCGTATAATAGTTCTTAAGATTCACATCTTTATCAGTTCCAGTTGGCCATCCCCTTCTTGTATAGTCAAGAATTTTACATAAAGTTTGATCTTTTAATGTGTTGCTAGCAACTATATCGGCCGTTAGAGGTGATGTGTCCATCTCGATGACAGCATGGACCTCCGTTGACTCTGGTAACGCAATCTCGATAATGCGTCTGCATTACCTAAATATTTACCCGGTCTGTATTTTAAGTTATAGCGTATGTTGACAATATTATTGCCCACCGTTGCACTCTTGATGCTGCTTGAACAGGGATCTTTTTTTTCTCACCTAGAATGTATTCAAGAGTTTATGGTCCGTATAAATTGTAAAAGATCTACCATATATAAATTTGTGAAAACGCTTCAGTGCGAAGATGATGCCAAGGCTTCCCGTTAAATCTGGGCATAATTTTCTCAGCATTCGTAAACGTAGAAGATGCAAACATGATCGGGCGTTCATTCCCATTGATTATGTGACTCAATACCGCGCCACAAGCATACGGAGACGCATCCGTGGAAATCACAATCTCTTCATCAGGATTATAGTGTACTAGCAATGAACTTTGTACCAATGCTCTTTTGCTCTTTTCAAAAGCTTCCTTGCATTCATTAGTCCACTCAAATTGTACATCTTTCCTTTCTAAGTTATATACGGTTTTAATAAATCAGAAGACATGGGTATAAATTTATTTATAGTAATTTAATAATCCTAAATATGACCGTAGTTGCGTTAAATTTGTCGGTGTTGGTGCATCTTGTATTGCTTTAATCTTAGTACTTGATGGCTTAATTCCTTCTCTTGATAGTCGGAATCCCAAAATTCTACTTCTGTTTTATTAAACATACATTTCTCAAAGTTTACTTTTACGTTAAATTTCTTTAATCTTTCTAACACTACAATAACATTGTTCTCACATTCTGTTGGTCTTTACCACTTACGATAATATCGTCTAAATAACATCGCATTGAGGTAAATCTACAAGAATTTGTTCATGATTCGTTGGAATAATGCTGGTTGCACTAGCAACCCCAAATGGTAAACGTTTATACCTATACAAGCCTTTATGGGTATTTACAGTGACCAATTTTGACTTTCTTCAGTTAACTCACATTGTAAATAAGCTTTCGATAGATCTAATATTGAAAAATATCTACCTTTTGACACTTTATAGATAACTCTTCTAACCAGCGGTAATGGGTACTGATCCACCTTCAAACAAGGATTCAGCGTTACTTTAAAATCGCCACATATACGAATTCCTCCATTCTTCTTCTTCACGGTAACAATTGGACTGCCCATTCGCTGAGGTAACCCTTTCAACTACTCCTGTCCTCTCCATTTCATTCAGCTCCTTTTCGACTTCATTACGTATAAGCATAAGGAATTGGATAAGACGGTGAAACACAGGTGTGATTCCTCTTTTAAACATAAATTTACTTTAAATTTACAATTAATTGAGAGTATCTTTGTTGAAAACAACACTAAATTCTTTCTAAACTTTAGCAAAATGATTTATATTTTCATTACATGCATCTACCTTACTAACCAAGCTGTATTTTTGAAAACATTTTTCCACTTTGTATAAGAGTATCTAACCAGTTACGACCTAATAACAAAATGTCACGATTATTATTAACAATATAGAGTGGTAATCTATTACATTGTTTATTGAATTGAACCTTTACCATAGCTAACCAACTAAATCAACTTATTACCTGCCACGTTACTAATTTAGTATCATTAACATCTAGTTTTATTTACTGAAATATTTCTCAAATAACTGTTTACTTAAAATACTTACAGCACTACCTGTATCTACTTCAAAACTTAACTTCTTATTTTCTATTATTAATTCTAAACATAAGACTTATAAATACTGTGTACATCAAATTCAATCTTCCCTACCACTTCCTCTTCGGTTCGCTTCCTTCAGCCTCCACACTTTCTGATTGTGTATCTACACCATGCACTTTCTTTTGCTGAAACAATATTTGCTATGTGTCCTGTCTTATTACAATTGTAACATTTCCAGTTTTAGCCGGACAATCTGCTCCATGACTTCGACCACATCGAGTACACTTGCACCTTTTGTAGTTAATCTTGCACCTCCCTTTCGTGGACCATTTACTTTGCCACTGACTTTATTTACATCTGCGCCACAAATTCTTTACATTCTACTGTACAGCTTCTACGGCTAAAGCTATTTTGCAGGCATCATTGAACGATAAATTACTTCGGCCAACAGTTTCCTTTGAATACTAGGTCTGTTAATCCACACACAAACTTGTCTCTAAGCGCTCTGTCCAGAAATGTACCAAATTCACAGTATTTAGCTAAACTTTTTAAGTTTATGATATATTCAGAGATCGACTTTTCGCCCTGATTAGTCTGATAAATTTAAAACTCTCAGCGATAATTAATTCTTGGTGCCATACATCCTTTTAGAATGTTTTTAACTCATTATATTGTTTTATTTTAGGCAATTCCGGTGCTAGCAAATCTTTTAACGTTTGATATGCTTCCCCTCCAATTAAGGTACAAAAGAGTGCTACCTTTTTATCCTGATCGACAACATTACATTCAAAAAGATAGTCCATCCTTTCCATATACGTTTCATAGTCAGAGTTTGACGTAAGATGTTCTATACTGCCGATTAACGCCATTTTTACACACTACTTTTTCCTTTAGTTTCTACGCCTTTTCTTCCACTGATACACACGATGTCCACTCGTCGCCAATTTATGTATGTATTTAACAATAATACACGTGGTTATTTACTTTAACTGTTTATTTTATGTGTGAAACTACTATACTTTATTAGAACACATCCTTACACTCCTAGTTGTCTACTCAATGTCCCTCATATATGGTCTGCCTAGTATAACTTACATCAGATAGAATAGTCATTTGCTATACATAACAATTTGCGCCCGTCGTTCTTAATTTCCTGCTGGTTTACAATTTCGCTTGATGCGATTCCACCTCTGCCAGCTATTGCCGTGCAATCTGCTGTAATATTTCTTCCATCAACTTGTCACGACGTTGATTCTCAAGCACTAACAATTCAAGCATTTTCGTTATGTTGACACCTACCATCGGCGTACTGGTATCTCCATTGCTGTTTGCTGTAGCCATGTTTACCTTCTGTTGTAAAGTTTTAACTCATCCATTCGCGCCCACTATCTCGTACGAATTCTTGATCCACTTCGAAGTTGTAAGCGACCATCGCTGAGGGAATATTTGTCAGATGGTCATTTCCTCTCAAATAAAACACACACACACTAATGTAAAATGTAGTTAAATAAAAATACAGCGGCCATTTTCCTTGCTGTTTCCTCCCGTAGTAATGTCGTACTTGCTCTCTACAACCTTAAACCAGAGATGAAACCATAGATAATGATGAAACTATCTAGAAGTAACTAAATCACAAATAGAAATGCAGCAAATAGCTATTGCAATTCAAATATTTGAATTTCAAATTAATACCGCTCATCTGTAATGACCAGTAAATAATTAGCTGGTACATCTGACAACGCTGCTCACATTTAGCCGCCTTTTACACATCAATTTGAAATGGGAGCCGTAAACAGCAGTATTACCAAGTTATTTTTAAAATATGCATTAAAAATGTTCTCTGTCGCCATTTGCAAGTTGAACTTTTCTACACATGTGTATTCCACTGAGAGTGCGATTTCTTCTTCTTCTTCTTCTTCCTCCTATGGCACCGTGACCTGGATACAAGGTCCACTCAGCCAGTCACAAATGTTGGAGATTGGGCCAATAAGCCCGCCTGGAACAGATCCATATCTCCAACTCCATAAACATAACGAAACACTACTAATAGATAAGCAAAGCTATGCACAATCAAGCAAAGCCACAAATAAGCAACGAGTAAGCGGTAGATGTAAGAGTAAGCTACAGAGCACTACGAGGGTAAAACTTTTCTCGCTTCGGGTCGGCGAAGCAATTCACAGACCGAGAAAGAGGACGACCTCGGATAGTAAAGGGTAATTAGTGATTTGTAAAAGTTAACAGAAACTAAAGCATAATATCATTCGATTTTACAAACTTAAAAATCAGATTAAAAATTTTAACGTTTTCAGAAGCTAAAAGGGTATTGATGTTAAACGGAGGCGACATTCCAAGTTGTATAAGATTTTGAGTTAGTTCATTGATTTGAAGGGATCTTCTAGGGCATCCAAAGAAAATATGGTTGCTATCCTCAACCTCTCCACACTCACAATTTGGATCATCCACTATATTTAGCCGGAATAAATGAGATCTACACTGTGTGTGGCTAAACCTGAGTCTACACATGGTCGTGATGAATTCTCTTCCTTTGTATTTAATTCCGGCGAACCAAGGTTTAAGGGATATTCCTTTTGAAGACATCTTGTATCTATGCGCCAGATCAGAACTTCCAAACTCTTCTTTCCATTTCTCCTTTATCAGTTGAGAACTAAGCTTGCGATAGTCTAAAGCGAAGACGTTATCAAAGCGCACCGGCTCAGACACCCCAGCTCTCGCAAGGGTATCTGCTCTTCGTTTCCAGCTATCCCGCTATGACCAGGAACCATAGAAACGCGACGCTTCCTATTTGGTCTAATGTGCCGATAGTTTTCTAACTTAACTACAAGCGGGTGCAGTTTAGCAGTATATCTCACTTTAATCAGACTGTCAATACCGCTTGTGAATCGAAATAATAACAGCATTCGTATCGGACTCTGACATAAAGAGAGTGCTCTAAAGATGGCAAAGGTTTCCGCCGTAAAAACATTACAACATGCAGGTAGAGCTCCTTTTTCTGTAACATTCAACTTGGGACAGAAGACGCCATAACCAACGCGTGCCGGATTACCCGAAAGTGACCCATCTGTATAAAACTGGACGCTGTGAGCGTAATTGCTTGCAATCAGTCTCAAAAAGTTTTGTTGAACATCAAGGTTATTATTACCAAAACATCTATCAATCATAATCTTCGGCGGATTCATAACTTCTCTTGGGTTAAGAGAGTAGCATACCAAGATATCACTCCTATCAAAGTTCTTCAATGCTTTTCCCCATCTAAAAGCCTTCACTAAAGGGGGGAGTTGACCTCTGTTCCAATTCGGATATATTCTTAATAAAGAACTCCATTTTGCTAGTTCAAGTCTGATAAGATCGGTATTCAAAGTCAAGTGCTTAAGTACAAAATTATTAGCAAGCTGTTCTATTCTAAGGTGGATAGGGTATACACAGGCTTCTGCATGTAAGGCAATTATCGGTGTTGAGCGCATTGCTCCCAAAGCTATCCTTAGGCCGGCATTTTGGATGCGCTGCAAAGACTCCAATTTTGTTGAATTTAACGAAGGCAACAAGAATGCGGCATAGTCTATGTGCGAACGTACAATGGCAAAGAATATCTGTAGGAGGCACTTAGGATCTGCTCCCCATCTGATTCTTGTAATACTTTTCATCAAATTTAGCCCCTGGAAGGATTTTCTTTAACGTCTTCAACAATTCCTTCATAAGTAGTCTAGCGTCTAATGCACTCCAAGAATTTAACTGTGGTATAAAATCTCACTCTCATATTATCAATATAAATAGCAGCATGTGTATAGGCTGCATACCTCTCTTAAATAATACACCCTTACTTTTGTTGTGTGATATTGAAAGTCCATGTTGAAACATCCAAGAGGAAACTCTCTCTAGTATCCTATTCATACCCGCAGTCATGTCTTGCAGATTTGTGCCCTCAATGAGAATAGTAAGATCGTCTGCATACAGCACAACATCTCCTTCGACTAAAATTGTTGGCAAAGAACACATAAAAACATTAAAAAGCAGAGTACTTTAAAGGGGATCCCCCTGAGGAATTCCCGGATGTACATCTAGGTCCCAAAAAGTGATCAGTCGACTTCACATACACCTTCCTATAGGTAAACAGATCAAAAATCACTCTTAATAACATTTGAGGGTACATTTTCTTCAAAGAGCTTTCTGCAAGGATAGAGATATTAACGTTATCGTATGCCGAAGATATGTCCAAAAATACAGCCAGAACCATTCTGTTTTGTAAAAAAGCGGAGCTTGTTTTCGATACTAAATATGAAATTGCTTCAGCAGTTCCCTTGCCCTTTCTAAAGCCCCACTGTCTAGGGTCTAGAATGTCATGTGATTCCAAAAACCATTCCAATTTATTTGCAACATTTTCTCAAATAACTTTCCTATTGATGAACCCAGGCATATTGGTCTCCAACCTGATAATAGAAAGGGGGTCTTGCCAGGCTTTCTAAGCGGGTGAATCACTTGTGTCTTCCAGCTTGCTGGCACCTCAACTAGTCCACCAAGAACGCGCGTAAAATTTTGGCGACCCCTCAAGGGCTATGTCAGGCAGCTTCTTAATAATGCAATTGTCTATTCATCGATTCCAGGTGCAACATTTTAAAGTTCTTCAACCACCCTTTGACTTCGACAAAGCTCACCTCTGTGAGAGGTCATTATTTTTGTTCGGGATAGGTAATGTGTATTCATTTGTGACACTCAACAAGGTGTTACTTTTCTAAGAGTTTCGCAAAAACTTCAACATGCTTTATATCTATATAGCTTGCTTTCACATGTTTCCCGAAAATCTTTTAACATTCTTCCAAAATCCGTTATATTCTATTCCTATTCATATCTTCGCAAAAAGCAACAAAACTCGATTCTTTTCTTCTTTAATTTCCTCTTCACCAAGGCACTTGTTCTTTCACCCTCCAAAAAATTTTTTGTAGTTGACTATTCTTATATTTGAGCAAGGGCATCTCTTCTTAATTGACTGGTTGTCACACTCTTGATCCCACCAGGTCTTGCTCTTAGGCCTAATATACCGGGTGTTTGCTTTGGGACAGTCTGATTAAACTGCAGGTGTAACTGAAATCAAACTCCTCAAAACTAACTTCAGAGTCTTGCAGATAACAAGAGATCATTGAACTGGAACTCTTTCCCAATCAGCCTTTTTGGTGTTATATGCTCTCGTGCTTATTAATGTAGAACGATTTGATGCTTGTAGAGGTAAAGTGTTGTTGGATATAAGAATGGGAAGATGATCACTGCCCATATTATCTCATACAAGACCATTCAAAGCTTAACTGTAGATCCAGGATGTATAGACAAATCCACTGCACTACGTTGAAGATTTGTCATGGACACACGGGTAGCAGATCCATCGTTTAACAAAGATACGTCAGAATTCAAGATAAAGTTAGCAATTTCTGTGCCATTTCTATTACAAAGGACTGACTGACTCATTGACTCGACTCATTGATTACTCATTCTGACTTCATACGCCGCTCTAGACGTACGCAGTCGACTTCCGGTAACCGTCAGTGTATTTTTCGACTGCCATTGATTGATAGTGTTTTAGAGTGCGATGTTCACTCTCACCTAACGTGTAGCGATTTGCTATTTAGCGGCTGAGTCGCCGGTGCCGGTGAAAACGTCGGGATAGGTGAGTTTATTTAATTTGTGATATTTTTTACTGTGAATTGATTAATTTTGAAAATTAGTGTTGTCATTTGAGTGCTATATCCTTTTATGTGATTTTTATGTGTTGTATTTTTTATACTTCATGTTATATTGTCTATATTATGTCTGAGTGCATTTACATTTAAGTGGTATAAGTTTAGTGTTAATTTATTTGACCCAGACCGGGAGTGGCCACTTTACAGCTCCTCCCGGTCCAGCCTATTATTAGTGTTGCAGTGATTACTGCATATGTCTTGACCAGAACCAAAAACGCAAAAACCGCAAAACGGGCTCAGGACGGGAAGCGCGAGACCACCTCGGGTGGGACTCCCTGCTGTTGTGACTGCTCCGATTATTCGACGCTCCTTCTTCTGCGGGGCTAGGGACGCTGAAACGTCAGCCTCTTCCCCAATCAAAAATATTGACGAGGTTATGGTGCATAGTAAACCGGACAAACAGCCGTAAGTAACTTTTGGGGACACGCCCTCTCGAAAAAGAGGGGACTAAAGACTAGACTGCCGCACCCATCGTGCGGCAGCGCGGAAATGACCAGGAGCACCTAATCTGGATCGGTTGACGGTTGGCGCTCCCAGATGGTGGACCCGCGCCGGATGCCGAGTGAAACTCGTCCTCTCGACCAACGGGCCCAAATCAGATTTAGCCACCAGAAAACACGAC
>RXPK01000253.1:1064052-1477556 GCA_004143645.1 Protaetia brevitarsis
TTTCATATGAAACAAATTTGAAAGGCCTTGCAAACATTAATTTCATAAAAACTTTTTAGATTATTTAGAGTGATCCAACAGTTTTGAAGGGTGCTGAATCCGAAAATGACAACAGTTTTTCCCAATCACCCACATCTCAACACAATAATCTGAGCCTAACAGGAATATGACTGTTTTAGAGAGTAAAAAAATGTTTTTTAAAAAAATTATTAAAGGTTTTATTTATCCAAATTAAGTTTATTAACAACAAAAAACATCGTCAATTTATTGTCAATTAGTTTAATCCACTTTGACGGCCCTGTATTTCCTTTCCCTCTTCTTGGAAAAGCTCCGATTGTTACTTTTCCTCTTGTGAGTAACACCTGGATTCCCTCGATGAAATACTGACGTTCCATCTACCCTGATATCTCCTTTCCATGACCTTAATATCCTGGTGGGAACGTTCACTCTACTCTTCACTGGTACTACCCAAGTTTTCAGGAAAAAAATCCAAATGAGAATGTAAAAAGTGAACTTTTATGCTCATCAGGCAACCAAGTTTTTCCATTTTTTTGAGATCATCGACAATGCTGATGTAGTTAGGGTTGTTTCATTCCCTAAAAATCTAGTGGTCACCTTTTTGAAAGCATTCCAAGATTCTCTTTCAATACCTGATATTGTGGACTGAAATTTCTCATTCAAACATTAGTTTATAAATGTCAGGAGCCACAAAAATTCCTTCTTTTAGTTTTGCCTCTGATAAATGTAGAAACTGTATGCAGAGGCATTGAAAGCAGTCACTAGTCTTGAGTAAAGCTTTGATGAATTTTTTCATGACTCCCAACTTGATGTGAAGAGGGGAAAAACAATTTTTTCTGGGATCGACTAAAGCTTTGTGGAAAACGATCTTTTCACCTAGTCTCAATGTTTGTCGGATTGACTTCTTTAGTCCAGTGTTCATTCCTTGCTCTGCTATCCCATGCACAAATGAAGCAAGGGCACTTTAGAGTTTCCTCCCTGCAAACCAAGCAGTTTGCCCAAAACTTTCAGATCGCCACAAACTATCCAGTTATGTCTATATATCTAATTTTATTTAACACCTTTTTCAACTTCTTGTAATTATCTTTGAGGTGTACAGAATGCCCTACAGGCAGAAAGGCATATGTGTTGCCATTGTGCAGGAGTTCAGCCTTCAGGCTTCTTTTTGAAGAAGCATAAAGGCTGAAGCTTTCATTCATCAGGTTTGTATTCAATTCCAAACTTTTGAGCCAAACCAGGAACATCACAACAGTAGACCAACTCGCCTTCTGGTTTGAAACAGTCAGTATATTCACGATCTCTAAATCTGTACTGAGGAAAAGATGTTCCAGCAGCCAGCCGCTTTTTTTCTTTTAGTCTAGAACCCAAGAGTTCAGCTTTCTACTTTTACCCCAACCTTTCTTTTGCAATGCCACCTGTAGCTTATCGACCAGATGTGCCTGTACCTCAGCCTCCAACAACACTAGGTGAGCTGAGCTCTAGTGAATGTGATGTGAATGAAGATGACTGTGATTTCTATGATCCTTCAAATTATGCCACCCCACAACTTTTCGCTCAGTCTGAGCTTGATGATTTGGTAAGTCCCAAGTCTCTCACCAAATTATCAAGCTCAGACTAAGTGAAAAATTGTGGGGTGGCATAATCTGAAGAATCTTGGAAATCATAGACATCTTCAATCACATCAGATTCACTAGAGGTCACCTCACCTAGCGTTGCTGGAGTTTTGCCCGAAATACAGGCACATCTGGTCCATAAGCTACAGGTCGCATTGCAGAAGGAAGGTTGGGATACATTATATTCCTTTTATTCTTAGAGTTATAGCCATTAAAACCATAGCAGCAAAAATAACACTCATCATTGTGATTTTTTGGTTCCCTCCACACCATTGGAATGCCAAATTTGAATGTTTTTTTTTTACCTGATGACCACTCCCTAACATCTTCTACATAAATATAACACACTTTGTGAGGTGCCCATGATTTGTCCTGGTCCCCAAATCTCACACCGAAACAGAAGTAATACACTTTCCTAACAAAGTTTGTAATGTTTCTCTGGTGTTTTTTAATAACAAGTTCACCACAAATGTAACAAAAATTGTCGGGAGAATTACGACAACCACGGCTAGAAGACATGTTGACACGAGCGGAAACAACACACAAATGAGCGCGTGCGCGAAAATGTGCTTGTGGTGAGATGACGAATGGGGTATCAAGTATGATTCATTCAGCATCACGCGTTTTCCTATTTCCTTTTATTATAATAAAAAAAAATTAAATTTGCGAAAAAACTAAGGGTGATGGAAATTTTTCATTATTTTTCTCGGTTTCAGCACCCAAAAATTAATAAAGTTCGCCTTTCAGTTTCAAAAAAGTTTTTTGGTGACAGGCCTGTGAAATTAACAAAAAAAAATCATATCTAACCTCTTCTCCTTCCCTGGAAGCTATACCAGTAATGACGGTATTGTCCTCGTTGAGTAGAATTGAAGCTACGCCAGCAAACATTTTCTTGAAATGCTTTTGTAAACGCGCCACATTCTTGCTGTTGCCTATGATCTCAAGTAAATCTTCGTCACCGACAAAATAGAAGCGAGGGAAGGATGTTCGCTCTCTCTCCAGATATTCTCCGAGGGCTTTCTGTATCTTTCCGAGGAGATCGGCTAAACGTTCCAAGGATCTCTGGACTCCAGGTATATTGAGCACATCCATAACCATAGGTGATTTGCTTACTTTCTTCATCAAACCCAAAAATTCTGAACTGAAATCATAAAGGTATTAATATAAAACGACATAATAACCGTGATAAATTTAGACCATCGTACCAAATGCTTTGGAATTTCGATGTTTCCACCGGTAGTAAAGTCTTGATATCGGCGCTTCCAGAAAATATGCCTTCCAAATAAACCCATCTCCTTTGGACGTCGATCCATACATCAAATAAAGCATTGATGCGATTTAGTTTCTCCTCCCAGGTTAAAGCTTCCTCTTCAAATACCTTATAGTAAGGTGACAGCTTCATGGCCGCGACAGAATTTATGTGTTCCTTCACTTTGTTGAACAAATCGTCCCAACCTCTGATAAGTTTGCATTTGTTCTGGTAGTTGATCAAGTCTAATTCGTAGGTCTGCCAGGATTCCCTGACTTGTTTCAAGAATTCCTCCAACGCCATCTCTCCCTGCGCAATCAAGATGATGTCCTTGACGATGGCTTCGTTCTTCTGCAGGTTGACGTCCCACACTTGCCCTAACGTCAGATCGGAGAGCACCCAATTGACACGAAGTTGTTTCATGAGTTGCTTCCAATGCCTTTCCTTCAATGCGTCGGATTTTAGCTCGACAATGATCATGTTCACCTTGGTGTAATTCTGCAAAGTCTTCTTGACGTATTCGTAAGAGGCGTACTGTCGTAAACGAGCTGGTAGTTCTTTCAATTGGGCTGACATGGCGTCAAGTTGTTGACGCAGTTTTCGTGGTTGTACTGATAACCACGGTTTCTCTCTAGTTTCGTCGATTTGGGCCCAAATCCTCGATAATTCTGACCATACTCCGCGTAAGTCTTGCAATTCCTCGAAGACTACTTGCATGCGATCCTCACTGGTGCTAACACCTCCTAAATTAAATTAATTAATTCATATACCTACGCACATACATAAAATAAAATAAAAAAAGCATACCGGGTTCTTGCAATTCCAATGCTTCTTTCGCTTTAGCGACGTTATCTCTTTCCTCCTTCAGCCTAGCGAATTTGCTTTCGAATAGCTGCAATTGCGTTAGCGCCTCATCCGGTCTTAGATGACCTTCAACAGGTTTGCTACGTTCCCAATCGCCAAGGAAATCGTTGGTGCGATTTTCAACCGCCTTATCTTCGGAACGATTTTCTGCTGCAAACTAGCCACTTGTGTTTGTATCGAGGAATCCTTCCTCTTAATGATCTCGTTGAAAGCACCCCACTCGCCCTCGAGATTCTCAACGTGCAGCCAACTGTTGGGGAATTGGAATCGTTGCCGTTCGAGTATGCGCTGGCCTTCCCTGTACACCTCGACTTGCTTCTCCCATTTCTTCATATTCCTCTTGAGCGATTGCACGTAGGTGATAAAACTGACGGCGTCTGAAGTGCTGGCCGCCTCGATGGTTTGCATCTCCAGATCGGAGCGCGATTTCGAGATTTGGGTGTGGAAGGATGTCATCTCGTTGCTCAAAAGAGAACCGAACTTGCTCAGGGTTTCCTTGTGCCACGAGTCGTACTTTAGCGAGACTTTACTTTGGACTTTCGTAAAATCGATGATCACCGGGCCGAATTCTCGTCTTGTATCTGAGGTGTCGAAAGTGGCACGTGTTTTTCTGAAGATGAAAATTGTCAATTACATACTTATCCATACTAATTCTCAAAATTATCGTGTATGGTCAACAGAAAACCCACATGTTTTGCTTGGATAGTGATGTCTAGAGGGTGTATCATTGGATCTATATTTTTCTAAGCTGCAATAAGCGCCAACCGTTATCAAACAGTTTCAACTGAATTTTCTTAACTAGATGATTTCGGGTTACAACAAGGGTATTTTAGCATGGTAACGTTAGTCTTTCCATTCTTTGTACATTTGGGGAGAAGTGTAGTTAAAAATATGTCGCTTTTTATGAGTGAATGCATGCTATTTTGTTTGTCGACAGCGGGCAGCAGTTTTTGAATGTGAGAAAGAAAACACGATCAGAAATACGATCGGGAGTTTGAAGTTAACCAAGTATACGAAAAACATTCACTTCACAGTAAGCCACGGAATTACACGAAATTAGAGCAGTAAAATTGTAATAATTGTGAAAACAAATTACATTTATAAAACGCAGTATAATTGGAATGATGATTGGGTAGGTCCGACTCTACCAGATAATAAATACTGCAAAAAAGTTAATTTTCATAAGAAAATAAAGCTGTCCGATATCAAGCTTGCAGATCCGTCCCAAGACGAGGCTCTACCAGGCATTGCTAGCGAATAGAGAAAAAACTCATATGTGCGAGGCAACGGTCGTATCGAAATATTTGATTTCCATTAATATGAGGTATTTAAACGCAATTTTATATAATCATAGGACATAAATTAGTTATTTTTGATAAATAACGAATATAAATTGTTAAATAATAGATACAAAAATTACATATAATAGTTTCAATTAGTGATGTAACGCATATTCGCGTTCGCATTCGCGAATATTCGCATGTTTTTAAAATTCGCATTCGCAATAAATATGCGAATATTGCGAATAAAAAAGTTACCTGTTAAAATGGATAATATAGAAAAAAAGAACTAACATTTAAATTCATTGAGATCCTAAAATAACCTTTTGAGCACAAATTTGCAGTTTACATTAGAAAAACCATCAATAATATCAAAGCTAAACTTGAATGAGAAGAATAAGACGTAAAAAGTCGAAACGATTCGGTTGCACTAGGCTAGTTTCCCTGCGGTGATGGAGAAATTTAGTTCTCTGCGTGTGCGCATAAGCTCTTATGCAATATATCTTATGCTTATAGTTGTAAAGTGACAGCTAATAGATGGCGCTAGCAAAGTTAAAAGGTTAATATTCGCGAATGTGTAAAATCACGTATTCGTTACATCACTAGTTTCAATGACCATTTTTGCAAATTAGCCTTGGTTCATCTTCATGTAAATGTGTAAAATCACCTGATTTAAAATAATGGTTTTGTTGTATATTTACTTGTCTTGTTTTAATTGAATCATTTGCCTGTCTTTCATAATTATTTGTGAAAATATATATTAACCTCCAATATCTATACACTAGTTTGTGCAAAGTAAGTAAAACCGTTGAGTTTTTTGCTCGTATTTTGCTAACCAGGAATTTATTATCATTAAATTTTATTTATTTCGGTATTTCGCAACGTTTGTAGCAGATTTGACGGGGAATTGTTCGACATATATTTGCACGATCATAAGCGAGGGTAGAAAACCGGTCCCATCGCATATTTCACCCAGATTAATTATTCCAGCTGGTAAGTTAAATTTTTCTCAACGTTTTTAATTTTGATAACGCGGTTGTGCCCTTTATGAAGTTATTTATTTACTATTTAGTTAGAGGGAGAATTTATTTCCTAAAAATTTTCAAAATCCTAGCAGTTTCTGCATTAACATCTGAGATATTCGCATTTTCAGAAGATGCAATACACAGCAAAACCCCAAATAGCAGCTATTTTAATAGCTCAAGTACCGTCACTTCTTATACTTTACGTTCTATGATATCATAAAATTGGTTAAGAATAAACAATACAAATATCCTTATTGTTAGTTTGTTTAAGCTTAAGATAAATGTAACATTCATTCAATTATTTCACTGTTAAAACTCAAATCATATTTGTCGTTTCGTCAATAACAAAGTCCAATATTTTGCTTCGAAAGTCAATTTTACGTTTTGTGTTTACATATGTATATATCATTATATTTTTTTTATTTGTATTATGTTGTAGAAAGGAAAAGATATTTTGAAGTGAAAAAGCTCGAGTTAGATAAAAAATGATGAAAAAAATTATCTCTAAAGTATCAGAGGACTATTATGCAAACTATATTGAGATTTTGTGGATCTAAGTAAAGAAAAATAAATATTGCGAACTATACTCCATTCACTTTAAGAATGCAGTAGATAGCGCTGCGATCGGCGCCCAAATTACACCGAAGAATGAAAAATTAGCGGCAAATTCAAATTGTAAATTGTCAGTGTCATAAGCGAAAAAGTTTGGTTATCAAAATTTTGTAATAATAGGAAAGGATAACATGAAATCACTACGCTTTTAGTAGTTTATTTAGAATGTTATAGTCATAATATAAGGTGATAAATAATACAAATAAAGTAACAGTGAATACATTTCGGGAATCTTAGGGGGGTAGTTAACGATAGCCAAAAAACTTGTCCAATCTCGGTGAAACTATGTGTATTCTATTCCATATGCGACGTTTCGACAATTGCAATTCGTCTTTATTAAGCTATAAAGTATAATATATTAATTTAGAAAACACAATAGAGGATAAAAATCAAATTACGATTAAAATAAATTAACATGTGACCATGTAGTATAGTAAGAATAAAAATTAATACACATAATGTTAGGATAATAATTTAAAATGAATTTTCTATGAACAAATCAGTCAAGACTAAAACACGTTAAATGTTAGTTGCCAAGTAATATGCCTACACTAAATACAACGTAGAAACAAATGTACTTCTTAAAATTGTACAACAACAATAAAGCAGAGGCAACATAAAAAAAACGATAAAAAACCTTAAGGTATAAGTATGAAAATATAGCATATGCGTAAATATAATGTAAGTTTAATTGCATTTCTGGAAACTTCAATTTCAATATATAATAGTTAGAACAAAATGCACGTTTCAATTATCATTCAGAATCAGATTCTAATGACAGATCTGATGATGATGAGGTATTTGCTGTTATGATGAATTCTTCGATCATATCTTCAACAACATTGTCGAGTTGATACATCTTATTTCTTCTTCAATAACATGTTTGATGCAATTCCTCCATGCACTACTATCTACAATGTTAAGCCCTCAATAAGTAAGGTTTTCACCTCAAGTAATTTAAAGTTTTGTTGTTAGCTGCGACATGATGCTTTACTTGAGCCCAAATAAGCTCAATGGGTTCAGATTGCAGTGATAAGGAGGCAATCTTAAAATTGTATGACCACTGTCTTCTACCATTTGATTAATAACATATGGGATGGATTATCGTTAATATATTTTCTTGCAAGTTCAAGCAACTCAACTTTAACAAAGTGTTGTCAACAATAATTCCTCTTGCAAGAAGCCGTTCAATTAATTGTTGCTTTTTCCATGCCATGATAGGCTTTTTTTCTGTTCTGACTGAGTGGTAGGGAGCATTATCCATAATAATAAAGGTTTGGTTCCAGAAAAGGAAGCACATTTCTCATCCACTCCGTGAACACTTGGCTGTTCATTTCTTCGTGATAATCTCCAGTTTTCTTGGATTCGAAGAAAGGGAGACCGTTTTCAAGGAAACCATCTTCGCTACTAATATGTAAAACAATTAAACGTTTTCCTTTTCCTGAAGGGTTTTTCAGTCCGTTGAAACTCCTTCCACAAATGCTTGTCTTACAGTGAGTACTGTGGTGTCTGCCCATATTTTTTGCTTTGTATGACTTGCATTAACCAAGTTTCATCCAAATAATATATCTTTCTACCACTAACACAAATTTCAAATTGTTTAAATATTGACGCCTCCATAATACAATATCTTGTGTTCTATTAAAACACTATTGTCACTTCGCTTCATCCACTTAAATCCTAACTTTTTTAAAATTTTCCAGAGCGTCGTTCTTTTCAATATTGGCAAAGTGTCATCTGCATTAATAACCTGTAAGATACAATGCGATGAAGTAAATGTAAGATAAATGGATAATATTATATTTACACCCAATAGTTTTGTGCACGTAGTAATTTGTTCTGCAAGAAAAAGGAATGTACGTGTCGTCTAATTGCTGACCTATCTGCTTCGTCAAGGAATCATATGCACTTGACGAAGACGTTTTTTCGGGGTAACTGATAACTCCTGTGGTCTCTTTCTTTTACAATATCCACACTGTTCTTTCACCCACCCCAAGTTGCTTTGCAGCAATTTAATTGCTGCGATTTAGAACTGTCCCGCTTAAGCTCCAGATACAAATTATAAGCATTATCCTTTGCTTACTGCCAATATGTTTTCCCTGAGGATTTTTTGATGACCCTGCAGGTAGATCAAATACCTCTTCATCTGCCATACTAAAATTGATGTAAAATATACTATGTCATCACTATCATTTATATAGTTATTAAAACAATACCTTCAAATATTCAACAGTACTCAGTAGAGCTCTAAGAAGAACTATTTTTGTAACAATTTGCTTATAAAAATTACACTAACCACACGAACGACACAAAAAAGCAATAAACACGGAAATACAGATCTGAAACCAACACCAGGATTGACAGATGTCATAAATGTCAGAAAATATTTTGTTTTATCCAACTTAAATTTCATTTGCTACATAAAATGTTTTTCGTATGTGTGAATTCGCCTCGTCTATTAGCCAATCGCAAGTCGTAAATTTTTCGCCTATCTAATGTAACGCTGCATTCTTACAGTGAATAGACCTTACCTTTTCTCAATAATACAACATGATCAAGGATGAATATGTACACTTACTTAATATCATTCAAACACTCCATCCATCTGTTAACATCATCCCCTAGACCTCCGTAGAGATTGTCCGATTGAAGATCCCACAACGCTTGATACCTTAACCACTCGTTTACGTAAGTTTGGATCTATATAGAAAAAAGAAGAAAAAACAAATGATGATCATATTTCATATAGCAGCAATTATTTTTAATAAATACTACCTCTTTGATCTTTCACAGCAATAGCTGTATAAGCAGCTTCCAATGGAGTGGACCCATTAGGTAATTTAGTGAGAATATTCCTATAAGTTTCCGTCACCGGTTTATCGACACCAACTTGATATCGGCTACTTTGTAAACGTTGCTGGGAGGTCACGATAGCTTGCCAAGCGAACAGCTGTTGCATTATTTGAAACCTGGCCTCCTCTATGCTCGGATATAGGTACATAGTTTGATTTGTGATGCGCACTTCGTGAATTGCCGTCTTGATTTGAGGATCGCCTCCTGGTTTGTGGGTCGGCTGCGACGGTTCGTCCGTATCCATACTGTGATCGATTTCCTTCTTCTGGCCATTCAACGAGTCCGTCCAGGCTAAAATTCCCGCTTGTAAACGGTGCGCCAAGTTCTTCTCGACTTGCTCGTCTAGACGGTTGACCCAAATATGCAAATTCGAGAATTGTTTCAGGGATAAATCGTCCACGGCGTGCTGAATCTTCGCTAGGATGTCCGCGAAAGTATTTGCCGAATAGGGGCAAGTTTCCAAAGAACGCACGTCCACTTCCAATTGCTTCCCCTACAATCACTAATTCTTCAACGCGTTCTTGAAAACTGACAACGGTATCGGAAAGCGCTGGACGTATGGATCAAGTTTGAAACTCTCCCAAGTTAGTTGTATTCCCTCTGCTATCAATTGTTGGACTTCCTTCCTTGTGCCTGCGACCAGTGGAATAATACTGGCTTTATCTTCGAGCTGAAAATACGCAAGGTACATATATCAAAATGCATAATACAGCAAAATGTGCTATATTAAGGATTGCCTAATGGATATACAAGTTAAAAAAGCTAGATTTAACTATGTTTTACTTAAGATATTTGGCTTGGGAATTCATGCAATAGCAAGCAAGCACTATGTTACATATTCGATTTCATGTAATATAATGTGAAACTATTCCATTTAGGATATTTTACTATGTTTCTGTTTGCATCTGATGGCGTCTACAATACCATAAAAAATAAAATGTTTACTTTTAATGAAAATAAAGGTTGTCCAAAATCTCTTATTATTAATCCTATCCTTGGGGTTAATGTACTACAGTTCGAACTTTATTAGCTGAATATTCTAATACTGGCCACATTAGTGGCAACATCAGCCGTATTTAGTCATATTGCTCTAACCTCGATCCTTGCTCCACTAGTAAGAGTTAATATAATTGCTCTAAGGGCGACTCTGACTTATCTAATCTCGTCAGTGAAAAGGAATATGCAAGTAATGCTCGCAGGGCTCTAGAAATTGGAAACCCTAGTAGAGCAATTATATTCGCTCCTGATACAGCAGCATGAGTCAAAATTAGAACAATATGATTGAAAACAATAATATATGTTTACAAACATGGCTGACACTAGAACAATGAGCAACGAAGCATTGCATAGCTTACGAAGGGAGTTTGAAAACCATAAATCGTAGATGATATTTCTTCAATTTGAAGAAAGAATTAGTCAAGAACACTATCTTTTGCGGAGAATTTCAATTCTAGGTGGTGCAATTTGATATTGAATTTCAACTCAAATTCGTTTATTCAAAATAACTTTTAAATGGAATATTAAAGATACAAAAATGTTTTAATGACTTGCACCTTCTACGCAGCCCTTAAGTTCTCAAAAAACTGCAAAAATATTAACTAGAGCGTGCATATCTTACAAAAGCGGGCTATCCATATCTTGAGCTCGTAAGTAAAATTCCTTTATCATCAATCTGAATTTTATTATATCTATTCTAACCGCTTTTGTACCAGGAATATAAAAATAGGTTTCAATATTTGAGAGGATAGTTATTTGTGAATTAAAGATTATGATTTAATCATCATACTGTTTTGATGTAAATCAAGGTTACCATTGGCAAGCAAATCTTAATCTAAACACAACGTTAAGAATCCTTTTCATGCACAAAAGCCGCATACGTTAAGCGGTTGCGCCAATCCAGTCGTTTTCTCGAGAATAGTAACAAGGACTGCCCCAGAATTTAGCACTAAAGTTGTTAGTGTGACTAGAAACTCGGTGTACACATTTTTTAAATAATTTACTAATTAAGTTGCCCGTGGATGATGCTTAAACTTTAACTTTAGAAGTCAAGTTAGGAACAAAGTATAGTGTCGTTTTGATTACAACATTTTATTCTAATTTCAAGATCAGATTGCATCCCCTAAAGTTAAAGTTCCGACAGAAAATGAAGTCGTCTTGAGTAATTTCATCAGAATTTACGATTTAAGCTTTCCTTGTTCAAAAATATTTTTGAATTGCTAGGCTCCTTATCATCTAGCGAAGAAGGATGTCATGAAGAGTTTAAGACAGAAAGCAAAAAGGTTTTGCCTAATAGAAATTACAAAATTTAGGATGATTCCTTCTATGTTAATGAAGATACTCCCTCAGAAAAAAATGCGTTTTCCCATTGCTACAACAATTGACTTAAATAACAATTGCTTTAATTGAAAAAGAAAAAAATAAAGACTCACAAACAGAAATAAATTTCCGAATTAATGTATTTCTGCTAATAACTGTAATAAATGTAATAATTAAAAGGAATTTTTCCCAAGAAAAATTTTCTCCTCACGCAGGATTCGAACCTACACACTTTCGTGTACCGGACGAACGCTCTACAAATTAAACCAAAGAGGAGTGTATAGATCCGAGCGACAAATCGAACATCGCTGCATATTTGCCGTCCTGCCGGCCTTTCAAAATCTAGAAGTGTGTAGATTCGAATCCTGCGTAAGGATAATTTTCCTTGGGAAAAATTGCTCTTAATTATTACATTTATTACAGTTCTTAGCAGAAAGACATTAATTTGTTAATTTCTTACTGTAAAAAGCTTGCAAACTTTGCAGAAATAAATTTCGGTTTTTTTCGCAATTAAAGATGAAGATATTTTAAATCATGATTTTAAATTGTTTGATACAGAAAATTATACTTAAGAATATAATTTTAATACAATTATGGTTAATTACTGATGTAATAAGTTCTTTTATCTACTTAGGTAAACTTGTTTAGTGTGTTGTTTTTATATTCAAAACTTGCTATACCTTCTTCTTCTTGCTGTAACAAATCATGTTACATTTGAAGAAGATTGAATAAGTTAATCAAAACATCGCTATATTTTCTTTCACTTGTTACCGCAGACCCAATTTATTTTACATAAAAATATATGCATTTTTTTGTTCGTGCAGAATTAATCAAGTATTGCATGAAAAACATGCAGTGAATTGTAAAATTTGTGTAACAAGAGAATTGCTTTTATTGAATTAAAAAAAAATATTGATGTTACTGATATAGAAATCTCAAAAAATCCTTTTTTTTTTTAATCAGGTAATTCGGAATTGCGTACTAGGACGATAATATTGTAATATCAGAACAAGCTTTTCAACTGATCTGATATATACAAGAATATAACATGCTTATAACAGGCTTTTGTAGCAAATTTGTTTAAAGCATGCCCCATTAAATATACCTTTACAAATGTGCTGCTCCTTGTTGTCAGCTGATTTAAAGAATAGTGCATTAGCAGTATTTATTATTTCTTTAATATTCCAAAATTGTGACCGCGTGAAATTTAAACTTATGAATAAATCTGCTAACATTAAACATTGATCCGAGAATTGTTTATCATGATCGGGGCAATATTTTTATAAAGTTGAAAGAAACTCTACGTTATGTAATTTTATTGAAAAGATACGCCTCAGTTTTGGAATATTCCTAAGATCACTACAATTGTTAATAATTTATACAAATCCTAGTGCCTTAAAACTAAGCTATGAAAAGTGTATACGAAATAATGTTTAAGATCGTTATTTATAATCATAATTTAAAGCACTAACACTATACTATATGATCGAAGTGCAAAATCATCTAATATTTTCTAGTACATATTTCAAAATTGAACCGCATAACGTTATATGTAGTTAAAATAGAAAAAAACGCAATAACTTACCTTCTCCAGGGTCATATCGTAAGTTCGTACGCTCTCAATTAAAGAAATGGCGAATGGATAGAGTTGATTCGCTTGATGGGCCTTATTTACTATAGCTAACGGTACTCGGAATCCCAAGCATTTCAAATTCCTAACCTCCTTCGCTAAAGTTATTACCTCAGGAAGGAAATTTACTCGCAGTTTCAGGATATTTCCACGTCCGCTTCTAGCTCGAACGGCTTCGATAGTAAAAATACGACTAGGAACACCTAAATTCCTTTGCTGCACAGTTCTAGCCCAATCGTCAAAGATTTCTTGGGTGTTTAATTTCGCACGGAAACTATCACCGTCTGCTTTTAATTTTTGTCCTTCAATATGGTT
Organism: Protaetia brevitarsis; assembly: GCA_004143645.1. Taxonomy (NCBI): domain Eukaryota; kingdom Metazoa; phylum Arthropoda; class Insecta; order Coleoptera; family Scarabaeidae; genus Protaetia; species Protaetia brevitarsis. Next base: position 1,077,828 of record RXPK01000253.1, read on the forward strand.
TTCCCAACCCTTTCCTGTACAATAACAACAGATTGATTGTAAATCCTCAAAAATAATTACATAAAGATTTTACCTAAAACATCCTCGACTCTTCTCAAATAGGTTGTCAATTGGTAATCGATTTGCCGAGCCCAAATGATGGAACCTGCTACTGGTGGTAGATCTCGAACTTTGCTGATACGAGCACTGTTGCTTTGAGGATACTGAACCTATTTAAATATTGGTCTTATTATAATAACTGAAGCATAGTTAAATATGATCCTTTACCTTGAATTTTTCGTGTAGAGCTTCGATATCGTCCTTAACTCTTTGTATCAGATGAGTTTGATACTCCCTAATGGCGCCTCTAATATGCGGTCTGACGAATAACGCATTGAATCTGGAAAATATACGGAACATCTCGTTGGCGTTTTTAGCTGTTCCTAATTGGTCTCTCAAATGAACAGTTATACGTGTCTCAACTCTGTCGATGCGTTCTTCGTATCTCTGAACGGCTGCGTCCCACGCGTCTTGACCTTCCTTAGTGATATCTAAGCAATCTACTTCTTTCACGTTTTCATAAGCCAGATTGACTTCCTACAAATGAGGTAATGAGTTGACGGTTTTATATGATAGATCAAATAAGTGCAATATGTACAAAAAATAAGTCCATCACAAAACGTTTTTCCCATTTTTTTTTGAAGTCATCAAGTACAATGTTGTTGTAAAAAAAAATATCCCATGCATCATGGTGATTTATCAAACGTACCTAAAGAGTGATACGCAGATTATCTTTGTACCTGGTATAGTAAGAATAAAGGTGCTTATTTTCGAGAAAAGAAAATAGAAATAGATTTTTATATAAAGTGCCATTTCAAAAATACCGGGTGAAAAGTTGCGCGCTGTTGATTGCATTCTGGGCGATTGAAAATGGGAAGAACTTCAACTGTGTAGGCGTAGCTACGCACGAAGCCGCAGCGCAGATTATTACATTCGCAAATTTATAAGTTCAGGCAATTAAATTGAGCTGATACCTTTTTTGCTTATTTATAAATTGGAAATTGGATCGAATAGTTTAGCGACTGAGAGCTATATAAATAACATTAGTTTTTCCAGCATTCATGTACTATCTTTCTCGAATTAAATTAGGCCTAATAAATTCTTAATTATTTGTGCAACCAAAAATAGAGTACACTGAAATGGTAATTAAAAATGATTGGGGAACAATTTTAAATTACATATCGCTAGGTATACAGTACTTGTAGTTTCGGTTGCATAAGCAATCGAAGGTTTGTAGAGCTTAGATTCGCATTTAATTTGAGAAATATGTTACAAACTAAAATATCCGACTTTCTTAAGTACTTTATGAAATGTGTGTTTTTCTTTAATACTGTAATTTATATCCACATATGAAAATAAACTTATTTAATCTAGATGTAACAGTAAAAAAAACACACTATATATGTTATATAGGGAAAATCATGAATGTTTGTAGTTACATCATTAACTGGTCGGTGAAGTAAAGACAAGCGTAGTTTCAAAAAACTGGAACCCTTCATATACACAAGCGAGATAGAAGTATATAAAATAAGTCGTAGCTACTTAAGCTATACGTCCAGATTTTATTAAGTATCAACAAACTAGTTGAAGTGAGATAGAATACCATCGAGTAATGCGTAAATAAGAGCTTTCATAATGTTTACTAAAGTGCATGCAACCACGCATTTTAACCCATTTTACGGCTCCATTGCTTTTTACTGTTTATTTGCCCTTCTTTAGGTTTGAATTTTTATTTACTTCTATTATTTCTTTTACCAAAAGTTCTTTTCAGAGCTATAGTGAAGTAAATCGTTTAGTTTGTGGTAAGTTTAGAGGTGTTAAAGAAACATACAAATATTTAAAACATTTTTTTTTTAGGTTACAGTTCAAGATGCCCGATAAACGACTTAGTTCTTGTTGTCAAGAGTTGGTCAGTCATTTACTAGTGTATTTCGAGGAGGAAAAGCGAAATGGGAGTCCTTTAATATCCGGTTATGCGGTTCATGAGGTGAATTATAATTGGTTAGTATTAAATTAAAACTTACATACAAATTGTAGAGAGTTGCAAACGCTTTGGGCATTTCATGGGTACCGTCTACAACATAAAGCGCAGGAAGGAAACTACATTTGCTGTTCCTTCATCGAGTGCTTCAACAGCCCTGTACAAGCCACGATTGAAATAAAATGGATGTACGTAAAGTAATTTATGATTAAGGTTATTGATGAATTACTTCGAATACATGGGCATAAAGTTTTAAGACTTCCTCCGTATCACTACGATTTCAATGCTATCGAATTGATATGGGCACATGCGAAAGGATATTATAATAAGCATATTGGTCAAGATGGTTATGGCGATAAACAAGTATTGGAAATGTGGCAAGAAAGCTTGGACAGCTGTACACCAGACATCTGGCAAAATTGCATAAATCACATAACGCAAATAATTAAAGAGTGGTACGAACGTGAAGCAAACATAGAAGACTTTGTTCTGACAGTTAATTGCGAATCAGAAGATGAGAGCGAAGACACAAATTAAATAGATTTTTAATTGTACAATTTTTTTCTTTCAATATTGACATATTTTAATTTAATTTACTGCATATTATGTTTTGCATATACTATTATATAGAAATTATGTTTGATACATAAAATAAAAACGTAATCTTTCATTTAATTAATCATTGGTAACATATTCATATTAAACTAAATACTTTTATGTTGCTTGAATATTTTCTACATTTTGACTTGCAAATAGGTTTTTGATATCACAACTATATTATTGCGGTAATACATTATTTTATTGAGCACACATTTAATAATAAGCTTAGCCTGATCACGAAAGTATTGTCAATAGAAAAGTTCCCTATTTAGAATCCTATTAGTTGCATTACTCATGATTGTTTTTAAAACGCAACGTTGACTAAAAAACCAATCCTTTCAGTTATAAAAGAAAATCTATTAAAACAGCGTATAACCTCATTAATTTTGACAATTGTCATTTCGTTCAGTTCATTGCAAACATGATTGGTGTGCCTGAATTTGTTTCAGACGCTGCATACGTCATAAACAGCTACGACGTAACTACAAACATTCATGATTTGGTCTGTACATATAAATAGGAACCAGTTTTTAAGTACATTTCAGGTTCACTATATCCGGACTCCACTGTATATTTAATCACCAACATAAATTATCAATAAATTCCTCAAATTTATTAAAATCTTATCAGTTTATCTCTGTGAACATACTGAGATACCTTGTATATATTTTAATTGTAATTGGAGCGACACTATTGTGCTTATCATACGATAAAATATTCACATATTTTTGCATTTTTTGTTACGTTCCTTTTAAACAATAACAAAATATCTAACGGCCAAGATAATTATGACGTTTGCAATTGAATTGCTGCCCATAACTCATAACGTTATAAACAAGTTGCAATGCAACATGCAAATTAATATTAACAAATATATTTAATTATAAAAAAAAAACCTACCACAATAGCATTAGCATCAGCTGCATCCATGGTGAAAGCATCTGGCTCAGTAGGAGGTTTAGCTTCCTCACCTTCGCCCGCACTTGCCATCTCTCGAATAGAAGGTCTAAGGACACGTACTATAACAGTCCTAAGTTGTTCATGTTGTCTTCTGAACTTCCTCATATGTTCCATGCGAGACTGCAATTTCTTATGCTGTGCAGAAACTCTCCACACCATCTTCAAATGTTCTTCGCGTTTCTTCTTTACTATATCTCTGAAAAAAAGGAAATAAAAATAGATTCAAAAGAATCTGAATTAATAAGCTTAATTTCACACCAACCTCAATAAACTTTGTAACTTCTCATATTCATCTTCCCAGGTTGAGAATACTTCAAAACACTGTATCATCACCTTGTCGAAGTCGTCAAAGGAGATATGCATGAGTCTGCGGGTTCCTAATACCTTCAAGAGTTGGGTACCCAAATCACGAGAAATAGCTTCTACCAACCGCAAACATCTCTGTACGGGATATTTAGTGCTGCGAATTTTCGCATGTGGGCAAATATTAGTTGCACGGCTGCTCTGATTCTTTCCAATTCGGTTGCTGAGAGCAGGTCATTTATAGGGAAATCCTTAAAAGAATAGATGCAGATTGTTAAGAAGAAGCACGGCAGCCGTCCGTTAGAAGTTTTCGTGGTTAGAAAAAAACTTAAAATTCTGAATTTCTGGACTCCAGGGTTAGCCAAGATTCTCTTTCGTTTTTAGGGTCGTACCATTTCCAGTTATACCGGAAGTCACCATTAGCTTCCTTATTTTAAATGGAACACCCGATATATTATCTCATTTCTGGATTCCTGAGAAAATTTAATGATGTGTTCTAGTTTCCCGACACCCATTTGCATTTGTTTGTTTCGTAGATATCTTGATTATTTTTAAAATTTTCAATACTGCGCCTTTTACCCATTTTCCACTGGTGTAAGCGCTTCTAAGTTGCATAAAAGCACAAGAATTGCACTTTTAAAATCCGCATTCACAATTGATTTGTCGCATACAGAGTGTCCATTCGATGATCAATTATATGATTCTCAAAGTGTTTCAAATGAGACATCTTGTATATTATTAGATGGTCAGTCGCAGCAACTTAATTCTGTTCAATTCGTTATGCCTTTCCTTATACCTATTTCCAACGGTTTTGTTGTTATTTCATACTTTTTAACAATAGCCAATGAAACTCCAAAAGTCCTATCTAGAAACCATTGATTTAGGCAGGAATTGAAACAATGTTGTTGATTTTATGTCAAAGCAATTTAGTTAGGCATCGATTTACAGTTCTAGTGACTTTCTCAAGTGTAGTTTGTAATGGAGAATATTGAAGAATATTCCAATAACGAATGTGGGCGAATTGTCAGACGAACATGCAGATTATTTAACAAACGATATCTGCACCTACCAACAATGACTCTCAGAAAATTCAAGAATGTAAGAATCGAAGGTCGGTTTATGGCAACTTGGGGTGTAAGGGCAACTCGAAATTACTGAAACCCGTAAAAGATAACGAAAATAACGGGATCAATGTTTTGGCTTATTTTCAAGCTTATTAATGGAGTTCAACTACAGCAGCACCGCTGGAATTGGGTATTTCAAAAGCATCAATCCACAGAATATTAAGAAAACATAAAATGCAGCCGTTTTCTATGATAACTGTGCACGGATCACGTCTTGGTGATAAGGCAAGACGAGTCTACCTTCTAGTTGCGAGTTCATGTACGCCTATGTAGTTAGGTTTTCATAAATGCTAAAATAAACTGAAAATTTAATTTGAATATGTTGATATAGGCGACATCTAGTGACATTTTAATTGACTATTTTGATAAAGTGGCTGTTGGTATATCTATATTATAAATAATCAATGCCCTAGACAAATCTAATTTAGTGAATTGAACCCAGCATGCAATTTAGAAAATAATTCTTCTAGTCTAGGCAAAGGGTGTTGGTCGATTTCTAGAAATGGATTTACTGTCACTTTATAGTCACCATATATCCTGACATTACCATGATTTTTGACAGCTTCCGCCCAACCCAGAAGCGCTTACCAGTAGTCTAAAATGGGTAAAAGACGTGATATTGAAAGATTACATATTAAATTTTCAACATTTTCTATAACACATCATGAAATTTCCTCAGGAATCCAAAAATAAATAATATATCCAGTCTTCTATTTAAAATAAGGAAGTTAATAGCAACTTCGGTATAACGAGAAGTGGTACTGCCTTGAACATATTTAAAAATGGAAGAGAATGATTGATTAATCATGGAGTCCAAAATTTCTAACCACGGACGTGAGAAACCATGTATATTATATTTGCTTTACCTTCATCAGGGGATTGTAGTCATCGACAGTGGCAAGTGCCTGCTTCAAACCAGTATCGGTATCAAAAGAAACCGTAGCGTGAAACCTTTTTCCAATTCTGAGGATATCTAGGGTCAATGCGACTTCCATGCTTTCACGCTTTTCCTGAATCCTGTGTAACGCCCGCTCCAAGTTCAGCCAAAAGCTGACCTCTTGTAGAGCCGTGCCAGATGAAGGGTCTCGCACCAACTTTGTTACTTTCTGTATTTCCTTTATCCATCGATTTACACCGTTGTGCAGTTGATTGAGGAAGGTGGAATCTTTCACGTATTCGGCAAAATCTTCCACTTTCGGTTTACGACCATCGTCTGCACATCGTTTTATGACGCTTGCAACTACAGATGGATTGGTAAAGTGATTTCTGGGATGTCTATATTTTGTTGTAAGTGCAGTAGGCCCATTTCCAACGCCGCGATGGTTTTCTCAACTGAAGGCGCCATTTTATCACCTTCCCTATTTATTTTAGAATTCGTAATTAATAAATAAATATTCAACCTAGATTAAAAATTAAAATCATACAGGTACACGAAAATTGTATGCTTTTTATGACTACAATCCAGTATTTCCATACTGGGCATTATTGTGTGGCACATCGCATTTATTTCTTGTGGAATAGAAACATTAAGAGAGGCTGTTGAAAGATTATTTTTTGTGGCAATTAAAATGCAATAATAATCTATATGCGTTGCATTATTCGAAAACATGATCTATTATCCAAAGCAAAAACAAGAGAAGGCATTTTAGCAACAAAATTTTAAACTCTGAAAAACCATGACGTAGCAACCGAATGTTAGAATTGCTACAAAATAAACACGTTTTTTTGCCTAGTCAACTTCAAACGAGTTTTTTATTACACTCTGAGACTATTCAAGAGGACTACCTAAAGACATATTTCACCAAGAATTGAAGGATGGAAATATAAAGATATGTTTGCCATGTCTAATTACATTACATGTGATTGAAAAATAATCAAAAACACTATAAGAAACTAATCCAACAATAACTTTTAAAAAGAAAAAAAATTTAAGGCGAAAATATCTTTAAAATCCATCTTAATGTGAAATGACAATTGCAGCGAAATGAGTGACTTTGTGTCCAAATAGTTTCAAGCATTAATTACCCTGAAATCAACATAACTCTCGCCTACTTCTATATTTTTTTTGACAATGCAAATAATAAAAAAGTTACACCGAAGTGTGTTATGTGCAGTTTTACATGCTCTGTCTTATTATTACCCAAGGAATTGTCAGTAACAATCAACAAGGCAGTTATATAGATACCCCACTTATCTACAAGTATCTCGTATTTTCCCCAAACAATGGGTAAAAGTGAGACACAGTTTTTATTTTCTTTTCTCTTGTAGTTATATTTAAATAACTGGGCTATTTATGATTGAAAAGACTTGTCACGCTTATGTAGGAATTCATTTTTTGAACTGTTTAATAACTTTATATTGTCAGTTTTAAATATGAAAGTTTTAAAAAGGTCTCATAATTACCCCCAAGATCCTAGTTATGAATATAAATAAATTATGTAATATAAATTACTTTATTAAAAATTATCTTATATCCTAACGGAAAAATCGGTTGATGGAATTACAAATTAGTGTAGTAAACCATGGTTTGTGCACATCTTCAACAATGAGCTGCAAAATGAGAATAAATTTTGAATGCCTGCATTATTTTACTGATTAAAAAAAAATGATTTTAATGAAAAAAAGTAGAAATTAGCATAAAAACAAATGAATTTCAAAAACTGATTCTAGTTTGTATTATTAGATTATTTTAACTAACCAATTTGAATTATATATGATAGATATAATGAGCAAATTATATATAATAGATTCTCTGACTCACCAGTGATGACATCACCTGAATTCAATATTTATTACATTAACCTACCTGTCAGCTCGCCCAGATTCCTTGACATAAGATTTAAAGAATGGGGCAACTGTTTTGCTGATGTAAGAGTGCAAAGTTTCGTATGGTGATCCATCATTGAGACTGATAATTCGCACCTGTGCCCTAATACTTTTATCTGCTTCAACCACTGGACCCCTCTTTATGATCACCAAACTGTATATCTTGGAATTGGTGTAAGAAACTTCATTGCATATGTAGTAAGAAACCGGTTCTTTCTCTTCTTCGCCCTCGGGAGGTTGATCGCTATCATCCTCTGCAAAAATAGCCGAACCGGCTCAAAAAGAGCAACAAAAAAAATTGCATCCGCCATTTCTCACCTTTAGATGAAATACGTTGTATGAATAGGGTGGTGACCTGTGAATCCGATAGAAATTTGCGGATGCAATCTTGATTGTTCTTATCTTCTAATGCGGCGTTCAACGCAGGTGGTTCTAGGCCATCATCCTCCGGCAAAAGAACCGTGGCGGCCTTTCGCAGGTAATTCGCGAATGCTGTAAAATCCGCTACACCTACGTTTTGGTTTTCGGAAGCACTTTCGCTCCCTTCTAATGAATCCCCCATTATTAACCGTTTAAGATAATCATTGGATTAATTGTTAAAAGTTTACCGACGAAAAACACTAAAACTATGCACAAATACTAAGATGCAAATGTCAAGTCATGCCGGATGACCGCTCGTTGCCGTTTATTGATCTTTGTAATCCCCTCCACTTACTTTTTTTGTGTCCCACCCAATAAAAAAAAATGATTAGATATCTGTCAAAATTTCGAAACCGCGTTTCTTTACTAGGTTTGAAATCCATAAACGACTATGAGCTTCCACCAGCGTGAGGTCTACAGCCATCCTAGAGCGTACGAAATTCTAGTTTCGGCTCCCTTCATACATTTTTCAATCTCGTCAAGACGCTGGGCTTCAAACTTGTAAAAGGAACAGGCCATAGATGTTATATAGAGAACCAGCTTCATGCTATCTGAAATATTCACCAATACATCTTACCTGCTGCATTCATAGATGTCGCGCAAAATTATTATTCTTTTTTAAATTACTTTAGTAATTCTAATTATTAGATTACCCTTATAATTTTAAAATATTCATGGAAATTTATTAATCTTATTCATTCATTTGATATTAGTCTACTAATCATTTCTCTAAATCTTCCATCCAAATGCAGGTTTCTGCCATCATATATTTGAAACAAATTGAGAATCTACCGAATCCACCTGTATACCCGCCAGTTCTGTGTTTTGAATTGAATATAATTTTACGAAACGAACTCAGGCAAGAGATAAAAACTGATAAATCCGTACTCATTTGGTTTTATAGCTTATATTTTTCTTTATTTGAATTATAGTAAAATAAATCTAAATACATTACCCATTACCTCATTTATCATTTGCGTTCAACATTCAATTATTAATCAAATAGTATTTATGGTAGTAGTACATAATTGTCACACATTATTATCTAGATTACGTAAATATAATCGGGACCGCAAAAAAAAACCCAACCACAAGATTATGCTGCAATTATAATTAGTTCATAAGTCCAATAACTTTAGCTATAAGACTTTTGCACAGAATTTAGTCACACTTTAGTGTTGGTATTTCCTTTGGTGTTGGTGCTGTCAGAATAAAGTAAACGCAAATAATTTGAAATTTAACTTGTTAATAAGCATATTAATCCAACTCATCCAATTTTAATAAACAAAGGTCTACTATAAGAGGCAGAAATCAGAATTGAACGTGTATAATTTTCGTGTAAAAAATCTAAATAATAGTGTTTTTTATTTTATATTTAAGTTTTGATTTGTATCTGATAACATTCAATACAATTGAATTAATTATTAAGTATATAATATGGAAAAAACCAATTTGAAAGGTAATATGAACAATTCAGAGAAATTAGAGATAATCAAGAATCACATCAGAAGTTATCCAGATTTTCCAAAAAAAGGAGTACTCTTCAGGTATGTATTTGACAATGTCAAAATTTTCTAATGTATGGATAGATTGTATATTTTTCTAAATTTCCTAGTTTTTATAATTCTCCTTCTTTATAGTCATATATTATTCGAATTTTATAATAGTAATTGGTGGTAATATTTTAGAGATTTATTTTCAGTCTTATTAGAACCCTCTGTGTTTCAATTACTGAGGGAGGTTATTGTTGATTACATCCAGAAAAATATACCTGATACCCAATGTATTGCTGCGTTAGAATCGAGAGGGTTTTTAGTGGGCCCTATAATTGCTTTGGATTTAAAGTTGCCATTTATACCAATTCGCAAACGTGGTAAACTTCCTGGTAAAATTTTGGCTGAAGAATACACACTGGAATATGGAAAGGTATGTATAATAAGCATAAAGTTCATCATTTTGAGCTTTTAATACTTGTATACTTTAGGATGTATTTGAAATCCAAGTGGACAGTACCAAAAAGGGTATGAATGTTCTTGTAGTCGACGATCTCTTAGCAACAGGTGGTAGCTTAAGTGCCAGTAACAAATTAATAGAAAAGAATAATGCTAAAGTGGTTGGATGCTTGGTTATTATGGAACTGCTAGATTTAAAAGGAAGATCCAAAGTTACTGCTCCACTACATTCCCTAATTAAGTATTAATATATTGTATAACAAGCATGACATTAAACTAAAACATTGATTTTTATACTAAAAATAATTTTTATTGCATAATAAAATATATATATACATCGTTAGATATAAATATTTAAAATATGATAAATTATAACTGTAAATATCACAACATTGGTGAAGGACTTCTTGCTTCATATCCATCTTCTATTTTCCTCATTGTATATTTTAAAAACGCAAAATCATCTTGTTGCAATAATAGATTAGGCGCTTCCTTCAATGTGTGCAAAAACTGAAGCTCTTTTAATACTTTCAGTTCCAATTCAATTGTTTCAATTGCTAATTGCCGAATCTAAAATGTTATAAGTGCTTATAAAACAAAGTGTGATATCTATTTCTTTGGCTCTAATTACTTACATTTGTACCTTCCAATGAATTGTATTTTTGTTTTTTTAATTCGTTTTCTACTTTTTCAATCAATTTTTCTGTTGCTTGCAGGTCCTTTACTATAATTGCTCCATCACATGATCTCTGGGGGTTTACCTAATATGATAAATACAAAAAGCGATTGGCAATGTAAAAAATGGTCCATAGAGTTTACCATCACACTGGTGCTGTTATAACTCTTCTTTTTAAGTGTTGGTCCAGTTTTTTATTATGCATTGCTTCTGCAAATTTAAATCTTGCACATCAATTGTCTTCTTTAATTCCTCCAATCGTTTCCTTTGCTGATCTACCATGGCTATTTCATCTTCTAATTTTGTCTTATATTTACTATCTAATGCTGTTATGGCAAATTTTGAAATAGACGTTTATAATGGAAATAACGATTACCTTTCATCTTGGCGGTTTCCTCGACTTTTCGTTTCACCTCCTCAATTTTACCTATCTTATTTGGCTTACTTCTTTGCTGTTGATGATTTTGAGCAGAGGTGGGATAACCGGTAAACTGGGGATAGGCTCCTATTTCGATTGGAGCGAAATAATTCAAGTATTGACGAGGATGGTTCTTTTCACTTGTGTTTTTCAATAAGTAATAAGTTTTGGAAATGAGCTTTTTGATATCAATTAAATTTTGTTGGTGATAAAACTGTTCAATGTCTCTAGTACAGTTCATTTTTAAAACAACAGTGCTGTTGATTAAATTAAATGCTACTGCTGCAAATAAGAAAAACGACGGTTCATTCGTGAGAATATGGTCCCATAAAATTAACCAATCTTTTGCGGTTAAACTTCTGAAAATACTGTCTGTAAAAGCGGCCACGCGTATTCCTTTGACGTTATTCATATTTTGTGAAATGGCTTAAAAGGGAGGGATTATTTTCTAGAAGTATATTTTCTATCATCCCTAAGATATTTACTGGTGGCAAAGGAAAATATTCAAACCAATATTGGCACCAATTGACTGTAATATAAAAAAGGATAATAGAATAGGATATATATATGGTTATAATGGTATACCTATAATTGTAGCCACAGCCTCGAAACAGGCTATTGGAGTATCTTTGAATACTTTCACAAAGGGAAATATCAACATAGGCAAATAATCAATCTCACCAAAGAAACTGCTCCAGTTGACTAGATTCGACAATAATTTTTTTAAATTTTTAAGAGCAACTCTGCTTTCCAAAGGGTAGGTTTTCTCGAAATCGGCAACGGGTATTTTGGATTGAAGATTTATTAAAGCATTATATAGACTTTTATTATTTGGTAAACGTAACAGTTTCTCCCAAATTTTCGCTCGATATAATTCTGGATACTGGCCAAATTCTTCTAACATGTAACGAAGTTTTTCTTCGTCCAAGATATTATCGATCTAAATTGATGAAACCATTGAATTATTTCTACTTTACTTCAAGCATGATATATCGACCTGTTCCTGAACCTCCTTTAAGAACGGTAAGCTTCTCTTGAAACTTAATTTGATTTTACTTTCAGACTTATCACTTGTTATTTCTTTAACAGGCGGTACTATTGTTGATATGTACTGTATTAGAGTATACAGATTCACTCGACCGCATGTTGGAATGCATGCTAAATATTTACCTTCAGGTGAAGGTTCATACCTCACAATTTCCAATTCTAATGCCAATTTACTAACCAACGTATCAGTTTGCATGTCATAGAAAAATACAATTCCATTTGAGGATAAAATTGATAAAATTCTATTCGAGCCGCCATCAAAAGGTTGAGATATAAACGTTAAATATTTTACAGACTTAGTTTCTTGGCTAACAAGAGTTTTCTCCAGATTCCATGTTTCAGAAGAGAATATGGGAATATTTGGCGAATGTCCGCCTAATGCCATAATCCTACCATCTCTAAAATTAGTTTTGATCACTATGTTAATTTTACAAGCTTACATGGTGTTTCAAACCACTCCCCTAGTATATCTTCCTCGACTTATTGTACCAGAATTAATGTTAAAAAAATTACAACTACTGTTCTTCCGGCTCATTGGCCAAAAATTACATCTTTTTTTTTTTAATTACAATCCACACTTTACGATCGATTATAAATAACAATGTTTTGGCAAAAGCAAGAAAGCCCCATTCACAGAAAAAAACTGTTAAAATAGCAAAGCTGTCATCATCAGCTGTGAACTAAATAATTACAGTAAAGTAATTCTAATTTATACTCTAACAATAGTGATCAGAATCAAGATTGTGAAAATGCTTAACTTACCACTGATCCGAAAATCTCTCTAGCCTTCCTTTCTTTTAGAAGCAATGAAATTACAGGATGATCTTAAGTCTGAGAGAATTAATTAAAATGCGTTTGTTTTTATAAATATCTGCTGTATATTCATGCGAATATCATTTAATTATAACAGTTTTCACTCTCAATTAGTTTTACATTGTGTACTTTATGATTCTTTTTACAGTATAGTGAAGTTTCTGGTTAGGTTTTCCAAGAATGGTACTATTAAAGAACTACATTATAGGGTACAAGAAGGTATGTGAATTGTTAATTCTGTTTTGTATGTATTTCTTTTTTTTTTTGTTTCTGGACTTTCATTCTCAGACATTGATTAAAAGGGTCACCACCGTTTTTCGGCATTTCGGAAAAATAAATTTCTTCTTTCAGTTTGAAGAAATAATTTAATATTTCCTTCTTTTAATTGCCTTGATTACAAAAAAACTGAAGCACCAGAAGTGCCTCAAAAAAAAATAGTGAAAACTCGGAAAGTTGTAACTCAAAAAAAACGTCTAATACAAAATACAACCTTACAAGGGATAGAAAAAGTGAACCCACGAAAGTAGAAGGTAAATATAGAAATATTCTAGGCTCACAATACTGATGCTGTTGTTATTTAGGAATATAAAAACGAGCATAAAAAATCGGCTCTCCTGAAAAGTGTAATTTCTTTTTAGCTTTTTTACACTTTGGAACATTTTTCTTTAAAACTGTTGGCGATACCAACACCGTTTTTCTTACTGTAGAGCAGTACCATTATTACATGATTTGCAGCCTGTCATATTTTATCACAAGCTGCAAATCAACCAATCTACCAAATTCAGAGAGACAAAAAAGAAGTTGAAGACAGAGAAATTTAAACACTAACATTAGAAATTATTAAGAAAAATAACAATATTAAAACATCACATGTTGCAAAAACATTAGTTTAGAGCAATCGGATGAAAAAGAATCAGTGAAATCTAGCGACTAGGTGGAAAATGGTAATTAAAGATAGTAACTGTTAACACCAAAACTTATAAAAAAATATTTTTTTGCAGTAAATATGTGGCAAACTATCATTAAATTAGGTGTAGAATCCTAAGTGGAGAAAAACAATAGTATTCCACTTAAAATAAAAGAATAAAAAAGTAGCTATGACCTCCCAAAACAAAATGTTTAAACAATGAATTTACAATATTTGGATGATTCTTCAAGAAGCATCTTGCTTTTAAAATGTTTGCTACATTAGTCTATCTGGAATAAATTGCAAGGAAAATATAGTGGGCGAATAGCATGAAGCAGCCTGTAGTTACAAGCATTACTTTGTAAAAGCTATACACTTCACATAAAATTTATTCCAACTAGCAGGTGTAATTTGTTTTAAATATTCAAACGTCCCATATTTCCAAATCTGAATTGAATCATTGTTCAAACATGCTACCAGATCATTTGACACTGGCATAAACATAATCTGCAATATATTCTTTTTATGTATCCACATATTCTCTCTTGATATACACATACTTGTTTTAAAAATGTATCACAAGAAAGTGAAAGTACTTGCACCTTGCTGTTAGTCCTCAAATCCCATACTATCGCTTCATTAGCGGATGAAGTTACACATAAATAATCAGTAGAAAATGATATATTTACCACTGGATACGAATGCCCGATTAACTGGCCGATAACTTCCCCATTGTGAATATTAATAATCTGCAGTAAACATTACTATTTCCAACAATAATACAATCATCATTTTGGGGAGAAAACTTAACTATGGAACAGGATATCACATTTGTTACCGACCAAAATTTGCTTTGACTGAAATCAATTGCATAAATATTTCCACTTAAAGTTCCAGCTGCTAATATCTGTCCTGTATTATTGAAGCTGACATTTATAAATCTAACTCGTTGATTCTTATCCTTTGCTAACGTGTTCGTATGATGTATTTGAAGAATTAACCTAGTACAGTAATAAGATTTATTTGGCATTGTTGTTAAGATTTTATCGTGATCATATACCCATCTTTACGAGTCGGTTTTAGTATAAGTAAATGCTTCTTTAATTCAGGCAATTCCGCCAAATTAATAATTACATCCATAATTAGCTGAATCACACTTTCGTTCTTAGGTTTAATATTTTTTTAGGTTAACACGAGTTCACAACACAAAAATTTGACAAATTTGTTTTGTTTGTTCATTGTAGCAAATAGGCAGTATGCTACTTCTTGTCTATATGATTTGCGACATGGTGCCATGACATACAATTGAAGGGGTTGAAGGGTAAGTGAAGTGCATTTTGTAATAAGTGCTTGTTTTCTTTTAGAAAAATAAAAATTTTACACTAAACACAACTAGAATTGTCTTAATTTTTAATTAATGAACGTATTTTTTTAATTTATTAAAAAAAAATCCTTATAATTATTCAATCAGTTGAAGTACCTTTGGATGTCTTTTGGATGACGCGTGGCGTAAATGGGATTTTACGTTGTTGCACAGTGTCAGCTACATATTCCCTAATAGCCAAATTTAAATTTGCCGCCACAATTTTTAGTGAATTAAACGTAAAGGCATTAAAATAACTATGAATATAGAACAAAATGGTGGGTAATTTTGTGTTTCAACGTTGAAGTTACTTAGAATAATTGTGGGAAATTTAAATTTGGCTATTAGGGTTACTATCGGCTAACAGGAACCTGATGGTCCTTCCAGTCGGTTGAATATTAGATATATAAACAAGGCTCATACCCTTTTTAGTCCAACTCCTCACTGTTAGTCTTATTCATATATTATGGAATCTTTTAAATAAGCACATATTATCATTACAATTATTATTATATATATGGTTATGGCACATGTCAAGTTATGGTGTTGATCTGTTGATGGGTGCGTTCCGCGTTGGCGGAGTGGGGCAATTTTACATACAAAAATAAGGAGAGGGAGGCGATTTATCAGTTCATTTTGTTATAAGTATTTATAAATAGACTTAGGTTTTGATAGACTGTCAGCGAATTTATTACTATAGAGTAGTGACTGTGTTAATGTAAATTTTTTTGTTTGGTGAGTATTATATATAACTTTCTGTAAATGTGCGTTAACTGTCAGTATACCTTGGCATTTCAGTGTTCATAAATTGTGGATTTTTCAAAAATGTCTCGTTTCCCCTACTGATCAAATCATAAAGAGATGAATAGTCTTAATCCCAACATGAACCAAGCCCATATTTATGATATGAAAAAAATTAACACTATCTGGTCCTTAAGGAATTTCTTAAGAAAGTGTCAATTCTATATTAATTTTAAGACGAAAACTAATAAAGCACCACCCACATCCTATAATCAAAAGTCTAGAATATACCATGCATGTTCCTAAAGGAAAAACGTACGTTTTATATTTTATAGATATATATATTGTGGCACTCAGCATTTTTCTTCAGTCATAGATAAAGTGTATTGGTTTGTTGGTTACAGTGTAGGTTATTATCCTTATTCTTTGTATAATGTTTTCCGTAAATCCCCGGTTAGTACAAAATATAAGTAAAAACAGTGTGGATGTAATATTTTGAAATTGAAATCGATTGAGATAATTCAACGTTTTAGATATGTTTTCAGTAATACAATGCATCTATATAATTTAATACCTTAATTATCAGATTAACTCCAAAATTTGTACATATGTGATGTAGGTATTTTATGGGGCCAATTTTCGTATATTTTGGAATGTCCGACAGTCACTCTGTAATGTCGCTTGTGTCGCTTACTCTGAGACTGGCTGTGGCTTATACACTGTCACTTTGAAACAAAATTGCGACATTATTAACCTTAACGTGTTACTTTTGTTTCGGATAATTACAAATAAAGTATTGTCGATACTTTTGTGTTTCTATAATTTTATCGGGCACAATCGGGTTGCTTACGCCCGGTTTCTGAAACGTTAAACAGCAGTTATCTGTTCGGTATTTGGCAATTTAATAAACAGTAAAAGTAATAAAGTATTTCAAAGACTGTTTTTGTGAAATTATGAAACATCAAAAGCGACATCGCTTTTCTAAAGCAACATATTCGAACGTGTCGAAAATAATTTCACATTTCGACATCAAAACAAGAACGGAGAGTTAGCAAATTTTAACTGCACAGAATCGTCAGTTTTTCTAGAGTTTCTTCTGGCCAAGAGGAAGTCAACCTCAGCTCTTGTCAAAACAGTTCTTGACAGTTTTCGAGGTTTTTGTAACCTATAAATGCACATTCAAGCTGCGATAAAGGAATAAGTCAACCTGTCAGGTAGCAAATTTTGAAGGTAAATTAGAAATAGAATTTCTAATTTACGTGGTGGGGGGATTAAAATTTGCTCTTATTTTAACCTCTTACAACTACAGATGGCTGCGAAACAGACCTGATATTTTGAACCTGGTTCGAGGTTCGGAGCAGATGGAGTTGGTTTCTGAAAACCATTTAATCTGCTCCTGCTTCGTTAAACTGCTCCGCTCAAGAACCAACTTCGGTTGGCCTACCCGAGCAGTGTTGCCAATTGACTGAAGACATATTTCACTAGATCGGGATTATAATTCCACCAGAAAATCACTAGAACTGAGAAAGGAACTACTTTACATAGTATTTTAAGAAAAGCAAAAAAAATATTTTTTATATGTATATGTAATTAATAGTTTTTTAACATAAATCCTCTTTTATTTCATTTTTTATTATAATTTTAGGTTACTTTTAAAAACCTATTTAGGTACACAAAGCACATTTTATTTTCTCTATAATATACGAATTTAATAATTTAATTTAATAACACTTATTGGGCAGTCGTTAAATAATAATAATTTCCAACAATACACAATTATACAATTGTAAAGGCCGCTTCACAGTTCGCAAATTTTTTTAATTGCCTGCAATACAAATAGCGCATGCACATTCAATAGACCGCTTTACAGTTCGCAATTTTTCGTATTGCGTGCAATAAAATTGGGTGCAATACAAATAGCGCATGCGCATACAATGGATTTCGATCATCTGTGTGCAATCTTTATTGGTATTGTACGAAATAGAACGTGTTCTAATATTTCATTGCGTGCAATTTTATTGCACGCAATACGAAAAAATGCGAACTGTAAAGCGGCCTTAACCGTGTTTTATAAAATTATAATACACATCCTTATTTTTTTTATTATTTTATTTTGTACTTTTATTTATTTATTTACATAAATATGTACATTGTACATACACATTTATATGTGTTATCAAAGTATAGGAAAACCAACTAGCGTCATTCACATTTTCATAAGTAGATTTTTAAGGAATTTTTGATGACCTTCTACCATTTTGTTTTGTTCATAGTGCGCGAAATTTTAAAAGTGTAGGTGTATGTTAGAATTAAAATTGAAATCATTCCCATATAAACAAAAATACATTAACATTCAAGTAGAAGATCAAAAGCTACATTTCAAAAGACTAGATCCCATATCATAGAATAGAAATAGTAGACTTACATAACATGAATTATACGGTACAAAATAAAATAGCGACTGAAATTTATCTTGGCGAGAGTGACGCTACTTGTTTTTTCTATACTTTGATGTAATTTAGCCTTCGTGTTCAATGAATTCACTAGATATATTACTAAAATTAAAGAAAATCCACTAAACTTTTCACTAGCCACTAGAATATGATTTGTGAACACCAGAGGTGCTTTCAATACACCAGATTTAGTGGAAAATTCACCAAGTTGGCAACACTGTACCCGAGTTGGTACTTATCACGGTACAGTGCTATAAAATACAACTATTCGTTGATGCGTGCGAAGATTTACGTTGGCTCCAATTAGCGGCGTTTTAGGTGTCCTATTTTGCATATATATTTTTTTTTTGTTATTGTTAATGAAAAAATTCATAAGAATATTTATTATATTCTTATGATTTATTATGATAAATTAGTTGGTTATGAAAAAAAAGGACATGCCCAAAGTACATGTGTGTTCATATGGCAGAGAGGTAATTTAGCATATATTTTTACTTAATAAAGAGATACCTGAATAATTTAAATTACAAGGCAACAAATGGCAATAATTCATAAATTTAAAAAAGATGAGCGGTTGCGACTCATAATGCACTTTCGATTTTATTTTGCAGTTATATATATACGTGATTCCTATTGTTAAGTTTGAGTGTAAGTGAAAGTAATGCAGAAATGATAGTACACAGTTTAACACTTCCGACATGCACATGGCGCGTCGAATTCAGTATATAAGGTGTAGTAATAACGATCGATTTAAATTTTTGAAATTATTTCGAAATATTTATAGAAGCTTACCTAATGTATTTTTTCTTTTTATATATTTTATACAAAACAATGAAATTAATATAATTCTTTTTAAAATATTCCCTTGCCCTATTCCCTTTCCCTATTCCCTATTCCCTTTCCCTATTCTCTTTCCCTATTCCCTTTCCCTATTCCCTTTTCCTATTCCCTTTCCCTATTCCCTTTCCCTATTCCCTTTCCCTATTCCCTTTCCCTATTCCTATTCTATTTCCCTATTCCCTATTCCTACTCTCTTACCCTATTCTATTTCCCTATTCCCTATCCTTATACCCTGTTCCCTTTCTCTATTCCCTGTCCCTATTCCCTTTGCCCCCCCCCCCCCCCTACATTTGGCAACAACTGCACAACTGAACAGCTGAAATCCCTGTGTGTACAGCAAATGGCGAGCAGATCTGCAAGTGTGCAGTGTTGAGAAATCGGTCCGCTGTATAGATCCACCAAACTCGCATGTGAATAGGCCCCTTTATTATACGGCACGCGCCATCTCAAGTGCGAACCGTTATATACATCGTTATACAGCAGAAGCCACATTTACTACGAACAGAACAGCAACATGCTCTTGATACATATAACGATGTATTTGAGATGGCGCCTGTGGTATGTATGAACCCTATGCTGCTGTTCGTAGTCTGCTGTATATTTGCTCCTCGGAGCGACTAATCGGAGGAGGAGCTGTTGTTAAGAACTGGTTTGTCAGCGGAGTAGGAGCAGAAAGAGCAGCTCCGAGAAATGACCAGTTTTAACCATCTCTACTTACATCCCCCATCATGCACCACTGATCTCCTCATTAAACCAAAATAAATAATAAATCGGTCATCTATCAGTTGTTACTGTATTTGCGCCCATGGAACGACTTTTAGTGATCTCGAAACATTCGCCAGTGTGTGAGGAAACGCCACGGAAAAACCTTACTCTGGGAGCAGGACCTGGGAAGCAGCCCCAGGCATTGTTGTTGATAGCCAGCAAATTATTGTTATTATCCTTTCGGTTTTGGAAGAGGCAGCCTCCACATCCTTTCCGTTCCAATAGCTGTGCTGTCTCCAGGTAGCTCCTCGGTTCTTGCCATATCGTAGAATTGTCTTTTTTTAGCAGCAGAAAAATGGACCAACGTAATGAACTGAAAGCAAATAAAACAACAGCAGTACCTATGCTAATATTTAACAATGGGTCAATTCTAATTACTCTAATCGATAGTAGTTAAATTAAAGATTTGTGCTTTTAATGTTTATTTATGCACCCGCACTATGCTAATAATTTAAATCCAGTTCAGATTACTAAAGAGTATGAAATATTCATTTATAATACATACGTACTACCCTACTAGCTTTGTACTAATCTATCTAATTCTGTCTAATATCTATTTCGCGTTGCGGTCCACTTAACTCCTTAGCTGATGCCCTAATTTCCGCACGCGACCGCCATTCATCAGTGAGTGGACATTCAAAAACATGTCCTACTGTATCTACCTCGCCACATTCACAATGCGAATCATTAACCCTCTCATTTCTACATCAATATAATTTATTAACGCTACGGTCAATTGTGTTATAGAAATACCATGATCCATTTGAAAAAGTAAGGTTTTATTAGTGCAATGGTATATCGATACTATTAAACTGATAAAACTCATAATGATACATCATACCACTGACTGTGGGTTGCACCGTCAGTCCTATGGTGTGAACTCTGACTGTTACAATTTTATTGTTAATTTTCAATATTATTTCTCAATGTCTCACCTTTTTTGGGCCATTGGTATGCGAATACGGTTCATTTTAAATATAGTTCTTTAATAAAAAAATACATGAATTAATACAGTTGTCACTTCTTATCAAACATAAAAATGTAACAATTTTTCGTGTTAGCTTTAGCAAATTTGTCGTTTACACGTTCATAATTTATATAATAATCTAAGTATGTTTTCTGCAAATTTAACAAAACGTTACTTGAATGCAAATGAGATAAGGAACGTTTTATTATTTTAAGCTCCTCGATTTGTGATGACACTTGTGTGACATACCTATGTATAAAAACTCGCCGTGAGGATAAGTAACCACACCCACCGCCCTTCTTCACTCCTGCACGCAGTCGTTCCGAACAAACTACAAGCGGTAGTACTAATCTGGCACACAGTGATGAGTGCAGCTCTCCGCTGCTATCAGTTATTTCCTCTCACCTGCACCCTTTTACTTATTTTCATTTATTTTATTTTTTTATAATCTCTCTGATTGTTTTATTTTCTTTTTTTCTTACTTCTTTATTATAAATTATTTCTGCGCATTCTTAATTTACACATGCGAAGGAAAGATGCAAATAATTAAATGAGACTGCTCTGGCAGCAGTGCTTACCAATTCTCAAATAGTTCTGCTTACACATCAAGTACCGTACAATTGTTTTTGCAACAAAAAAAAACAACTTTTGGCTATTTGACACCCTTAAACTTTTTTCTCTGGGGATGCGTTACGGACAAAAATGTGCACCATTAACATGAATGAGTTCATATCCTTAATAACCAACGCCAAAAAAGTTATTTATGCTGTAGGCAGTATAATTATTAAAACTGTTTTGCACATACAAGTGGGGTATTACCACTAAGAAAGAGCGATTTGTTCGAGCATACATATGCTAAATTAAAATTAAGGATTTACATAGTTAATTTTGAATACTTCAATTTTACGTATTTAGTTTTCTTATAATCTATCTTTACTTTCTTTAACATTTAGAAGTAGCTGAAATGATAATGAATGAGAGTGTTAAGTTGTTAAACTCAATATATTTGCGAAGATATTTCAGCATGTCAGCTAGTTCAGTATATAAGTATACGCTAATGTGTAATATGCAATTATTGACGAGGGGCACAGAAGAGCTTTAAAAAAGCAGAACACCACGTTCTGTTCATTGCGATAATTGGGAATACAATTTTTCTGAATGTTAACATTTAGAAGCATATTTTGAATTTATATTATAAGAATCCTTTTTTGTTTGTTTTTCATATTCACTTTTGGAACAATGCATCTTTATGTATTGTATTGACTGTTATTAGAAGTTTATTTGGTTGAATATCTGCATTATGAGTATAAAATCTCAATATTTCTTTTTACACTGGCATAATATTGACGCAATATTAGTTCTATATACAGGGTGTATCAGATAAAGAGGTAAATATAATAATATGTAGCAGCTGTAATCATATACAATCAAAAAGTCTTAATGCACAGGGGGTCTATCTGTAAGCATTAACGAGAAAAAAATATTTTATAAATGCCGTGGGCTAGAGCCGCACCTGTGTCCAACCTAAATGCTGTCTCCAGTATACCCCCACATACCACTATCATTAAGCCATTACCGCTGTTAGTTTTGTGTGGATCGCCGCTTGGAGTGTAAGCCACTTCGAACATTTTATTTAAATTCTTCCCGTCTCGAAGAAACGATCCTTTTCAGGACCATCATGTTTTCATATAAAGAAAATCGAAGCTTGATGCATCGGCAAAAGTGGGGGAATGTATAGATTCATTTTCGCGCGACATCATAGTAAAACGGCGTGTTTGCAAATTTTCTGTATCTGCATTTATTTCTGTGTAATTCGATTCAATTCATTTGCGTTATATGATTAAATAAATCCAAAAGAAATAACTCAGATTCATGTGGTACCGTTATATAACAACTAACTCTCGATTCGACAAAGCAAAAGAAAAATATTTACGTTTTTGTAACTACTGAAGTCGCATATCCGGTGAAACTCGAATGTCTTATCAGGATATTAAAAATAATACTTTGTAGACTTACGTAGAATGCTCTTAACAAAAAAGGAATGTTTATTTTATAAAAAGAAGAAATTTAAAATGCCTCAGTTTTGCTATTTTTACAAGGGTACACTGGCCGATTGGCCTTTATTTATGTTAAATGAATTTACGGCATACCATTAAGAATATAACTAAATAAGAGAGAGAGAGTATTTATACATAATACCACGTTTAGCGGGCGCTTAACATGACGTTTCCTTGCATCAGGCCCGGACTAGAGAATTTTTGGCTCTAAATTTTACTTTTTTTTATTCTTTAATGATGAAATCCGGTTTCGGTGGGTTTGTGCTTTATATGTCGTGTAGTTAATACCCAAGCAAAATTTACTTTTTTATTTGATACACCCTGTATTGCAAATATTTACAAATTATGTAGTAGTAGAATAGCTATGAGAGTTCTGGCGCAAAATCCCATAAGATTTACATAGGGGGTCTCAGTTCAGATTTCATCCCCTCCACACCTACCTTTCGTCTTGACTGCGTCATGTGATTGGCTGATGACAGTGTCGGCTTCTAAGCGCCCGAATTTTGAATATCTGCATGGAGCTCCGCGAAGGGGAACAGCTGTTATCGGAACAATATAAACAGTTCTCGAAACAGCTCAACAGTTCCAGGAATAGCTTCAACAGTTCCTAGAACAGCTTAAACAGTAAACAGTTTCTACTACGGGGCGAGAGAAACGATTCTCTAGGCATGCGTAAACACAGGCGTAAATTCACTTTCAGTTTAGCCGGCATTCGATTCATTTCGCTAATTTCTTAACAAGGCCTGGTGAATATTAAGGTACATTACATGTACAGTCCTCAAATTTTATAACGCTTAGTAAGTTTTGATCGCGTACTTTTATAAAAAAATATAAGCCCGAAGATTGTGAAACAATTTTACGGTGGCAATTCAGTAGAAGTTACACACGATTTATTGTAATAAATTATCCCTAAAGATCAATTCTTACCGCGACTGGTATTCGTAATACAGTGCGACGTTTTCAAACAACGTTTACATTAACAAATAATAAAAATGTCCTAGCGAAAAATGTCAGAGATATTGATTGTGCATTAGTGGAATAAAATCCTGGTATGAAATCTAAACAAATTGCTCGCGGATGTAATAATAGCGCAAATGTTTTAGACCTTTTACATAAGAATAAATATCGATCGTACAAAATTAGCATATCCTAAGAACTTTTACCCGACGATTATTACTGTCGCATGGAATTTTATGAATTAATGATTAATAAATATCCCGAACATGAATATTTTTTCAAATAATAAATACTATTTATCACGAATAGGTACTTCATTTACTATTGTTAGGTTTTTAGAATATATGTTTGTTATTTTATTTGATTTAAAACTGCTTTATACTCTTTTTTTTTTTCTTCGTTTGATATTGTTTATGAGTTCTATCGCTGAAATTTATAGTTTACATTATCTGATGTTTCAATATAAAAATAAGTATAAATAGAAAATAAGCATGAATAGATTTTAATTATTGAATAAGTATTGCCTTATTATAAGGGAAATCATCCCTTTCACTAATCAAACGTAATGTTGGATTTAATATTACTTTTACAAATCTCATAAATAAAACGAGGAAGAGCATATCGGGCTCAATTTAATTCGGCTGAACTATGACAATTCGCTGAATGATAAATCTGTGCCACGGCATAGCTGCGCCTACAGTTGAAGTCCTTTCCATTTCCAGTCACCCAAAACACGATATATATATAATTTTAAGGATCTCTTGATTTTGAAACTTCCTGTACAAAAATCTACCACTGAGTATACATATTCATTAATAAGAACCTAAAATTTTTCTGTTTCGTTGTAGGTGGGTCATGGAGAAACAACTACGGATGCGACTTCTGTAATGACTGGCTGTGTCCGCCCATTTTACAATGTGAGAACGGCGAAGTTGTTTGCGAGACGTGCAGGAGTAAACATGAAAATTGCCCATTGTGTGGTAAAAAGTTTACAAACAAAGCTGGACAATTTTCGAGAAGCGCTGGCAAAGCTTCCAATGAACGTTTGCGGCATATGTAAATCAAAATTAACGTTAATCGAAGTAAAAGAACACAAATGCGTTCGCGAGATTTCGTGCCCCATCGACAAATGTGACTGGACCGGAAAAGCGGATGAACTAGTAGATCACTGGCGCAGAAAGAATATGCGACTCCGTGCCTTCACAGAGCAGCAGTTCAGTAAAATGAAGCTGAACACTAACTATTACGTGAATATGGTGGAAGCACACGATTCGTATTTTTTGTTCAAATCGCGCCGGATCGAGGATAAATTTTTCTGGGCCGTGCAGTACATCGGCCTCGACAGTAACGTCGAAGAATACGCATACGATATCGAAATTATCAATCCCCAACAATTGGAAAACAAATTAACTCTCAGTAGTTATTGCCAAAGTATCTATTTGCAGAACGTCGATCTGTTCAAAGAAGGCGTCTGCATCCTGACACCCAAAGCCTTCTTAGAAGCTTATCTGTTTAAAGACGAAACGGTAGTTTACGATTTAAAAGTAAGAAAGATTGATAAACTTTATGCTGAAAGGCAACGCAAAAGGGTGCAAAAGTATTTGGAAAAGGCGAAGATCGAAACGCAATAAAGTGAAGTGCAGTATATTCAAATTAATACATATATCTAATAATCTTATATATGTAGCTTATTTTTCTGTTAAGTATTTGATTTTGTGAGTTAACCATCGTGTCATTCAAAGAAAGAATACATCATTTAAGTGTTTTAATATCTTTAATGTATATCCCACTTAAGACTTTACAAACATTTACAAAAAATTGTAATATATGGCTAATCTTAAAATACCACAACACTGTTAGGAATTACATTCAAATTTGAATGAACATGGAGAAAGACCTGAAAATATGTTCAATTCGGTAATTTCGCATGTGTATGCACCTATACATGAGGGTGGCGAGTTGGAACTCTGTAACTCTTCCATAGAATACAATACAATGTAAAATCTGTACACATTGATTTAGTACAACATGTATACGTATAAAAAATAACGTCAATGCATATATCGCACGTGGGAAGATTTTCCTCTTCAGAAATTACGATAAATTTTCACACCTCTGTAGTGTTGGTACCGCTACTGTCTCTTCTGTAAAGAAAGCATAAAAAAAAAAATTACGTAAAAATATCGTTTCAATGATAAGCTGTGTTATAATTGTAATTGTAGTGGTGCTATACAGATAATGGTGCTTGCAATCATAAATTGATATCTAAACGAACTTTTGAATCATGGATTTGGAATTCGTGATTAGTGTTTATAAAGGGGGAAAAATAAACATTTTTTTAAAGAATTTTGCGTGTACGCCTATACGTAGGAATTTTGGAATTAACTTTAGAAGAATTAATACATGGCTAATGAATATATGTAACCTTATATTTTACCAACAATTAAAAGTGTAGTAATATAAACAATCGATTAATAAATAATAATAATAATCTATTAAGCTGCCCAACAGAAAATAACTCCCATCACATGTCTAACGCGCAATATCATTTATCGATATTGACTCGGTGCGTATTGCAAGGTCATTTTGTGCATAATATAAGATTCCTATATCAAAGTTAAATTTTGCCGACCACGGTATATGAATATATCTCTAAAAACAAAGTTACTTAACCTAAACTATAATTATTAGAGTGGTCAAATGTGTCTGCTTACACGGGCCGCACTCGCCTCGCGCTACGCAGAACGTTTAGCCATAGTATATCTTCAAGGGAGTAAAATTACCCCCACCGATTCGTGTATCTAGTATTTAGCATGGTATAAGTATATTAGGTATGCTCACGCGCATGCAGTGATGACGCGCGCATACACTAGAACAAATGAATATACTGATGGGAGTATCCGTAAAGTAGAATGAAGTTTAAGAAAAACTTTAAACGTTTAAATAGTTAACATTCATTAAATACTTTAACATTTAATACGAGAGTTTTTTTTTCCAAATTTAAATGTGCGAATTACTTTTACGCGTGTCGTTATTCTAAAAAAAAAAACTTTTTATCATAGCTAGTCAAACAATTTGAAATGTTTCGCTTTTGTGTTGTGAGCAAAGTGTACCTACATCTTTTGCAATAAAGAATGAACAGTTATTTGATCAAAGATAATCAAAAGTTATAAAAACGATGATTTTTGCATCCTTTCAGCGCACAAGCAGGCATTTTATATAATTTAGCGACCTAAGAATAAAATATGTGCAAATATGTATAACGACCACTTAACTTCTCCCCTCAAAACGTAGTATTTGTACGTAGATACAAAATAAAATAAGACTTAATTCAGAAACTATATTTAGAATAAAAATCGTAAAAAAAAAACAATAAAAATAAAATAACGAAAAATAAACGTTTATAATATTACACACTTAATCAAACACACTGTAAACGCTTCGAAAAATATAAAATAGCTGTCGACGCGCGATGGGGATGCGCAGAAAAGTCTTATTTTCGTACCCCTTGTGAGCATACCTACAATATACTTATACCATGGTATTTAGTATCGTATCAGTATTAGTCGAGTCTTGGCGCGAGATAGTACAATTCTCCATTAACGTTTTACGCATTGTATATGTAATACAATGTCGGGCGTAGAAAATCCCAGAAAACGACCATTTTGTTTCATAATGTAGAAATGTATATCGGTGAATTCCAGGATTTACATTATGGTGGTGCCAAAATAGTTTGTACAATGTGCGATAAACAGTTATTGTGCTGGCACAAATCGGATTACACAATGGTGGTGGTGCATCTGATCCGTTATCTACCTATAAAGATTATTTTAATTATGCGTGTGTTACATCAATAGATGTTGAACGATCTTTTTCAAAATATAAACGTGTTTTATCATCGCAATGAAAGCAGTTTTGTGAGAAAAATCTTGAAACACTTAATGCTGCAAACTTTTCCTATACCATTTCTGCTACTTAAATAAGGCAAGGGGCTTATATATAATATTTATAGTTAAATAAATAAATACTTTTGTACATACATAAAACTTAGTACTGACTTGGCGCGCAGACGAAAGTTGACCACTCTAATAATTATACATTATCGTATAAGAAAGAAAAAGATACTTGAAATATTAAAAAACTTAATCAAATAGTAGTGCTTGCAGTTAATTATTGTCATAAACACAAAATCATGTTTGGTTGCTTATCTTTTTTGTGTATTTTTTCTAGACGTTCACAATTATGTTTTTTGCGATTACAACGCGATCTATTACGAATCGAAAAAAAGTTTCAAACAAAAACTACATACTTGATGGCGTATAATCTGAATCTGCAATACAAAATGGGGGTTCCCATTTAAGATTTCAAAGTTGCCCTTCCCCCCTCCCCCACTCTGGAGGAGGAGGGGATGAGGTGGGGGATCGAATTCGACACCATTCAGTGAGCCCCCTACATTATAACAAATCTTATTAAGATCCTTTTTTGATTAGATGCAGTGTTTTAGAGCTATTCCGTTGTATCAAGATAAAAAACTCACCCAGTATATGAGCAAGGCTGTCGCAAAGAATACTGAGGTTTTAATGTATACATTTTGCTTTTTTGCTACTTCATATTCAAATAGTATTTCAGTACTACATCAATTAATTCCGTGTTAAAAACAATAAAACAAACTTCTAACTTGGCACAATATAAATTGCTTTTGAGGTATATGTAATTAATAAAGTATAAAAATTAATAGTAGGACGTTATTTATTGCAACCATATCTAAATTAGTGGTACCAAAACAGACATAAGGTGATATGTCTGTAAAACATGGGTGTATAGTTGTATAGAGTATATTCAGTTGTCTAAAAGTATAAGTAAAACCTCATTTCCTACAGGTTTGATTTGTGTAAGATAGATACAATCCATGCATACTAGCTAGATATTACGCACATACTATGTGCCAGTATGTCCAAATCCAAATATACACATTTACAAAAGAACATATATGGCCAAAGGTCCACTGGCGAGATATAGGTGGCACCACAAGTATTCTCTTATGGAAATATATTGCTACTACAAATGTACAACAATAGGAAACACTAGTGCCATCTATATTTCGCCAGTGGAACAGTTCTTTGACCATAATACAAGCATAATATTTGGTATATCTGATATAATAATTTATCCATTTGATGTGACGGTATGAATTGCTTCCGAAATACGAATAAAATACAGAAACCAGTATTAGAGCACCATCTATAGCGGTCAATTATAAGTTAAAATCGTTACAGGTGTCTGTGAACCACCAGAGTATATTCAGTTGCCTATAATTGTAGAAATAATGCGATTATGAATGTATACGTTCCGAATATAAAATAATAGTAACTTTGTTTATAAATTTATATAGTTACAAACATTAACAACTTGCCGTCTTATTATCAAATATGTTCATAATTTCAAGAAGATAATGAAAATATCAATAAATCTCAATTGCATATGAAAATTGTTTAATAAATATAATTAACTACATTTGTATAACTCTTTAAAATCTGATGCCGAAAGCTAGGCATTTACGTTTCCAAAGCTATTTTCTTTTTCAGTTATGTAGTTTGAAGGAGTAAAATTAATTTCGTTGAAGGAAGTTGTATTAAAGGGTTTTATTGGAAGTTTCAGAATTTCAACTGACTTGGTACGGCAGGATAGTAATAACACTGAACACTGAATTTAAAAAAAAAATGAAATTTATGATCAGAACGTCGCTCGGCTGTTATTAGGTTATTACAATTTCAAGAGAATCCAGTGCATTACATGTAATGCGCTGGATGCCTCTAGATTTAGGGATTTAATCAAGAGCACTCTAAAGTTCTTCTAAAATAAAAATGAGGGCAATTGTTATTGATTTTGTATATTGGGTTTGTTTATTTTGTATAAAGCATCATGCTTTATGCAATCAAATGGGGATTACTTGGACATGGTGCAGTAATTTTTTCTGTACGTTTTAACGCACAAAACTAACGTGACGTACTCAGATGGTAAATAAAAAGCACATTTTGGCAGTCATTGTATATTGCATAATTGAGAATAATTTTATTAAATAATAGATGCTTTCTATTTACCGGCTGTTCATCTCACTTCAATTTTGTGCCTGAAAACTACAAACTGCTTACGTTGAATTCATTTAGTCCGCAGGTTCTGCCGTTCGTAGTAAGTAGTAGTGGTGGCACCCAGTGTTGCCAACTCGTGGGAAATTTCCCGATTCGTGGGAAGTTTTGAAGTCGAAGGGAAAAAGGGAAATAGCATGGTATTCGTGGGAAATTTTATTTTTCTTGGCAATGTTGTGATATCCTAAAATATGACGTACATATTTACCAGGTACAAATATACAAGCTACCCAAGTAGCACATAATATTTAACCAATATTAGCCTAATATAAAACTAATATTACAATGTTTTTTTAATATTACATATATGAAAATAATATTATATAATTATTATAAATCTAATATTTTGTTTTTGAATATTTTATTCATATTCATATGATATTACAAATTTAGATATGTCACTGGAGTACTTGTTTTTTCCTTGATTTACTCTAATACACCCCAATAATTTGTATTAAGTATTCAGTTTTGTTCTTATTGACATTCTTGACTCGCTGCATTAGTTTCTTTCAAAAGTATAATATTACTTAATATGTATTTACATAAAAAAATATTTGTATTAGAATATATATTTTATATCATTTAAATATTTCAAATGTTGCCACAGCTCGTGCAACTTCGTACACATTCGTTCGCTTTTGTTTATGATAGCGTTGGCGTCACCTGTGGCCTTTGTGTAATGGATAAGGTTAGGCCGTGATACGTTAGAAAATAGCCAAATATATTTACAACTGGCTTTGTTTTAGATGTAAGTATTCACTATGTACAATGTGAAATTATAACATCTTAAACATGTTTTTTTTTTATTTGATAGTAGTAGTAAAAGTGCTTATATCAAAAGTTAACACTCAATCGTGATTCTGGAGTCACTTTACACTCATCCAGTCTCATTCCAGTAGATCATCGGGATGCCGGGCTATTCACATATTACCTTATTTCTAATTCAGGTTTACAGGTATTGAACTTAACCTACAAACTCATAAACATAGAATAAACAAAATGGATACACAATCTTGTACTTGCAACAAAGTTAAATACAAGAGATTAGATTACCGATTTATGTTAACGTTGAAAGAGCAGTTTATTGACTTGTATAAAAAACTCTTTTTTTTCAATTTGAATTGGTAAATTGAATTTCAATAGGTCTGTTCTGTAACCACCGTGAAGTTTTACATCTAATATTCCACCGCCTTATGAAACAAGTGCATTATTTCCGGAAATTGCAATCCAGAGGGTTCCACCAGTACAAAATTTCTTGAAACTCCAGTTTTTGTTTCGGGAATATTTCACAGAATAATATCACCTCTGTTATCTACATCAGAGATAGTCATTCTTGTTAATTCGTCAGTTCTACAAGCACTTGCCCATAATTAAAGCATCCTATAATTACATCATGTAAAGGTAATTTATATAATAAATTCCGAACAGTGGCAAGTGCTGCTTTACGAATTTCAGCTGGTGTGTACGACAAATTATCATTCTCTGTGTGTCATGTATAGAAATGTTTATAATAAATATTTATGATATTAAATTTCAATTAATTAGTTTTATTTACTATTGCTGAATACTTAAAATAGTATTCAAACCAATTTCTAATATTTCTGTTATATTTATATCTTCAAATATTTGTTATATTAGTATATATAGTATATTTCAAACCAAGGGAGGAAAATGCTATTCCAAGCTTTGCCCAAGACTTGCAATAGCACTTTCCGCCCTTGGTTTGAAATATACTATACTAATATAACAAATATTTGAAAAACATATAACAGAAATATTAGAAAATTATATAAAATAAATATTAAAAAATAATATAAAATAAATATTAAAAATACATATAAAAGAAATATTAGAATATCATATTAAACTCATATTACAAAGTAATATGCATAAAATATTTAAAAAACTGTCGTTTATGATATAAAAAAAATATTTAATTTTTATGTTTATTTAATATTTTTGTGCTACTTGGACACCATGAAGTTTTACATCTAATATTCCACCGCCTGCACAAATGCAGTATTTCCGGATAATTGCAGTCCAGAGGGGTTCCATCAGTACAAAATTTCTTGAAACTCCAGTTTTTGGTTCGGGAATATTTCACAGAATAATATCACCTCTGTTATCTACATCAGGGATAGTCATTCTTGTTAATTCGTCAGTTCTACAAGCACTTGCCCATAATTGAAGCGCCTATAATTACATCATGTAAAGGTAATTTATATAATAAATTTCGAATAGTGGCAAGTGCTGCTTTACGAATTTCAGCTGGTGTGTACGACAAATTATCATTCTCTGTGTGTCATTGTATAGAAATGTTTATAATAAATATTTATGATATTAAATTTCAATTAAATTAGTTTTATTTACTATTGCTGAATACTTAAAATAGTATTCAAAACCAATTTTCTAATATTTCTGTTATATTTATATCTTCAAATATTTGTTATATTAGTATATATAATATATTTCAAACCAAGGGAGGAAAATGCTATTCCAAGCCTTGCCCAAGACTTGCAATAGCACTTTCCTCCCTTGGTTTGAAATATACTATACTAATATAACAAATATTTGAAAAACATAACAGAACTATTAGAAAATTATATAAAATAAATATTAAAAAATAACATAAAATAAATATTAAAAATGCATATAAAAGAAATATTAGAATATCATATTAAACTCATATTACAAAGTAATATGCATAAAATATTTAAAAAACCGTCGTTTATGATATAAAAAAAATATTTAATTTTTATATTTATTTAATATTTTTGTGCTACTTGGGTATGCTCTTCCGAAGTCCCAAATACGCTCAAGGTCGCGCAGCTGCTCCAACCGCCTCATCAGCGTGTGTTCACGTTATTCTATGATATTTTCGTTGAAAATTAAGATTCAATTGTGATTTAAAACATTTTGAATATTGTATACTCCATTTACATGTGGATTTATTATTTATATTTGTCCATTTCTATTTATTTGGTGACGCGTAATTTTATGAAGTTTTATTACTTCAATAAAATGGTGCGACTACAACAGCTCACTAGTTTATTTTATTGCTAAGACTGGATCCCAACCGCGTCATCACGAGATGCGCAAGATCCATATCTTGTATATTCGTACCATGCTTTTGCGCATTCGTGGGAATTTTGTTTAAAAAAAGGAAAATTTTGATAGTTCTCGTGGGAAATTATATGCTTAAAGGTTGGAACACTGAGTGGTGGGCACAATCGAGTGATAGAAAAGGGATCATTCGATTATTAATGAGCACTTGAGAATTTGATTATGACGTTTCGATTATGAATGATTCAGCGAACAGATAAGACAAGAAACGCCACTTGTGTCGGTACTTTTGATGTTTTTTGCCGGAAATGTGATTTCTAGCGCTACTTCATTATTTTAGCACCAGGTGCGTCAGTTGTCCTTCTGTTCTTTCACACCAATCATAAAGAGCGTGTGTCAGAGAGACATACAATCTCATCTTAAAATGGCCGCTATCTGGCATTTGTTGCGTTCAACGTGTATAAGTACATCTTTTGAAATATTATTACTGTTATTATTAAATAACAATGCAGCAAGAAACAATCAAAATAACAATAAGTTGAATTAACAACGCGGTAGAATTATTCCAAGGATAACATTTAATTATTCCATCTTGGACGCAGCTATAAAAGAAAGTGGGATCCTGAGGAACAACACAATATACAACCAGCGAAACCAAATAATAGCATATGCAGATGATATTGTGATCCTGGCAAGGACAAAAGAAAACTTGAATATAGCAATCAGAAAGACGGAAAAGGCGGCAAAAAATAGAGGGCTCGAAATAAATGAAGTTAAAATAAAATTTGTGTTAGTGAACGGAACGGGAGGGAACATAGAAAATGGCTGACTTAAAATAAGAACTGAAGATTCAGCATACTATTTCAATAAAGTGAACAATTTTAATTACCTAAAGTCACAATAACAGGCAAAGGACAGGAAAAAGTAGAAATATAAGAAAGAATTGCTAAAGCTATCAAATCTATGGGAGGGTTATTGCATATTCGACGATCAAAAGACATTTCACGAAATGGAGAAAAAAAGAATTTACAAGACAATAATAAGGCCAGTGGTTACTTATGGAGGAGAAGCATGGAAGCTGAATAAGAAGAAAAAATTGTCGTTGGAATTTTTTGAGAGAAAGGTATATGGTGGCGAAAAAGTCAATGATGTTTGGAAAAGAGGAACAAATGAAGAACTTCATAAGTTATATGGGGAACCATCGATAACAAATGTAGTGAGGGTAAAAAGAATGAGGTGGTTGGGACACGTGACGAGACTGGACAGTGGAAGGCCAACAAAACAAGTACTAAAGAGAAGAATAACTGGAACACAACGAGATAACAGACCAGGAACCGAATGGTTACAGAGGATAGAAGGATCTAGAGAATATTGGAATTAGGGAATGGCACAAGAAAACTCTAGTTGATATTAGGAGGGAAAAATTAAATTGCTTTTTTTTTTAAAACCGAAGCGTTAACTTTTCGGCCGAAAAACGCCAGTGATCCCTTGAGTGATAGTTTAGAGTGTGTATCGTTGGGTACATCTGCTGGATACAGGCCTGTCTTCCGTAGCGTCCCTTAGAGCTCAATATTAGGTCCTCATTCCACATTAATTTTTGTATGTGTAAGATATGCATATATGCAAATGACCTTCAAATATATTGTCAGTTACCGGTTACTGATTATTTTAAATGCTGGATGGGCGTGACATTAATCTTCTGTGGGATCGTATTCCGATAGTAGATAGAGGTTTAATGACGATCTGAGTTCTGAATGCATTTGATAAAATCCTCACTCAACATGCACTTGTCTAAATTTGTTGTACTGTCGAGTTTAATCATCTTTTCAGTTTTAAAAATGAAGTTTTAGGGAAACTTAACCAATTTAAATAGCAAATATCGTGTAATCGGAGGAAATAATTATCGACTTCAACCATCAAATGCTGTTAAAGTTTGATTAACTTACAGATTGACATTGGGATTAATTTAATAAAAAAACAGCGGAGACCAAGTTATTTTACTGCTTATTTTTGCATTTGAAATTAACTTTTATTGAAATAAATGCTGATATTCAGAATGGATGGGTTGTGGTCGAGATTTAAAGGTTTGCGATAGTTCATTATTTTTGTTTAAACTGAAGTTTAACTTAAACATGTACTTGGATTAACTAGTCGCCTAATCTGTCTAGATTTGCTCTGAAGGTTGGTTTTGTTGTAACGGGTTAGTTATAAAACGGAGCATGCAATATGGGGAAGTGCCAGATTCCGAACGCTCCAATCGCTTTTGACACAGGTAACCCACGTTTACGTTAATTTATTGTGCGTCAGTCTTGCTATTATACATAGAAATTGATGAATCGATTATCGACACTTTAGTAATTAGATTTGTACTATTAGAACATAGCTTATCCTCCGTGATGTAAATGCAAAAACTTTATCAACGTATTTGGGTTTGGTTTTAACAGCTAAAACAGCAGATTTAATAGTTATCAATTTTAAGTCTAAATTGCTTTTTTTGTATAAAAAAAAAACAAAAATCTTCTTACTATAAAAAGTACAAATCGAAATTCATGAAGCTCTACTCTAACGTATATACTATACAAATTTTAATATAAGCGCTAGAAACAAATATTTCTGTAATAGTAATAACTTATGATTCTTACAAAAATTATAATTTCTTCTGTCCACAGTACGCCACAGTTTAAATAGTTAGGGCCAATGTATGAGTCATCGGGGTCCAAATTTCCAAGCCTAACAGCCTCCCAATATGGCAGTTTGTTATTGTTTACATTCGTATCTACATAAATTAGTTTACTCATCCTTTTAATCTACATGATTTACTTGTTTTATTTATTTATTTTACGTATTTTAATAATTTTAAATTACCTCTGCAGTTTTAAAAACATTTAATGAACCTTGATAAGGTGCATTGTGTAAAAGATAAGGTTAGTGACCATAACATTTACATACTTTGTTATACATTATATTGTTAGTTTTAAGTGAAATAATCGTGAAAGAAGACGCTAATGGGCATCATGCCATTGTGCCATTCGCTCTTGCAATATAAATTCTGATGTTAACGATCGATGGTCGCAGTTTCTTTGGATTTCCGAATAAATCTATTATATACAACAAGAATTTAGGGAGTACATGGATAAGAAGAACTATTGTCGTTGTGCAGAGGTTCTTGGGTTACAATAAATCAATTTATTTGTTAGATATCCACTTTAAACTATATCGCTATTTATCACAATAACTAACTTAATTCATTTTATGTTCACTTTTTAAAATAATGTGATTATGCTCTGAACTGTATTACGCTAGTATAAATTTTAATTTTCACATTTCATATTTATTAAAATCTATCTACTTGTGCATCCCCCGACATCATTGTTGACAAACCAGTGCAGAGTCGGATGCTAGAAATGAAGTAGTCGAACAAAAAGGAACAGTCTTTGTATTGCACAGAACGATATAGCCATAACTTTTGAACCCTAATTAGAAGTGGGTATGTGTTCGTGTCAGAAATTTGAACCACAACATATTTATTCTTGCAAGAATATTTTATACCATAAAGTATATAAATATATAAAGATTTAGTTTCACAAAAAGGAAACAACGTGAATTCAATTATTGTATAACACTTGCAAATATATGTATCACTTAATCAAGCATTAATTTACTAGAAGCGTGTTTTTTATTACTATAAGCTGTTCAGAAATATTTGCAACAAAAATCAATAATAAAAACGCATGAATATGTGGATTTTGTATATGTATTTTCCTACTTTAAAATATAAATTACTCTATATCTTTGAAAATTCCCGGCAACAGCTTTACAAGATGGCAGTTAGGCTTGAAGGTCATTCAAAACAGACCACAAAAGAATAAAGGATTTTTTACGAGGATTCTTACAATGATCGAATTTCTTCGTATAAATTCCTAATATTTTTGGAGATAGCATGCAAACTTCGATCATTGTAAAAGCCCTCCCGCCGTTGCTTGTTGTCTTTTTATTTGTTGAAAAATAAAAATTCAATAAGAATAAAAAACAATACACAATATTCTATGTTTCTCGATTGATTAGAACATGTATAGATAATAGAAAGAATAAGAAATAATGCAGAATGCACGTTTATTTATAATGGTTGGTTTTCCTCACAAAAATATATTATGTTAAGGCCGCCTTACAGTTCGCAATAGTGCATGCGCATTACAAAAAATTGCGAACTGTAAAGCGGCCTTTAGAGAGATAGGAGGATGGACCTAGTTGGGTAACAACTTCGTTAGTTTTTTTGACGGTTAAGCAACACTAAGCAATCAGTTCCGTAAGTATTAACTCTAAGCTGGTTTGGGAGTACCTAAGCGCCCTAAATGAGATGGATTTCCAAAGAAGGCCTAGCTTCCTAGCCATTTGAGCGTGAAAAGAAGAACGGAGACAGAGAAAAGAATTACTAAAGAACAGAGGCGTGAATTTACTAAAGATCTATTGAATAAAAACAGGAAAGGAACAGTTAAAAGCTACAAAAAGGAGCCGATCTTGATAGGCCTAATTAGGAAGACAAAATTAGAGAGTGTCTTGTAGGAGAAAGGAGATCACAATAGATTAGAAAAGGTATCGGTGAAACAGCTTCATATGGCCATATTTATTTTAATTCAATCTAATCTACTTTAAAATTGTATCAGATATATCACTACGTTTGACTCATCCACTTGATTTTATTTTAAAATAAAAATTGATTTTAGTCACACAATGAACTCTACAACATAGTAAAAAAAAACAGTTTTTATTTTGTGTTTCAATAATAATGAATAATAGTTCAGAAATAAAATAAACTTAAGTATTTTTTATAACAAAATGGATATTACATATCTAGCGGTGGAAATTCTATAGTTTTAAAACTCTGTTTTTGAGATATCAGCAGACGTATGAAAGGAATTAGGATGGATTTAACGCTGCCTTTCACATTCATTTGCATAGAAGGCTTTGCTAGAAAGTGTTAAAAAAATAGCAATCACTAGAATGTTGGTCGAGCTGTGTAATATTATCGAACTTTTTCTCCATGTAATCCACTTTGTATCTTTATGAAAAGCTGGCGTGTGTAACACGATTTGGGCGACTGAGTAACAATGCGATTTTTTTTTGGAAATTCTAATTTACCTAACGCGTGCACCGCGTAGAATGGAGGCGATGCCAGATGGGTCTGATACGTACACCAACAAATGAACCTCGACAATGAGGATTCGTCTCTCTCTGTTCTACTTCGTACAACCCTCTGCTTAAGTTACGGGTAATTAATCTCGCCAAGCGTAGTAAAGTACTGCACACTGAGTTTATCGAATTTAGTAATAATTAGGTTAAATTTCGGAAGCGAGATCAATTTAACTTTACTGCTGAGGATGATAATACAGTTGAGAAAGTACGTATTCGGTGGCTCGTGTTTGCAGTTATAGTAATGTTTTTATCGACACTCTCATATACATATATAACATATTCTTCGTTTATTATGGAACAAGAGTTAGGGGATAGGGTAACAAACAAAACATTTATTTTCTGGCAAATAAAATTACGTGATTCGTAGTGCTTATAATAAAGACAATTAAGAAATGGGAGACGTGCTTATTTTATTTGCAAATAAATATAATTCATAATAAAATGCAAATAAAATTCAGAGGATATAGCAGGGTAACCTACTGAAAAGTACCGGTGATGGTATCAAATCGAAAACCAAAAAAGTTGTGATTTATGAACGTAATGACCTGTGCAAAATTTCAGACCCCTACAACTGATAGGCCAGTCGATAGAAGCAAATAACCCCCAAACCACATTATTGTTATCTTCGTCTCTTTTAACCAATCGATTTGAAATTTTACAGAAATATTTTTGTTTGACTAGTAGGTACACGATCTGCGTGATGCTTGCTTTATACTGCTTGTCGTGTTCACTGTTGGCGCCACTTACCGCACGCTTAAAAAAGATTTCTTCAGTTAAGTAAACATATTTCTTTAAAAAGTTTTACTTATTTCAAATATGTCTGTATTTGAAATAAGAAGTTATTCTTGTATAGAAACAAATATTTTACTTGGTTGTAATCGATAATATTCTTGGTTATAAGGTTTTAAGAAAAATATATTCTCTCCAAGAAACAAATTTTTCGATCTAAGAAATAAAAGAGGCAACGGAAAAGTGGATCAGATATTTGAATTAAGAAAATAAATTCTTTTATTTAGCATTTTAATATTTGAGGTAAATCTTACAAGTACTTATGTTAAGGTAAAAATTGGTTTTAAAAAAAAATGATGTCATTTTTGCGGTTGGGTGAATTTAGCTACGTGGGCCACTCGAACGATTACCAATAATGCATCGAAGATGTGTGAATTACGGTGGTGCTAAATACGTAAAATTGTATATATAATAGTAGGAAGTCGGTAAGTAATTCGAGGTTTAACTGCTTATTTTTAAACTGCAGAGCCGTACTTAAGCTTCTTGATAAAGTGTTTGAAAGGTAATTATCTTTTGTTAATTTATAGAATCACTTAACGTATATTTAATTACAGATTTAAAATTTGCCTACCAATTCTTAATTCCTCCGCATTTACTGCCTCTAACGAGGCTGCAAAATGCCGGAAAAAAATAATGTATCTCTTCAGATACCCGAAGATTTTGAAATGTTAATAAAGGAGCAACAAGTGCCTGCCGATATTCGGAAGAACAGCTGAAGATTAAAGTGTAATTAAAGGATCCAGAAAATTCGATTGCACGTCGCGGAAAATTAGAAAATATCTCTCTTTGTGAGGTGTGTGGTATAGTGCTGTAATACGTTTTTTCCTATAACGCCAAAATTATAAATAAAAAAATAAATATATGTTCCGAATAGCTTTTTTGCTTTTTTTTTGAAATATAAATGATGTTATAATAGTAGTAACATGATTATTATGGTAAGTAAAGAAATGTAAAAACAATCTGAAAAGAAGACTCACTTGAACTAAATATATTTTGAAAGAAGATTGTGATTTTATTTACAAGGCTGCTATATTTTCTAAAATTGTTTTTTATATATTAAAAATTTACCACTAATACCAAATAGAGATATATATCTAGTATCTATTTTCATGTTAGTGGCAGGTTTTATATACATATAAAAAAATACATTTTAGAAAACAGCAGTATTGTTGTAAATAAAATGGAGGAGAGGGAGGTCTAGGAAGCATTCCACTGCTACGGTAGGAGTAGTCCTTATTACTACTGTTTTTCCTAGAAACGAAAGCCTCTGTATCTTGTTAAGTTCAATTATAACAGTTTTCTGCTGCACCTTTATCTGTTGGACCCATATTAATGTATTGCTGCCTGATTTGGTGGACCAAGACTACACAGAGGTAGACAATTATTGAACTCGCAATTTGCTGGGGCTACGCTAAATTCATTCCTTTTGGTATTTACATTTAGGGAGGAGTAAAGAGTTGGGAATACATACTGAAGTATTGTAGAAACTGGAAAACCGAGAGTATTCCTGGGCATGTCAGAATAAAGTCGAAATCACAAACTGTATCCTTGAAATGGGCCATACCATGAATCCCAAATCCCAAATTCTCCTTCGATAAATATTTCAAAGTTATCTTGGTCTGGTATGGGCAGAGAGCAAAACAAAACCAGGGCCGTTTTGGGCTATGCAGATGGGTCAAAATGAATAACAGGTTCTGGAGTAGCTATACATAAAAACCCATTATCATACAGAATATATGGCATTAGCGCAATATATCACCAAACGGGAATATTAGCAAATTAGCAATAGAGACATGTGCTCGTAGGATGCTGTAAAGCAATTTAAGAGATTAATATATATGCAGGCGGTCCTTCGTGTACGGTGATGGCATCGGTGCGATCCGGTAGCCTGGAGGAAAACTCCAAAAAACCTTCTGTCATGTGCGGTGCGGGTGGGCGTGGCTAGGGATAGATCGCGTCCCTGTTGGCCCATGTGTACTTCACTGAAGTAGTAGGCGCTAGTATGGATATTGGTACTTGTCTTGAACCCTACGGTTACAGGTGAGTTCCTTCATTCACATCAACAATCCCAGAGCCAGATGATTAATATCCTATCATTCCTACCCTATACTCCATATCCTATTAGATAATCTCGAAAGTAGCTTGAAATATTTTTCAATAAACCGAAATAACTTTTTTAGAAACATAGTAAGTAATAATGTAATATAATGAAAGTAACTACGCAAATAATACTAAAACCAACTTGTATGCGATTAACGTGCACGCAAATGGGATGATATCACAAAATATCTGTTTAATGAATTAATTCAAACTTCCGTTTTCTAATAGTTTAGTATTGCAGA
This sequence comes from Protaetia brevitarsis, assembly GCA_004143645.1. Lineage (NCBI taxonomy): Eukaryota > Metazoa > Arthropoda > Insecta > Coleoptera > Scarabaeidae > Protaetia > Protaetia brevitarsis. The sequence goes on from RXPK01000253.1 coordinate 1,119,570, forward strand.
AATAAAATTTCCTAATAATGTTTCCTGTTCTTACATAAACATTTTCTGCCAGAAAATGAGCGCAGGTAAATTTCAAGTTTAAATGCCAGATATCTCTTCAAATTAATCTTAAACACGTATACAATATATCTAAATTCTGAAAGTTATAAAACACAAATAAACGAAAAATTCGCCTTTTCTTATCTAAGTTCTGACATTTTTATCACACCTATAGATATACAAAACCTTCTTCCGCCATCTGTTTTGTATATCACAGCGACTAACGTAATCCTAGATGAGAAAGGTATACAAATAGACACGAGAACTTCTCAGTTAGATAAACATAATTAGTGACGCAAGTATAATTCTCAATTGAAGCTTAGTGTTAATTTATCTCGCTTTCGATTTCAGTATAAACAGTTGCGGAATTTGCGATTCTTGATTTCTGTGTTATTTTGTATTCCAAATCGATTCTTCAATTCTTAGTGTACACACGTAACACGTACTGATCTGCCGCGACAGTTTCCGCTCGCTCGACTTTTATCGGCCATATTTCAGGTTTTATTACGATATTCTCCTGCTTTATTTGTGTCGGAGAATTTACTGAATATTTTTTTTTGTCTGAATATATTTCGAGAAAACTAACCAGGGTTTATATTAAATCTTGCAAAAGGTAATAAAAAAATGAATTAAATTCGTAACCCAGAACAAAACAAACCTATATACAAATTCTTGAAATACGATAGCGTGATACCGCATATATATTCCCGAATATGTACAGTCTAGTTCAAGTTTTAAAAGAAGTATTATTCTTATAGGCTATATGCATTCCTTTTTATTTTATGCCTACTCATATGTGTCTATCTCCTTCTATCATGAGGATTGTTGCCAGATTTATTTGATGGCTGTCGGTAATGATAATGTCTGCATTATTCGCTGTTTCCTGTTCCTGTCATTTCTCGATTTCGAATATATTTCTGTGTCACTTACATTTAAAACAACTGTTATAATTACATATAGGTAACCTAATTTTTGGAGAAGTACGTTCAAAATAGACATTGGTTTTATATTTGAGAATATTTATTTATGGTATTATTTATGATGGCATAAGGATTATTAATGTACTATTAGAAGATATCATAGCGAAAGGAGAAACATTATTTTCACTGATAAATCGTGAGTAAATAACATTTTGTAGCAGTAGGGACTGATAGCACAGCAAGTACATCTAGACGAGCATTTGTGCAAGATTTAAGTATCGATCTCTTAGAGCAACAAAGGGTAATGGCCAATATTATGCATTAGTCGATGGTGGCAACAAAAATGGCTTCGTTCTGAATGCTAAGATATGCCTCTGCTTATCTAGCAAATATATGACACTGTTTCTACGAGAATTGGAAAAATTCACTAAACATGATATCAAGGTATATATATTATATAATATTTGACACATTGTGGTTTTAAGTTTATTCATTTTAGTTAAAGGAATCATGTGGAATTGGACCATGAATCCAAAGAGTATATTACTAATTTACATCAATCTCATCATCATCTCCATATTGGTCATCCCATATAAGTTAATCATACACTTACGGCTATAGAAATGTCTTTAGTTTGTTGTAAGCATACCTCTGTAAATATTTGTAAATTTATTATGAAATACTTATACATCTATGTATGTTTCCCTGAAAATAAACACAAGAACAGGAAACAGAACACCTTATTCGTGTTGTGTATTATGATGTGGAATAAATATTAATTCAATCAACATTATTCTATCGCTTTTCATACTAATGGTACACAGTGGGACATAGCCAATAAGTACAAACGAAATTCACAGGATTGACATTTATAAACACCGACATGAAATTCGCCAAGTTGTTTAGCGCGACAACATACGAAAAATTAAGTACTTAAATAGATTTGGCATCGTTGAATACTATCTCCATAAGAGTAATACTTCCTTCTCAACGTGAACCAGACTATAGGCAAAATAAAGGAGAATTTATATTTATATACTGCCGCTGCTTTTTACAAAGTTATAATTAGTTACCTATCTAAGGAAGTGAAAACAAAATCTAGGCGTGACACAGGTAGGACAGTTAATTAGGTAAATATTTGCGATAGCAGAAAATAAGATGAAGCATTAGTTGGAACAACAAGCTTTAGCCGAAGCTGTAGCATGTGATCGAGAAGGAAGGATCGATTATATAAATACAAACCAATAATGTAAAGTAATAAATTTATTTAAACTTCGTCCATCAGTCTGTCATGCTTGATTCACAATAATGTTAATGTTAACGTAACGGTAATATTAAATTTGTGTTCAAAATGACGTTGACGTTAATATGAGATTAATACAATGACAAGCTTTAAAAAATATTAGAATCTCATGCTCGGTAACATAAACAATAGTTACCAATTTGCCAAAGTTAATCAATGGATAACAGCCAAAATCAGTAACATAAAGGTTTGTTAGGAGATAATCATTTGTTAAATCAGTTGTTAACTTAACCACCGCTATTCCGGTAGTTACACATTTATTAAGATTTACCAAAGCACGAAATGTGCCGAATGTCTAACGAAAGTTGCCGTGTATGATTGCATCAATAGATGGCGGTACATGTGATGCTTAGGCGGGAAATCTATTTGACATTTTGACAGAATTTTTATTGTTAATTCAATTTAATCACTGTTCAATTAATTTCGAATAAGATAGTAGCCGTAAGTTTAGAATACTTTAGTAATTACTACATTACATTTTTATAATTATGGAGGCTAGGGGCCTGTTGCATAAAAGTACAATTACAATTTACAGGTGATACTTTTGTTACAATCTGTCAAAATTTGACATATATATATATATTTGCAACGCCCGTAAGTCAAATTTTGGCAGATTGTAACAAAAGTATCACCTGTAAATTGTAATTGTACTTTCATGCAACAGGCCCTAGGTAGGTGTAATTTCAACATTTGATTTCTTACAAATATTATCACTAAATTTGAGACTATGCATCGTAATGAGTAGGAAAATGCAGGATACCGTGAGAAGAGCCAAAAATTTTACGGTACAAGAGAAACACACATTGTTAGCGATCATTGAAAATTATAAAGGAGTAGTTGAAAATAAGAAAGCGGATGGAATATCTATTAAACAAGAAAAAAACGAAGTGTGGGCAAAAATTACATCTGAATTTAATTATCGTAGTACTACTGGGTTAAGAATGAAAAAGCAGTTATTTACATTATACAATTTTATGAAGAAAGAACAACCAACGCGACCAGATAATTGTTTTATTTGCCTTTTTTTCTTATATTTACATGATTCTTCTCTAAACAGTCGTGGTCTATGTCGTCTAGCATATATGTTGTCTAGTATATCGAATAGTTCTTCATTGGAGGACGATAATTCATCATTCCATATATCCGTTTTGGTTATAATCGTTATAATAAACTTGACATAAGCCAGAAGCAAAATCTCAATTGCTGAATTTCAAGGTGAAAATGTCAAGTTTCAAGTTGGCTCTCTATCGGAACCAAAATGAACTATCAATTTTAGTAAACTTACAGTTAACTAGTTTACAACAGTAATTAATGGGTTGTCAACTAATTACTCGACATTTAATAAATGGATAAGTTTATGTTACTCGATTTTTACTTAACAATTTGTTAGTGCTAACAAATGATTAACTAATCACTCGGTTACACAAGCCAGAGTACATCGAGTAAGGACAAGAGAGGAGTTATAGCGGTCCAAATTTCTAAACCTAACTTCACACAAACAACAGCTTCCCAAAATGGCAGTTTGTTATTGTTTACGTTTGTATCTACACAAATTAGTTTACTCATCCGTTTAATCTATATGGTTTACTTGTTTTATTTATTTATTTTACGTATTTTATTAGTTTTGAATTACCTCTGCAGTTTTAAACACATTTAATGAATGAATGAATATTCTTGTGTAAAAGGTAAGATCGGTGGCCAGTGGCCATAACATTTAAATACTTTCTTATATATTATATTGTTAGGTTTAAGTGAAATAATTCAAATAACCGTGAAAGAAGACACCAATGGGTATCATGTTGTAGTGCCAGTCACTCTCGCAAGATAAATTGTGATGCTAACCATGGTCGCAGTTTCATGGAATTTCCGAATGAATCTCATATATATGATACCACAAGAATTAAGAAAGTACATGAATAAGAAGAACTATTATCGTTGTGCAGAGATTCCTAAGTCACATTAAATCAATTTATTTGTTAGATACACATTTTAAGCTAGATTGCTATTTATGGCAGTAACTAACCTAATTCATTTTATGTTCACTTTTTAAAATAATGTGATTTTGGTTAAAACTGCATTATACTAGTATAAATTTTAATCGTATTTATTCACATTATAGGCAATTTGATATTATATAGTCTACGTTTGAACTCTATCCACTTGTGCACCCCGACATTATTGTTGATAAACCAGTGCAGGGTTGGATGTTAGAAATGAAGTAGTCGAAGAGAAAGGAATAATCTTTGTATCGCACAGAATGATATAGTCATAGCTCTTGAACCCTAATTAAAAGTTATTGTGTATTCGTGTCGGAAATTTGAAAGTCCCTTCCACCGATGCTGTTGCATTTTTATTAATTTATTTGAGAAAGAACCACATTATATTTAATTTTGAAAGAATCTTTTACACTATAAAAATATAAACAAAGATTTATTTCACAAAAAGAAGAGAATATGAACATAATTATCGTAAAACACTTGCAAATATATGTATCACTTAATCAAACATTATTTTACTGGAGCCGTGTTTTTTATTACTATAAACTGTTCATAAATATTTGTAACAAAATCAGAATAAAAAACGCATAAATTTGTGTATTTTTTTAATCTATTTTTCTACTTCCTTTAAAATATAAATTATTCTACACGTTTGAAAATTCCCTTGAAGGTCATTCAAAACGGACCACTCAAGAACAATGGATTTTTGCGAACATGTCCTTACTGTAATATACTGTACACAAGCTTTATGTTACCGGGCATCATCAAAGTATCCGTTAAAAATCCAACCAACCGCCAACTAATGAATTTAAAGATTGTGCATATGCCTTTTGCCTCGCATGGGCAGCTAATAAAATTTGAAAATAATGATCTAATCTGTCAAAACGGCGCTGATAACAAGATATAATAAGGTATTTTATTTTACTTAGAATTACTATTTATTCACATAAAGTTTTATTATCTTTTTTACATCTTATGTTTTCTGTTAAGAAGGACGTGAGTCGATTCCTAGAAAAAGATTATATGAAGCTCTAATAAGATTAAAACTTCAAAAAAAAAGCAAATAAGATTTTGACAGACGACAAAAACCTATTGTAAGCAGCCAAAGTTAGAACTTACGAGACGATAAGAAGACCAGTTGTGCTATATGCGAGCGAAATGCGGGTAATGACGAAAATAGACGAATAAAAAGTGGCAATTTGGCAAAGAAAATACTGGGAGGTATAAAATAGCAGAATCGAGAAGACTCACAAACAGAGAGGTAACGAACCTGTACAAAAAAAGCTAACGCAAGCAAGTCCCAGCACAAAGAACGAGCTAGTTAGGACATCTTACCCGAGTCCCCCACAAAGAATTCAAAAAGCGCTATATGAAGGAAAACGTGCGAGAAGGAGAAGAGGACGATGAAGAAAAAGTGGCTTGAGGAAGTGACAGTTGATATAAATGCAGTCAGGGGCGGCTCCTCTTAAAGAGCTACGGGGCCATGGTACCACCATTACAAATCACAAATTAATTATTAAAAAGCTTTTATTTTCTGTAAAAATACCGGTAATACATGTACATACACACATACATTTAAGTACAGAACGAAATAGAAAGCTATCGGAAGAGGGGGCGGTCGCAGTATACACAAAAATTACATTTAAGTGGGGCCAGCTGTATATTGGCCCGCTGCCCGCTCGTTGATCGAGTCATGCGTCATCAGTATACGTCAGTGCTCGGCACTATCACGGTAGGCAAGCCTGTGAGACAGACGACCGTCGAAAATCGACTACTGAAAGTTGAAACATACGGGAGAGCCGTCGCATACGGATTTCGGTTTAGACATTTCCCGGCAATAAAAAATGGGTTTAAGAATATTTAATATTTAGTAATTTTAGTAATAAAGTGTAGTATTATTCTAAGATGACATCGCAAATAAACAACTATAGTATTTCAAATTAAAATGAATTACCATTCATATCTTTCTTAGGATAAAAATTATGAAAATGAAATAATAAATATAATAAGGGTTATTCCTCAAAAATACATCATAATAGTGTTTTAAGTAAAAAAAAAAACTATTTGCTTACGTAAACAATCAAAAAGATAAAATTGTGTTTTCCATTCTTTGTAAGAAATACGTCCGCTCGTGCTAGAATATCCATCATTATATTTTACTCGACGATCTTCGCTTAAATAACTCATGTACTCTGTGCTGTGTTATATTTTCGTCGATATAAAACCACAAAAACACCTGAACAGTTTTGCGTTAGTTAAGTGGGGGAATGTAAACAAGTGGTCCATGTATGTACACTGGCCGACTTATTTAATGTCGTCATCTATAGCGCGGTGACTATCAAAACTACTCACCATTTGGACAAATGCGCGTTCGGCTAGCGTCGACCGTTCAGGTAAATGATTTATTGGGGTATACAGTCGTAAAACCCTCCGCAATTAAACAAATCAGGTAGAAAAATAGGATTATTTAATATCACAAGTAAACGTTGTATAATGCGGTTCGAACGTGCTTTACATTTAAATATCTCGTTCATAACTTGAACCCAATTGAATCTTAAAACTTAAACTCACATAGAAATAAATAAACTTTTGGTATTCATAGTAAATCTTGTATTAATTGTTTTAAAAACGTAAGAATAGCAAACAACTGAGGAAGACTTCATAAAATTACTTCAACAAATATTAGCTATTCTAAGCGTTTATGAATAACTGTTTTTTTAAATGAAGATTTCAATAATATTTAATTATTAGCATTTACTATTGCAGCACCCACCTACGTGTAAGTAACGCAGTAAAATTGCGATTCATAAGAAAATAAAAACTATGTTTGGCCTAGTAATATTATTTATTTAAGTAAATATGCTAATTCTAAACAACACAAAAACTAATAAAAAAACTAATATTGCAACTATTACTAGCTGCTTTTGTATCACAGAATATTCCCACCCTTCCATATTTCTTGAACTGCACTTGTAATTGTTTATGCATAGTGCCATACAATAATTTTTTTAAAGCGATTTTGTTCTATGAAGGATTATACGCCTTAATTGTAATAAATAACAATTTTAATAAAGTACATCAATTATCACATTACTGAGAATAAAGTTTTGTTTTTGAAATTTTAATACTCAAATAAAAATTCATTACTTTTATGAGTATGGCCTAACCCGTTTCCTATAATTACAATTAATCCTCTATGTAATCCAACGACGCGACGCCTTGTGTTTTTGAATGATGAGTTCATATATCTACATGATAGTGTTTAGTTGAGAAATAAATTTTTAAAAACATTTTGTTGATATTATGTTTTAATTTTTGTATTATTATTTTTATGTATTTTTTTTATATATTTATATAATATAAACAAATACATAAATCATTAATCCTCTATGTAATCCAACGACGCGACGCCTTGTATTTTTGAATGATGAGTTCATATATCTACATGATAGTGTTTAGTTGAGAAATAAATTTTTAAAAACATTTTGTTGATATTATGTTTTAATTTTTGTATTATTATTTTTATGTATTTTTTTTATATATTTATATAATATAAACAAATACATAAATCAACACAAACACAAAATTCTTAAGAATATTAGAAGAAATATAATTATATATAATTACATTTTAAAATTTTTATAAATTTCAGAATGGATTCATTCAAATATTTTTATTTTTGTAAAAATAATAACATGAGTCTATATGAATTTTTTTTGCATATTTATGTATTTTTTACATATTTATATATTTATTTTATTAATAATTTTGTGTTACAAGTATTTTCCTTCTAATTCTGAAATTAGGAACAATAGGAGTATGTAGTTTTGTTGATCATTTAAATTCATTCATCATATAAATATTAAAAAAAAAGTTTTTAAAAATGTATTGCTCTACCAGGTAGGTATATGAGCTCGTTATTCAGCAAAAATTGAGCCGCTGGATTATACAGAGGATGTATATTAAATGTCGTAAGGGACCGAGTTTTATAATTGCCGCAGATTGAAATGCATAAAGAATTAATGAATTTGTAATTTGGCTATTGAAATTTCAAAGAAAAGTTTTATGTTTAGTAATGTGATAATAATTTATGTAGTTTATTAAAACTTTCCCTTACTACAATTGCCCTGTAAATCGCATTATATAACAAAATGAATGATCTGCAGGATATGTGTGATTTTCTTACGAACAAGAATTTTACGGCATTTCTTATCTGTGTGTAGTTATCATAATAATATTTACAGAAACTAAAGGTAATGAACTTATGAAGTGTTCAAACCACAATATTAAAGGTTTGCTTTAGATATTAAATAATATTAGATCTACCATGATTTTGGATATTGTCTAGCAATAAATTAGCTTGCTCCAAATGTGTTCCTACTGTCTAGTATCCATTAATGGGTTAAGTAATGGTTACAATATGCAATACTTTATAGCTGGTTTTAAGCAAATTAAAAAAGTGTTTGAAGAAATATCTCTGAATATCATTTTGTATTGTTTGCCCCGCAAATCATAAAACGTATAAAATAAAAAGAATGTTACCGCTTTAAAAACACAGAATGATATTATTATTGTTATTTTTAGCTGTTGTTAATTTGCAGCAAACCATAGAGTATATAGATTTTATTATTATAGCATTATCACTGGTCCACACACATTTTTGGAGTGCCTATTCCTAAAATGCCGTCAGACTTATTCTATCAGATCTAATTTTAGAAATTCACTTTTTCTGCCCTATTTAGGAAAAAATCGCCAAAATTACATATAATGTTTTGTTATGTATGTAACTTTTAAAATATTACTATTTGATAACTGTTAACTTAAACACAAAAAAAATGGGTAGGAGGTATTTATTTAACAGAAAGAAATATACGTAAACAACTTTCAATTATTAGTTAAAAAATTCCTTTTATAAGATTTCTTAATCAGCCATCATATGGGTATCTCATCTTTCTTGGTGCCTTTCTTCCATAGTGCTGATGTGTTGGTAAAATTTTTCCCCCTGTTCCTTACTAACATCACCTAAGTTGTCTGCAAAATGATCTAAGTGGCTGTGAAGGTAATGAAGCATCTGTTTGACTAATTCGACATAATTTGGTGCTGCGTTAAGACTGCGGGTTATTTAAAAGTTACCTTATCTGAGGACCATTAAAAATTCCAGTCTTCAGTTTTTTTTTCTGTGGTAAGCCTTGAAAATTTCAAATACCCAAAACACGGTCCATCTCGAGGTAAAGCCCTAACAAATTGCTTAATAGGTCCCAGTTTGATATGCAGTGGTGGAAAGATGATTTTGTTTCTGTCAACCAACGGTTCCTTAAAAACGTTGTGTTCTCCTTCAATTAAAAAATTTCTTAAAGGCCAGTTTCTGGTAACCCAGTGCTGGGCCTTAGCTTTGCTGTTCCAAAAACATAAAAAATATGGATACCACTTTGTTGCACGAGGAGGAGGAAAGTTTACCATTTTTAGATCGACACAAGTCACCCGCTGATGCTCTTCATACTTGATATGTTTCAGGACCAATGATATTGTCTCGTATTCCTCTTTTATAGTGGTGGAATGTCCAATAGGTATAGAACCATGTTTATTACCATTGTGTGAAAGTACACATTTTAAACTTCGACATGAATTGTCTATAAAAAGACGCCATTCACTTGGCGTATATTCAATTAGCCCAATTTTGATCAAGAGACCTCTTATGTCATTACAAAACACTAAGTTGTTTTCTTTAGAGAAACACGGCAGCAGATATTTCTCTCTGTTACGTAAAAATGCAATGTTACTACCTGGAAGTAATTCGGACGACTACTTTGAGAGGCTCAGATCTCTAACAAAGTCATTAAGGTCTTCTTGACTGAAGCGTTGGGGACTCGCTTAAGGTCTTTCATAATCACCATCACCTTCACTTTTCTGGAACTGCAGCTCGTTAGACGATGTATCTGAATCATTTTCCGGAAGCAGAGGTAAGTTACTGAACGTTAGAATAGGTATTTCTTCAGAATGAGGAAGAGGTCTCCTTGCTGACTCCATATTAGGGTATGTCCAGTTAGGCCGGTTATTGCGATTAAAGCCTTTGATGTTGACAGAGCAAAAATAGCAGTCATCATGATGGGTTTTTCGCTCCCTTCTTACCATAGGTACTTCAAATTTTAAGCTCTTCCTCTTCCCATTTGTTCACTGTCGCAAATATTCTATGCAGGTTTTGTATACAAAATGTGGTGTCCAAGATTTATCCTGGTCTCCTAACTGGACACCAAAATACGCCAAATGTGCCCTTGTTATAAAGTGAGATATGGATTTTCTACTTCCCTTAAAAGTGTATTCACCACAAATATAACAAAAAACATCTGGGTGGTTCAGACAATTCCGTGTGCTCGTAGAACCCATTGTTCTCATTCGAATTTTTAATATTCATGCAACAATTTCAAGCTTTTCACTTTATACACACTGACACAGTTATCACACGAAAGCATAATACTAAACTGAACTGTGAGATGCAGACAGAGGTACGAGGAACCCTATGTTAGACGTAAATGAAGTAGTGGGAATTAGGGTTGGGTTTACAGGTAGATTTTTTCAGTAATGAGGAATTAAATTATAATTATGTTATAATTCTAATTTCAGGTAAAAACAGACAATTTAGGTCTCCTAAATATTTACTGCAATGATAGCTTTGCTATCGAAACGTACATCCAGTTTAGCGCAATTTGTGGTGAGGGGTTTAGGAGAAGTTTGCAGCATTACCAGTACCACAGTTTGGAGTATTTTTGTCATCCTAAATATTTAGTTTGTATTTTACAGACACCACGACAAATTAAAATTATTTTATTGGGCAGTCTTATTTACATAATTCCGCTTTTTAGCCAGTTATTGTTTTGGCACACATTTCTTCTAATTTCATAAAGGATACTTTCATTGGCATCAACTATGATTGCAAACACCTTAGAGGTACAAACACCGTCTAACTTGACAATTTTTCGTCTTAATCTACTTTTGATTTTTGTTTTTTTTTTAAAGATTTATGAAAACTTACAGGATTTCTTTCACGCAAGCAGCAGCATTGTAAAAAAACACACCCAGTCATGGATGGATACACGTACTGTTAAGTACGACCGTAAAAATAAGTGTCACCATAATAATATTTACAACGGTCTTTAATGAATCATATCGCGCTTAAGTGTAACTATATAGCACGCAAAACACTCATTCAAAAGATTCTTGGTTTTCAGATAAAATGGATTAAATGAAAAACCCTAATGAATTGGCACGTTATCAGTTGTAATCCAAAATATCTAATTGAAAGTAGAGAAATTGTCACGATTATAAAGGCAGAATGCCAAAGGATTTGTCCTGGTAGGCTAAATTTGGTGGAGGAGCCAGGTAAATGGAATTTACTTTGCTTTTAATTTAGAGTTTAACTTGAATTGCATTTTTTTGATATAGAACGATGCTATTCTATCTATATTAATATTACGAATAACGTATGTAGTTTTCGTTGTTAATTGAATTTAAACCAGTATTTATATCTAAGTAAGATTTATGTATTTTAAATTAATATGAAAGCAATGGTAAATATTATAGTGGTATAAGTGAGTAAATAGTACTGCACCAAATCAAATAGAATATGCATATAATATTATAAAACATTCGAATAATTTGTAATGTAAATTGTTTGAAATAATATGATTGGCAGCGATGTTTCATTGTTTGTGGCTGGTTGCATCTACTAAAATAAGCAATTTCACTGTCATCAGTATCCAATTTAACGTAATATTCCTAGCAGGCGCGCATTTCAATTCATCAACGGCGAAAGAAAATTAATATTAATTTACTTAATAAATTTCTTCGGTCAAAAGCTGATGGGAACCGTAATTAATCTGATTTTGACGTCAGTTACGCAAAATGGCGTGAAAAAAGCTTTAATATTATTACGATAAGCCATGCGGCTAAAGTTAGTAAAATATTGAAAAGTAAAATCACGCCTTCAAGACCGTAATATAACCTTTTCAGTTTAACGTCACGATTTAAAACTTTGTGGTTAGAATACGAAGGAGAATATCGATTTTGAAATTAAAATCGCTAACAGAAAATACGCTAGGGGAATATTATACGGCACAGCCGAAAGATTGTAACAATTACAAGGTTCCACGAATTGCAAAAATTCTTTCAATATAGCGGGATTAATATTTCATTAAAACTCCATTTTATCGTCAGCCAAGAATAATATCACATTTTGATTTTGTAGGTATTGTGCAGTCAAATTTATACTTAGAAGTCATTCATTTCTTTATTATGACTAACAACTAGGTAGATTGTCAATGCGTATTACATTATTGCCCGCATATTGTTTCCCGCGTCTTGCATGAGAAAAGTCGTTATATTTTTTTCACCATAATTGTTTATCACTGACTTGTGGCTTTAAATCTTTACCTCAAATGCATGGGAACTTTAATGGTGTCGTAAATCGCGGTTACTTAAGACTATAGGGTATTGATTAAGGAGATAAGTTCAGCTCAGACAACCAGCAAAATAATAAAACCATTGTAATTGCATAACGTCAAGAATTAGTATCGAAAGATAATCAAAAGCGTTGTTATTGATTTTGTTTCGTCTTGTTTTCTTATAATTCTAAAAAATATAAGCAAAGTTTTTTGCAGATAGCATTTGAATTAACTTGTACTAGTTATGCAATTATTTTGTAAATATTTCAAATTAAATAATACATGCAATCTCTAAATAAGTATATAATTAAAATTTTCTTTTCTTTATTAATCTAATTAAAATTTAGTCAGACTTAATGTTTAATTATAGTTCATGTAACATGTTAGGATCGGAATGATCGAAACCCAGTCCCCACTTAAAGCGATTAGTTCTGTAAGTGTTGACTTTCAGCTGATTCAGTAAGCATCTTAAATGAGGTGGGTAACCAAAGGGTTGGCCTAGGTTCCCAGTAAAATTAGGTAAAGTTAAGTTCATTAAAGTCATTCGTTGGAGTTGACCTTCCTTTGGCATTACGAAATCGCAAATTAAAAAGTCTATGAATGATTGGGTACATGAAGAGTTCAGACGATAGTGGCAAAAGTCACCAGAACAGAGATAGGACGAGATTCGAAAGAAACAGAGGTCTACCTATTGAGTAAAGTCCCATCTTTACTCAAGAGGTTTTTAGTAAATTCAGACCTCTGTTTCTTTCGAATCTCATCCCATCTCTGTCCTGGTGACTTTTGCCACTACCTATTGAGTAAAAATAGGACTTTACTCAATGGCTAAAATCGGACTGTCAAAATGATAGTATGGCTTCTGGTTGATCACTATAGATCAAATATATAACACAGGTGTAGTAGATAATGTTACTTGCAGATTTTGCCAAGAAGAGGAAGAAACACCAGTTCACATACTGTGCCAATGCGACGGTTTGGTGAGGATAAGGTTTGTTGTAATTGGCGTGGAGAATTCCTCAGCTCACAGCTACACAAAGGAACCGCTCTCAAAGATGATAAGTCTAATTAAGAGGGCAGAACAGCAGAAATTCAGATTGTCCATCTTCGTACAGACCCCTATGCCTTCTAGATACACTAGGTAATTAGTATGAAATGTTAATTAAAACGAGACTACTTCAGGAAATAAATGATAAGGGAGGCTTTTCTTCTGGTCAATATGGTTTTAAGAAGGGCTCGTCTACTGTGCATGGGGTAGAAAGAATCAATTAATTTCAAAACTGGCACAAATCAACTTAACCATATTTATTGTAACATTTTACATAATATCTAGTAACATTACCTTATTTACAAAAATGTTTTTTTGACTTTTAAAAAATTCTAAATTCATAATACGTGTAATTTCATTATTATATTTTAATTTTGTAAGTATTGTTTTTACATCTTTCATTACTATTGGTTCATTTCCTTTGTAATAGTGTAGATTTCCTCCTGATGAAGTCATAAAATATATGACGAAATATTGAGGTGATTAAGTAGTTTTATTAAACAGACCCTATTACCCATATAGCTTATTTTATTCTATAAATATAGATGTTAGTAAAAATATTGCCAAAATTAAACAAATAATTACGTAATATAGAAATGTTTCAATATATTTAAATATGTTTATTATCTACTGCTATGGCTTTCAAAACAGAATGTTAGACTTTTGTTTCGTCCTTCGTTATCTAACTGCTATTCATGTTCTCAATTTATATTCCTTCATTTCGTAAAGAATTATTAATGAAACGCTATAATTATTTAGTCAACCAAATAAAAATCTTCAGCCAGCACATAATTCTCTACAATATCAACTTTCTTTTTTTTTCTCTCAAAGAGAAGACATTAAAACTTGATCATAAAAGCGGTGTAAAAACACATTGATGGGCTCATATAATAAAATATCCCACGGCTTGATTAATCGTTTTGCAAATTTAAAAACCGTGTTTTTTTTTGCTACTAAATTATTTACAGATGAGCAATACAACAGCTCTAACTTCAAAAAGAAATTTTAACCTCTCCAACAACGATCAAACCCTTTAAGGCCCGCAACGTGTTATACGGTCAAACTTCGTAACGTTACAAAGTAATGACCGCTAGGGGATTAATAAATTCAGGGCACAAAGGTCTTACTAAAGGAGTCCTTGATTTAGAAGAACCTTCAATCACTGATGCTTAACCCCAATTACTATAAGTTTTCGGGTTGGTATCGCGTGAAGTTTATTGGAATTCGGTATCATAAATAAAGTATTCAATTAGCATTATTAAATAAAGTAAATATTACAATAGTATATTATAAGAAAATGAGGCGTTTAGAAGATTTTTAATGAATGAGAGCGCGTTGTATCTTATGAAATAAGTTTTTATGCTACTCTTTGTAATTAGTATTTCCAATGTCTACTTTTTAATAGTAGGAAATAAAGATAATGTAGGGAATTATGCAGCGGCTGGTAACGTTAATAAAAATGAGGTTTCTAAAATGATGTAACAAATGCCTAAAATGTGAAAAGTTATACGTATTTATGTTAGTACAATGTCTTTATAGATCCCTTATGTTGAAAAGCTAAAAAGGTAAAAGTCATAGCCAGTTAAAATGATGTCATAAATGGTTAAGGATAATTTATGTGGAAGTTTACACGTTTCAATTTGATACAAGCAGAATGCTTTTCTTTTAATGTGTATCATCTGCGGCATCCCAGCCCATCCTCCACCAAAATTGATTTACCTGACATGTAACAAAAGGAAGCACGCGAACACACGTTCTACAGTTGGGGGGCTATCGAACTGAACATAATGTAGAAATAAGCAATCAGCCAATGGTAAACAAGTACACGACAAAGGAAAAAAAATAGGAAGGATTCCATGTAGGTTATATGTAAACCACATAAGGATATTTTCTTTTCTTTTTTTTTTTTTCATCAGATAAGTAGTTGATCACAGATGCTCCATTTATCAGGCTCTATAAGCATAAAATATTAGTGGGTGGCGGAATGAATTGGCGTTTTAAAAAATCATATAAAACGTTAATACTATCTGTACAACCGAGGACAGTGTGATTCAAACACACATAACTCCTCAACTCTCGATGGTGTCACAATTAAATTGATTTTGTACAAATGTGCCGGATATCCAGTGCTCGAATTTCAATCTAGCAATAGTAGGTCAATAATATTGTGAAAGGCTATGTACTAGATTAGATGGTATTAGGGTTGGGGTGGTTTACGGACATTACATTACATTACATTTACATTTATTCATAATTAAACCATTGCAGAATTACACCGCGACCTTTCTTCTAGAAAACGCTCTCTTAATTTACCACTTTAATTAGCCCATAGAATAAGTCACCAGGCGGAGCTAATGGTCTATTGCATTTTTTCTTTCATGTTTCATCTTAACTAGGCCTGGGGATTACGATGCTGGACGGGCCGGGCCATTGCTGCAAATGCCCACGGACAGCATGGCACCCGAAATTATCTTCACTGAAAAGGTGAAAATCTCCATACCGAACAGAGACCAGACATGTAGTGAGATCACTGCCAATAATAACTGGTTCACGGACGGATCCAAATCCAGCTAGGGCACAGGAGCCGGTATTTGTGGGTCTAGTCCTAATCAAAAGATATCCATAAGCCTGGGGAAACATACAACAATCTTCCAGGCAGAGGTATTCGCCCTTGCAGACTGTGCAGAAATGATTACAAAAGGGGGCTACATGAGGAGGAAAATTAATATAATGACTGATAGCCAGGCTGTCATTAAGGCAGTCTCGAGCCCCGTAACTAGGTCAAAACTAGTTAGAAACTGCAAACAATCCCTCAATGCACTGGCACGAAACTACACGGTGTCTCTGATTTGGGTGCCGGGACATGAGGATATAAAGGGCAATGTAATAGCCGACGAACTAGCCAAGGAGAGCTCTAAGAGACACTCCATGGGTCCAGAACCCGTATGTGGGATTACTAAGGATTCCGCAAAAAGGGAGATTTGGACTTAGTTAGATAAAGAAAGTACAAAGAAATGGAGGTCGACTGAAAGTCAACTCTATACCAAAGCGCTCATATGGGATGGGGATGCTAGTTTCTCTGATAACCTACTCAGGTGCAGTAAGAAAGAAATTAAAATCATTGCTGGGTTGGTAACTGGACACTGTTCCCTGAAAAAGCATCTATACAATAAGGGCCGAGTAAGCGAATCGTGGTGTAGAAGATGCGACCTACAGGAGGAAACGAGTTTACATGTAATCTGCACATGTGAGGAACTGAAAGTACTCAGGCAGAAATATTTCGGGAGAGATCTGTTGGAGCCCTCGAAGGTTTTCAAGTTCCCACTAGGCAAGATAGTGGGCTTTATAGAGAACACGAAGCTGCTCGAGTGGAAATAAGAGAATTAATAGGGATGGTACAAAGAGCACCTAACTCAAGTGCCCGGACATTACGTGCCCACTCTAATTTTAATGAATGAATGAATGAGTAGAAACTTTGTCCTTGCCAGGCCGTCACATTGGCATAGCACATAAACTGGCGTTTCTTCCCCCTCTTGGCAGAATCAGCAGGTTGCGTCATTTACTAGGCCTATATTGTACATATGCCTATTTAGTAGAAAGGATTAAAATATATAATAAAACTGGTTAAATAAATAGGCAAAATAATAATTGGAGGTGTTCTCCAAATTTTTTTTTTAATTACTGAAACACTCTTTTCGCTTTATCCATTACTTTTAACTATGTTTTTGTTTTATTGCAATCCTTATTTAAAGTCATTAATCATGTTGTTATGAGTTGGTATTCCTTTAATCGATCTCAAAAAACTACTAATAAAATTTCACACATTTCGAAATAGCAAATCCACCGAAAATTATTTTATTCTACAAGTGGTTTCGGTGCGGGCAAGTTTTACACATTGACAAATCTACCAAGTTATAACTTAATTAATAAATGTCAAAAAAACACACGTTTCATACGTACGTGGTGTGAATTTCGGAATGGACTGGCGTTACCCACTTCGCCAATATCTTGTAAGTAAACATCTGTTCGAACGTCGCCCTGAACATCCTGTTCATGCAGCAGTAAAGGACGAAATTGATAGAGCCGTTGAGGAGGGCCAACATGTCGATGATGTCGCCGAAGTCCTGGTAGCATTTCAAGAAGAAACACTTGCCCTTCATGCCGCTGAGCAGGCCCAGGACGCCTTGCGGGAATTCCGTTATGAGGAAGAGCAGCAGCACCGCGACCAACATCTTGGTGGTCCTATCCGCTCGCCTCTCTGCTTTACTCTTCTTCTTGGTGTTGACCAATTGCTTCGTTACGCATCCGGTGTTGTTGTATTCCCTTAGTACTTGCTTTCGTTTCTTCGCCTTGTGCAAAGTCCTCACTAACCACACACTTATCACTGTTAAGATGGCGCATGGTATTAATTTCATCACAACCGAATACATCCAGAAGTAGAAGACTAGGTAATCTTCATTGTTAGCCGTTTCGCTGAGAGCCGTATGGTACAAAATGTAATCTGTATCGTTCTCCTTGATTGTAGTAGCCGTCACTTGAAAAGCAAAATACGTAGGACCGCACAGAAAGATCGGTATGAGGTAACTGAGGAAAATTCCCAGGGTACATCGAGCTTCCGAGCATAGGACATGATTCTTATCAGGGTGACTGTAAATGAGGCAAAAGAAGTACAATAATTTTACATCAAAGTTCTGTTCTACGTTAGAGATGGGCAGAATCGTGTAATAGTTTCGGAACAAACGAGTACTTTTATATATTCCGGAACACTGCATTGAATCGAAACCAGTTACGATGTTTCGGAGTAAAATTTTCGATTCAGGTTGTAATGGGTAGAATCGAGTATCTTTTTACACTCGGAAACTTATACATTTCTGTATACCGCTAGCGCATTCATTTAGACAAGTTTTTTTTTGCTTTACATGCAAAACGTTTTTTTTATTCTTATTTTAATACGTTTGTATAACATATTTTGCCCATAGGTAAAATAATCTATTCTACATAAAAGTAAGGCTTCATTTGTTTGTTAGTTTGTAGTTTTAATATTAATTTTTGCAATAGTGTATCAAATTCATATACATACGAGTTAATTTATTGAAGAATAGGTGACTACAAAAAAAACCTATATTTTTCATACCCTTTTCCTAATGCTCTAGATTATTATTTTTTGTGCCTCCATCCAGAAACACTCATTTTGCAGTACTTAAGAGCGGCAGGAAAACTACTGTTTTCTTGCCTAGCCAGGCAAAAACGTCACTGAAGGTTGGCCACACTAGATTCACATGACAGATGTGTAATAAATTGTCATTAAGCTACTGTTCAACTATGCTAAGATGAACTGGTGTCTTCATTGCACTTATTATTGATAAATAAATATTAAACTAGAAAGAAAATTACAGAAATAATTTATTCTGGGAAACGTCAAAATACTACGGTATGTAACATGTGTGCCAACTTGTACTGTCAACTCCCTAGTGTCAAAATTTCTTTTCTATTTTCAATTCAAAATTAAGATTTATTGGCCCAAAAAACATTGTGTATCATATGGCCAGAAACTCTTTTGCGAGTATTATTATATTAAACCGTACTCATACTCGCAAAACTGTAGTTTCTGGCCTAGTGATACAAATAACTATAGCAATTCTGCTAAATTGTTGCAAAGTACACCATAATAAACAAATAAATATGAGATGATTTAACTTTACTGTTTGTTGCTTTCTTCACATAAAAGAAAACAAATAAAATATATATAATATATCAATACCAATACATAGATAGATAGATAGTTTTATTCGTGCGTGACAAAAAAAAATCGTATGCACATGTCATCAAGATCTTTCCATTTAATAGGAAGTAAATTATATAGTTTTAAAGAAATATATCTAAATGAGTTTATGTTTTTCGTTAGTCTAAAGTGTGGGTTAGGATATAGTTTATTCCTGATATCGTACACCGTATGGCGGTAATAAGAGTCCAAGTTATTCCTGCAGTAGATCAGACATTGTGAAATATATTGATTAGTAATCGTTAAAATTCTAAATTGTTTGAAAAAAGGTCTACAAGAATCTCTATTGTTGATGTTGATGAAATTATTCTAATCCCCCCTCTCCCCCCTCCGAGGAGAACACCATAGCTCGCAAGGGAGTGGAAAAGAGCATGATATGCCATCAACAAAGCATCGTTGGTAATAACACCTTCTAAATTTCTTAAATGTATATGACAGTTGATAGACGAGTGGCTAGGGCATCCAGATGTGCTCCTCACGTCAATTTTCCGTCCAAGGCCACACCAAGACACTTGACAGGTGCGTTATTAGAGTGATCCATACAAGGATTTAAGTTACAGATAATTTTTTGTGCTTTGTCTCTGTTGAGGCACAAATTAATACTTACAAAATAAGATTCAGCTTGCTTAAGAGCGTCCTCCGATTGATCGTTAAGTTGTTCTATTTTTCTTATGACTTATTAAAACGGTAGTATTATCGGTATATGCTAGGTGTTTAACATTGATAAAATCACTGATGTCGTTAACACAAATAATGAAAAGAATGGGTCCTAAGACGGAGCCTTGAGGGACGCCATACAGATTATGTGTCAAAGATGATGTTTCGTTGTCTTTAATAACACACTGATATCTGTTTTTAATAAAAGTCTCAATAAATGAAAGGGGGTAGGGGTCTCATTCCGTAATGGGCTAGTTTTTCCAATAATAAATCATGTGATAGACAGTCGAATGCTTTGATCAAATCCAAAAATTCACCCATGACTACATTACCCAATTCCAATCCATCTGAAATACATGCAATAATTTCCACTAGTGAGCTTATAGTTGATCTACCGGAACGGAAGCCGTATTGAGAATTACTTAAAACATTTTTGTTTTCTAAGTATTTAACAAATCTATTTTTAAAGGTAGTTTCTAATAATTTAGATAATATGGGTACGAGAAATATAGGTCTATAGTTGTTCGGCGAGGAAAGATCGCCCTTTTTAAATATTGGAGTAACTTTATTTATTTTTAAACACTCTGGAAATATACCACTACTAAAGGAAAGGTTAATTAATTACGTTAAATGATCGGTTAATACATCTCTACCCTATTTAATAATAAGGAGTTATTTCTGAAACATCATGTTTTAAGTAAACAAAAACAAGCCATTTGCTTAGGTAAACAAACAAAGAAAATACAAATTGCGTTTCTCTTTCTTTGTAAGAAATACGTCGGCTTATGCATAAGATATTTTATTATATTTTACTCGACGATTTCCGCTTAAGGGGGTCGATTGTTATTTAATAGGAAAAAACGGTAATCTTTATGTTCCTTTTCCTCAGCTGTTAATTAATGTATTGTCATTTTTCTTTTTTTTAATATGTACATAAGCGCATCAAGTTTAATTAAGACTGACAACTTTTCTAAATTTTATTCGGCAGGACTAGAAAAAAAAATGAATTTGAAAAAGAAAACATCTATTTTTGAAGTTTTGTAACTTTTCTTTTTTAAGAGATTCTTTTTAAATCCTCAGCTATAAATTACCCTTAGATATCAAATAACAAGTACGGAAAATTTGCATCGATTTGATGGAGTGGTTTCCAAAAAAAAAGGAACATAAGGAATGCAGTTTTTCATAGTAAATAACAATGAGCACAGACTCCCTTAAATAATTCATGTGCTCTGTGTTGTGTTATGTTTAAGTCGATATAAAATCACAAAAACACCTGAACTAACAAACAAGTGACTCATATGCTTAGGGCAGTTTAAAAACTAAATATATGCAATTCTGAAGGAAATACGTTAGTATTTATATTTAGGCAGATAAGTGTTCTTGGTAAGAACTTAACGTATTTTTCATTTTAAAATGGCTTCTAAATTTGTGTTCATTAATTTTTTTTGTCTCGGTTTTGTGCCGCGGTTTAAACCTAAGATCAATAATTTTCGGTTTAAATTTCAGTTTAGACTTACAATCGATATAAATAAATAAAAAAATAAATTCGACCTTGCCATATTTAATCCTTAAATCGCGATTGTAATAATGGCCCTTAGCAATAAATGAGGTAATAAATTAGAAGGGAGGAGAGAGGGCAGTTGGCCGGTGATTGGTCCCACCACTCAACATTGTCAACAGTCGCCACTGCTTTAACTGGCATTTGACATTCCGTTTAACATATTTTCAAATTTATAGTTTGTGAAATTATAGCTCTCTTGAATTTGACTGCAACTCTTGTTTTAATTTTAAATGTCTATAACTTTTCTTCTAAGTCCATAAACTTCTTTGATGAACTTCATACCCGAGGAGTGGCTTATACGCGTGACGAGTAAAACACAGTAAAAAATTAAAACAAAGAATCGTTTTCACTGTAAATAAAATGTTTGGAGTGCATTAAATAACACAATTTTTGTGAGAGACTGCAAAAGCAAGTGAACACTGGCAAAAATGGCGTCAAATAGAGAGCAACTATAAAAAACAAGTTCATAGGTTTCTTTCGTAGTTACTAAGTAATACTGGTTCCATATCTGTCAGATCACCCCCGTTCCCCACCTTCGTGCTTCCTCTCTAAGTTTGCCAATAATAGGATATTTAGTTGTATATCTATACAGTGTAAGTCTGTAATCTGGAATAAATTCAGTAAAGCGAAGACAGTATTTTTTCCGGAAATATGCTCGGACACGTAGACTAGTATTTTAAATTGCTCACTTTTTCATCTGAGAAAATTTTATACAGCGTCTCCCAAATTTGAGATATGACGTCATCGACCATTTTTTTAAATGGCAGCCCTGATTTTTTTATAACTATTCTTAAAGGGTATATCAAATTACACATGCGTACCATATTTCAAGTTTTTATTCCATGTCATTAAAAAGATATTTAACAATAACTAATTCGAAAAATGAAGAAATCTGATTTACCTCAATCATATCTCTTCTACAATAAATGTTCAAAATGTTGTCCATGTACTTCCTGACAATACCCTAAACGGAACCGAATCTCATTTTGAACATTTCTAATTACTTCAACGGAAATTAGCCTACACTTCTGTCTTATTCGTTCTTTCAACATCTCAATATTTTTCCGGTTTGGTTTTAAAAACTTTGCCTTTCAAGTACCCCCATAAAAAACAGTCCATTGGTGTTAATTCCGGAGACCTGAGTGGCCATTCAAAAAGTCCTCTTCTACCAATCCATCTGCCTGGAAACACATCATCTAGATACTCACGGACAGGTCTTGCAAAATGAGGAGGCGTGCCGTCTTGTTGGAACCAGATGTTTCTATTCTGGACATCAGTTTCAAGCGAATCAGTGAATAGAGTAGCCAAATTCGGAACTTGTTCTTCCTGCAAGAATTCTAAATATCTCGCTCCATTGAGATTTTCTTGGAAGAAAATTAGTCCTATTACTCGATCACCAACAATGACTGCCCAAACATTGACTTTTTCTGGATGTTGAGTGTGGCCTTCCCTTATCCATCGTGGGTTGTTGTCAGCCCAATAACGACAGTTTTTGAAGATTTATCTCACCGTTTAACGTAAATGTTGATTCGTCAGAAAATAGAACGTTTTCTATGTTTACAACATTTCTGTCTAGTAGATCCATCATTTGTTCGGAAAACTGAAGTCTTCGATCCGGATCATCTTCGGTGAGTTCCTGGAGGATTGTCAATTTATAGGGATAAAATTTGTGCGCTTTAAGAGTTCTTGCCACCGAAGGCTGGCTAATTTTGAGTTCCCTACCTATCAGCCTACTGGAGATATAGAGATTTTCTTGAACAGAAAGTACATTAAGTTTTACTTCTTCATTAAGCGCACTCTGACGATGATTATTTGTTTTTCTTAAATGCCCGTTTTCCCGAAATTGCTTTTCAATCTTGCTTATGGTACTTTGAGATATGGGTGGTAAATCAGGATACTTCTCTCTGAATAAATGAGTAACTTCATTTTGTGTTCTCATCCTATCTCCGTAGCCAATCATCATTAAAATTTCAATTTTGTGGGTTTCAGTTAAATACGGCATTATAGTCGATTTTTCAACAAACGGTGTTTCTCATGAAACGACAATAAATAACAAACTACTCCTCGTTCAATACGAGTCGAATACTAGCTTCACTTCTTGCTTAATTTTATTACCTTGTTTTTTGACATTGTGATAAGATGTCAACCTGGTTTGACAAAAAAAATGATAAACAAAAACCCTTTGACGTGCCATTTTTAAACTTCATAAAAATAAATTTGAATCAGATTTCTTCATTTTTCGAATTAGTTATTGTTAAATATCTTTTTAATGACAAGGAATAAAAACTTGAAATATGGTACGCATGTGTAATTTGATATACCCTTTAAGAATAGTTATAAAAAAATTAGGGCTGTCATTTAAAAAAATTGTAGATGACGTCATATCTCAAATTTGGGACACGCTGTATAAAATTTTCTCAGATGAAAAAGTGAGCAATTTAAAATACTAGTCGACGTGTCCGAGCATATTTCCGGAAAAAATACTGTCTTCGCTATACTGAATTTATTCCAGATTACAGACTCACACTGTATATGAGTGATCTGTGATCATAACTGGTCTCGATTCAATGAGCGTTCCGGAATATATGTATAAGTACTGACTTGGTTTACTTTTAGTAGAGTCTACCCATCGCTATTCTACATTGAAATAACTTACCCAATGGCGAGATACCTCCATATGGCAAGGGTTAGAGTTAAACATATAGATATCGTATGCAGGATCTGCGTGAAATGGATATGGAACAGCATGAAAACCGCTGCGGAATAAGGAAAATTCAATTTGCCCGGTAGCTCTAGGTGATAATAGTAGGCGAACGGCATGTACTCGACCATCAACATCATGTCCGCCACCGCAAGGCCGGTGAGAATCCTATTAATAGGAGCGCAGGCCATATCCTTCCTAGTCAACACGGCCACGTTTATTAGATTCGTAAACGTGCCGAATATGCAGACCACGATCGCTAGGTGGCCGTGATATTGGGCATACAAATCGAACCAGTCCGGTATGGCAAAGTCGCATTCGCATGTCTTTATATCCGTTTCGTTGTGCAGCCTGAACTCTCTGATCTCGTAGGAGCGATTGTTGAGCGAGACCAGGATCTTCGATTGACTGATGTTGAAGTACTCCATTATGGAGCTACCGTTAAGGACGGAATCGAACATATCCGGCATCACGTAGATATGATTCATTATTTCTCCGACATGCTGGTGAGCATCTTGATTCGCCTGTTGCGATTGCTGAAAATGAAAAGACGAGGTCGTTACTGAAAGGTCAAAGTCATAATTTATATGATACGTAGTAGCTTTATTGAAATAAATATGTATTTATGGGTACCGTGTACAACATAAAAGGCAAGACGGAAACTACATCTGCTGTTTCTTCATCGAGTGCTTCAACAGCCTTGTACAAGTCACGATTGATGCCCAAAACACGTGATGTGTCAGAGAGAAATAAAATGGATGTGCGTAAAGTTTTATGTTATTGACGAATTACTTCGAGCACATGGGCATGAAGTTTTAAGACTGCCTCCGTATCACTGCGATTTCAAAGCTATCGAATTGATATGGGCACATGCGAAAGGATATTATAATAAGTATATTGGTCGGGATGGTTATGGCGACAAACAAGTATTGGAAATGTGCCAAGAGAGCTTGGACAGCTGTACACCAGACATCTGGCAAAATTGCATAAATTACATAGAGAAAATAATTAAAGAGTAGTACGAACGCGAAGCAAACATAGAAGACTTTGTTCTGACAGTTAATTGCGGATCAGAAGATGAGAGCGAAGACATAAATTAAATATATTTTTAATTGCACTATTTTTTTCTTTCAATATTGACATATATTAATTTAATTTACTGCATATTATGTTTTGTATATACCATTGTATAGAAATTATGTTTGCTACATAAAATAAAAACGTCATCTTTCGTTTAACTAATCATTGGTAACATATATTAAACTAAATACTTTTATGTTGCTTGAATATTTTCTACATTTTGATATGCAAATAGGTTTTTGATATGAAAACTACATTATTGCGGTAATACATTATTGCATTGAGAACACATTTAATAATAAGCTTAGCGTGATCACGAAAGCATTGTCAATAGAAAAGTTCACCATTTAGAATCCTATTAGTTACATTACTCATGATTGTTTTTAAAACGCAACGTTGACTAAAAACTGAACCAATCCATTCAGTTATAAAAGAAAATCTATTAAAACTGCGTAAAACCTCATTAAATTTGACAATTGTCATTTCGTACAGTTCATTGCAAACATGATTGGTGTGCCTGAATTTGTTTCAGACCCTGCATACGTCATAAGCAAATACGACGTAACTACAAACATTCATGATTTGGTCCATATGGTAATGATTGCATATCAATGATTACTGTGTATGTTCAGTTTCCAATCAACTGGAAATCAAACTGGTTATTGTTTACTGTTTGAATGGTTGCAATTTAATAATGAATCACTATACTTGTTTGCTGTATCTAGCAATGGTAAAAAAGTACATCAGGCGACAATTGGCTAAAACTTGTGGATGTCACAATAAATATAAAAAAGAAAAACATATACAGACTGATTTAAATTAAGTGCGCACCATTGCTATCTCTATTATTATTGATTCTTGGAATTCGGTTAAACTAGCAAAGCATTAGTGTTTTTAACGCTAATTAATATGCAATATACAGAGAAACAATTGCATAACGCATTTCCAAGAAATTTTTTAAATGGAACTGCATATTGTAAAAAAAAATTGAAAGATATTTTAATTTATAATGCAAAAGTTTTAATACAATATTTTCTTAAACCGAATAATAAAGAAGTTAGGGTGCATTTTAGTCGATGCCAAAAATACATCATCATTCTATGTAATTTATAGTAGGCTTCTTTCACTTTAAACCGAAACAAATAGTAGGTTCTTTGAAACTGTCAAAAACCCACTGAGTTTAAATCTTTAGTAGGTTTAGAGCAATTCTAAATGAGTTATAGTTTATCGACAAAGAATTTTATTTCGTTTTTTTTTTTGTTGCAAAAAAAGTGCATTGAAAATTATGTGGAACTGAAAAAAAAATGAGAAGAGTACCGTGTATTGCCAAAGCAATTATTTATGGTTGGTTCAGACAGAATTAGTACTAATTTCGTACTAAATTTAGTCTTAAAGAGTTAAATTAAAGATTCCGTTGGTACAACAGAAATACGAATTTATATGAACGGAATTATGCATAATCCTTAATTTAACTTTTTAAGAGCAAATTTAGTACTAAGTTAGAACTAATACGTTCTGTCGGAACCGACCATTGGTCAGAATGCGAATCGCAATTGTATATTTATACAGGATATTTCAATTGAATATTTATTTGTGTCAATATGAAATAAGAATTTACACACGTCATGCTTATGTTTAAAAATATAAAAAAATATAAGATTTAAAGTATGAAAATACAAATAGGATGGTAAAATCACTAATAAATTACAAGGTATTTAAGATGGATATTTCACGGTTAGAGATACAAGCTTTGCATTTTAAATTGAGACAATATGAGAGTCTCTTTCTGTTGGAAATATAATTTATAATTACATTTCACGTAATGAATGGAATTGGACTAAATACAACTTAAATAAGAATGATGTCCTGGGGGTTGGGACTACCTACCAGGCGCGTCCCCCGGTGGTGGATAGGGGAAAGGCCATCTCGTGAGGGTTCGCTCAAGACGAGATGGTTAGCGGCGACTATAAGTTCGTCCTCTCCGTTTAAAACCGGAGCAGGGGTGAATGAACACCGTTGCCGTGAACCAGTCCCCCCTCACCCGAGCTGTCGTGTCGTGGCTAAGGGCTTGCACAGGGTTCCATTACGATGCCAGTTGTTGCCTTCGGCTACCGAAAGCCCAACTGTTAAACCAGGTCCCGAAAGGGATGGGGGGGGGGGCTTGGCTTAACTGCACGGACCGAGAGGAGACAACCTCAACAAAAACCTAAATCCTAAGGCATAAAATGAAGGGCTTAGGACAAACCTTTGGAATGTTCTAACCCTGAAGGACGAAGGCAAGAGCCGGCTTCTGAGGGTGGGAATCGACGAAGCTTCCTACCAACCCATCAGGAGCAAAGGGTACACCATCCACTATCGGTTTGGGAGAATCCCTGTGCATGGGCTCAAGAAGCAGCCGAAGGAGGACGAACCCACTCCTAGCAGCTCCAAGGAGGACCAACCGACTCCTGGCGCATCCAAGGAGGACAAACCCACTCCTGGCGCATCCAAGGAGGACCAACCCGAAAGCGATGTGGAAAGTACTGGTAGTTTCCACTTTGCAGCCCTCTATCGCGGAGAATCGTCATCCGAATCGATGGAGGTTGACGTCACCGCAGAGGGAGAAGAATGAGAGGGGGACAAGACCCTTACCGGTGAGGACAGTACCCTCACCGAAAATTAACGGCGAGATGGCGGGCATAAATATTGCCCAAGTGAACGTCCACCACGCCAAAGGACGTTCACAAAAGATAATCTCAGCATGGCATTAATCCAAGAACCCTGGGTCTATAAAGAACAGGTAAGAGGACTCGCCTCTAAAGGCAGTAGAGTAGTATGCGACAATACCAGTATACCTAGAGCATGCATCTTAATTAGAGACAACATTAATTATATTTGTTCTCCAGAATTCCTGACGAGAGACCTTGCCGCGGTCCGAGCATCCCTCGAACTAAAGGAAAAACGTCAAGAAATCGTAATAGCTTCATGCTACTTCGATGGAGATGGGGTTGTACCACCACCTGAGTTGCAGAGATTAGTGGAGTACTGCCAGAAGAAGCGGCTACCACTACTTATAGGATGCGATGCTAACGCACACAACACTGCTTGGGGAAGCAAGGACACCAATCATAGGGGTGAGCAACTTTTAGAGTATATTCTTTGTAATAACCTACTCGTACACAATATTGGGAATAAGTGTTAGCCTCTCAAACTGCGTAGCACTGTGCAACCCGAGGGCATTGTACCTGAGTGCATGTGAAATCGAAGAGGGAGACTTACCTAGACTGGGGCCCTCTTAAAACAAAAGCGAAAACAGAAAATACTGAATATTACAAACAATGCTGATGATGATTTTATCAGCATTTCATTAAATAAATAAATAGACTGATCAATGAAATATTGTCATAAATGACAATATTGCTCAACTTTGGCCATTATTACACTTAATATATTTTAACACAACTAATTTATGCAAATTCTTGATGCTGTCAAACAAATCGATTTTTCATTCACCAAGAAGTGTGACTTTTTTTCTTAAAATTACTAATAATACGAAAGTTTTCCACAAGGTTTTAAATTAGGTAATTAATCACAGTGTATTATAATTAAAGTGCCTTTACACATTTAGACTCTTAGATCCTTTCATCAGAAACGTAAGAATTTGTAATTATCAGAATCTGTATTTACAGTTCATAGACCAACTCGAAAGTTGATGTAACCGTACTTATTGCAGAGCTATGAAAACCCTAAACTGTTATACTGTTTGAAATATGGGCATCCTATTAATATTAAAACTTTATGCCTATCTAAAAATATAATATCGGAATAAAACGTAGAGTTGTTTTCTACAGCAAAATATTTTTATATTTATGTTAGGGATTTATCATAAAACCGGTATATATGTCATGTAAAAGCGTTTTAGTGCGGGGACGTATTATTTTAGCGGTATAATAAATAATCAAAGAGTTATTGATCCTGCTGAAAGGAAAATATATTCGCTCATATTCAGAAATCCAAATTAATAAATACGTTTCCAACGAAAATGATGAAAAAAACATATATAACGTTGAAAACAAAAATCGCTTTGTTTTGTTATGTAATGTGGTTTGTTTGAGTTTATTGTTAAAGTGCAAGCTATTTCGTTCTTTTGTGTTGCGAATTAATTAAATTGATGGTGGATAACTTCCGTACACATTCGAAGCAATAACAAACTGGTTACAGCTTAAGGCGTAATCAATTAAATCTAAACGAATAGAATTGTTCCAAATTCAAAATTTAGTGCTAGCTTTTATGTTCCATTGTACACCAGAATTATTTGCTTTTGAAAGAAATCTTGGGGTAAACAAGAGAATTAATTAAAGTCTAAAGACTTGAATTTACAGAAGTAAAAATTAAATTTTGCTTAGCACGTTATTAAAATTTTATAATAATAATACTTTATTGCCATTGGTTCATTGTAGATATTCGCAGTCTCAACATATGTATAATTACAGCCATAATATGTATAATACAAAATACAAACAAAACCACACAACAAACGAATACAAGATCTTACCTAATATAATATAATAATAATAATAATAATAATAATAATAATAATATAAATAAATAATAAATTTTATTAGAACCATATTGCAGCAGCATAGTAACAAGTCAATCAATAATCTAATGCCTTAAGTGTATAAAAAAGACACATTAAAAAAAAAGAAAGAAAAAACCTACATGTACATACTTAAAAGGTAAGTGACATACATTTAGTCATTTGACAAACAAACATAGAGAAAAAAAGATATAATATTACCAAAAGTTTTCCGAGAAGAAGTCATCAACAGTATACAAGGTATTGCTCAAAAGTTGTTGTTTAATTTTTTTCTTAAACTGAATTTCAGGTAAGTTTTTTACAGGATTTGGCACGGCGTTATAAATTTTTAAGCACTGGCATAAAACTGTTTTCTGTATCTTAGTTAATTTCGTTTTAGGTGGTAGCAAATAGATATTATTTAACCCTCTTGTATTTTTTTCATGTTGTATTTAAATTTTTTTAAAATACTCTGTATACTGATGGAAATGTAAGTATTTTGTTCTGTTTGAAAATTGATTTACAGGAGTCTCTCCTTCCCAATCCAAAGACCGCACTGACACACGATTTCTGTGCTATAAAGACCTGGTTCGATTCCATGGCATTTCCCCAAAATATTACTCCATACTTAAATTTTGTATGTACATAGCCGTAATAAGCAGTTAGAGCAGATCGTACACTAACACTACGCGAGATAGTCTTTAATGCGTAACTAAAACGGTATAAGCTTGTCGACACCTCTCGTACTTGGGTACCCCATGATAATGCGGCGTCTACTTTTATGCCTAAAAAAGACACTTCCCGCACTGTCTGCATGACACTTCCATTAATGTCCATTGACAGTTCCGGCACTTCGTTATTGAATATCATTATTTTTGTTTTATCTAAGTTAAGTTTTAAGTTGTTATTTGTAATACAGTTGTTTAATGTCACTATGCTGTTTTCTAGTTTAACTAACAGCTCTTCATATTTTTTTGCTCGGAGTACTACCGATGAATCGTCCGCAAATAAAACCACCAAACTGTCAACGGGATCCGGCAGATCATTAATGTATAGGAGAAAAAGTAAAGGTCCCAATACGGAGCCTTGGGGCACACCCCGCGAAACTCCTGTCCAATCCGACTTCACCCGATTTCCATCAACATCATATGAGAGAACGGACTGCTTTCGTCCCTGCAATCCAGCTGAATGATACCCCACGGAACCCCAAAGATTCAATCTTACGAAGAAGAGGTTTACAGAATGCATCAACCTGAGTAAGAACAACGTTCGTATATTAACAGGAAAGACTGAAGGGACACCTGAGTAAGCTTGGATTGGAAAAGGAATCTGAATGTAGATTTTGTGGGGAACAGGATGAAACACGCATCCACCTCCTCTCAAACTGCGTAGCACTGTGCAACTCGAGGGCGTTGCACCTGGGAGCATGTGAAATCGAAGAGGGAGACTTACCTAGACTGGGGCCCTCTGACATCCTACACTTTCTGAAAGGAATAGGATTGGAATGCCAGCTGTAAAGCAGCAAGAATAGGGGACACAACAGATCTTTTAGGTCGCAGTGTAACATCAGCAACATCACCTTCTATCTATATACATACATACTCGTACTTTTAGGATTAAAATCCAAGTTGATATCTCGGATTTGAGTAAGGTTAAGTTTAAAATCTGGCATAAAATAAATATTTACTTCATATAGAGATTTATTCAATTTCTATTCAATTTTCATCTATTATTTTATTGATTTAACTTTGTGTGGTTTGCAGATGTGGAATGGATTTGTAATGGAGGGTTACCGGTTTAATGAATAAGCTGTTGATATTAGTAAATGTTGAAACAACGTGAAAAACCTCTTTCTAAATCGCTGATTTGCATGAGTACAGCTTACATAATTGGAAAGCACGTGGGTAGAGGAGGATTCAGTTTCATTATTCTGCAATTTGAGTAGCGAAGGTACTGGAAGCCCAGGTTCATAAACATTTGAACACTATTTCGAAAATCTCTTTGTTGATTTTATTTCAAAAATACAACAGCGTATACGTATCGCTTTGATATGTTTTTTTTTGCACGTCTGTGGATCTCACAGCTTTTGGGGCATAATATAATATCGTACATAGAGTGCGCACGCAGTCAATAAAATAACAATTCGTTTATGACAATTCACAAGTTTTGGATTTTTATATAAATCACAGCAGGTAGAGTTATTGAAATTGCCTGCATGCCTGCTTCACTTTAATTGCTGGCCAATCGTTGCTCCCATTGTCGAATCTTGAAAAACAAAGAAAACAAGCAACAGTCAATTAGTTTCAATATTTACCTCTCGGAAGAAAATCCTAGTTAATCTCCGGCGTTTGAGTAAGTTCACTTTAATTAAAATTTGATAAAATTAAAATTTACTTCATGTAGATCCATTTATTTCCTGTTCTATTTTTATCATTATAGTTTTATCGATTTAACTTTGCGGGGTTTGCAGATGCGGAATCGATTTGTAATGGAGGGTTACCGTTTTACCCAATAAGCTGTTGATATTGGAAAAAGTATTAGAATGTTAAAATAAAGTGAAAAGTTCACAGATAGCTGATTTGGGTGAATACAGTTTACATAGTTGGAAAGTGCGTGGGTAAAGAGGATCCTGTTTTGTTACCCTGCAATTTGAATAGCGGAGCTAAAGAGAGCCCACGTTCCCAAACAATGGAACTCTGTTTCGAAGATCTTCTTGTTGATTTTGTTTCAAAAATAAAACAACGTATACGTCTTACAGTGATATGATTTTTTTGCACGTCTGCGGATCTTTTGTGGCGCAGTAAACCAAGAAAGTTTTATCATCTTATACATACAGTGTGCACGAAGTTAAGCTTCCACTTACATAGGTATTGTCGTCTGAAAGATATTTGAAAAATGTCTGCTACAAACGTATATTAGATTGTATTTGCAAATACACAAATACTGAGGTTTCAAAATTATTAAATATTGATTTTTATTTAGATGAACTGATTAAATAAATACGGCCAGAATAAAAATGCTCATTGGATTGTAAGATTGAATGGATAGGAACTACATATAAAAAGGACGATCAACAAAAAACTAATAATTATAGAAGCCGATCAAAATAAGATGGCTACTTATGATAAAAACTTCTACAACTATATTTTCATTACTTCAGTCATCCATTAGACAAATATTATATATCATTTACTTTAGCTAGAAGAAGCTTAGGAGCAGCCTAAACACCGCTGTTTGTTAATGATAGCCGTGGTATTTTGATTGAACTTTGGTAGAGCATTGGTTTTTATTAAGAATTGTGAAGGCCTAATATTACTAACTACAGCTTATAAAGTATTACCAACATTAAAAAACAAAAGAACTAATGGGACAATATTAATGTGAGTTTACAAAAAAACGATTAACAGCAGATGCAATACATAAACTCAAATAAATAGTAGAAAAAGCACACGAATACAAAATAGAAATATTATTTGTTGATTTTTAAGAATCTTTCAACTCCCTCAGCTTTAGAGGAAACTGGGAATCAAATATTAATAAAAAAAAATCAAATATTAATCAAATTAAGAAGTCTAACACAAATGGCAATGATAAACCGAAGATAAGTTTTACACCTAAAGATGGTTATTTTGTACATTGCCGTGTTAAAGGAACAAACTGAAGAATTAAAAATAAAGAAAGGGTTGAAACAAGTAGATTCACCGACCGTAATATTACTTAGCACTGGAATATGTAAACTTTACGTATCAAAAAAATTGCAACACTTTGAAGGAGCTGAAATTTTGGCAAGTTTCAAGTAGTAAATCATAACTACCAGTTTTCAGTAGTAAATCATAACAAGTGGAAAAAACTACCAACAATCAGCAAAAATTTATCAATAAAGTGTCACATTACCACGATTGTTTATGCACTGTCTAACTCTTTGAGGCATGTTCTGAAAGAGATGATCCACGGCATCTTGTGGGATTTCAACCCAAACTTGCTGTAAGTGACGACGATGTTCTTGCAAGGTGTTTGCTGCTTGTGATAAACACCTTATGTAGTGACCGATGATATCCTACACATGCTCGATGGGGTTTAAATCCGAAAAGCGAGCAGGCCAGGGGAGATGTGGTCGATATGATTATGAGCGACTTTTTACATGCAGCCAGTTGTTTTGTTAAGATTTCAGTTTTGTAAGTGACTTCCTTCGAGGTGTTGCAATGTCGTTGGAATGTCGTTTATTAAGAAAGATATAAAATGGCGCTATGTGAACAAAGACAAGACAAATAATAGCGTATGTTGACGACATCCAAATTGTATCAACAAACCGAGGGATAACCAAAAAAATACTAGAAGAAATAGTAAGAGAAGAGGACAATTAATTTAAAAAAAACACGTAGTTTAAGTTTTTAATTCTACTTTTTTTTTTGATGTAGCATTTGAATATCTAGCTTCCTAGATATTCAAATTCATCTAATAAGAGAACACCAGTAGCCTGAGAATTCAGATTTTCATGAAACTTTGGAGACCAAAAAGGTATCATGGTATAAGGACAACGCATTTTTTTAGTTGCCCATTCGCCCAATTTCGGAGTACAGCCCTTCCTAAAAGTGGACATGATTTTTAGGTTTTGTAAATTACTCCGAAGCATATTTTTTTTGGTTAAATATAATTTCATTTATACGACATAGGTAATGATGACGTAAATTATTTTCAGAAAAAAATCGCGACGTCGCTTTCCTGTTGTGCCCTATACCTTCTCTCAAGTTATTATTTTTGATTTTTTTACTATTGTAATAATTTGGCTCCCTTGTTAGCATTACCAAATCAAAATAAATTTGTTGTACTAACAACAAATAGTTAACAATATTTGCAAGCGTTGGTTTCCTATATACAACCAAATACATACTATTGTAAAATTAATAACATTTTGATTATCTCGATGCATGTACTTTTCTGAACATATAGCGTAGAACTGCAAGAATTTCTGTAGTATAACTATAAACATTTAAAGTATCG
Source organism: Protaetia brevitarsis (assembly GCA_004143645.1). Classification (NCBI taxonomy): domain Eukaryota; kingdom Metazoa; phylum Arthropoda; class Insecta; order Coleoptera; family Scarabaeidae; genus Protaetia; species Protaetia brevitarsis. The sequence continues at coordinate 1,154,652 of RXPK01000253.1, forward strand.
CTTTCATGCAAATTTTCCATAATTAAATGGTTCGTGTATTTTTTTTACAAATGTAATCCATTCACAAGAACAAAGATGTTATAAATTTGTATAGTTAATACGTATGTATGCAATATTTAAATAAAAATAACAAAAGTCTTCCAATATGTGATTCTTGCATAAAAATAGCTCAAAATCCGTCATTTTCACCATTTTCAGGTTGGTACTAGGTATTCGAAAAGACTTTCGGGGCGGGCCAAAATATATTAGTTAGTAGGATAGTTAACTGAGGATAAAGGTGCTCTAGCCTATGTATATTAATCCATTTTTGAATCGACCGTTACTTTTAACCACTCACAAAGCAGTTTATACTAAAAATGTACATTTTATAAGAGGTGACTTACCGTATCGATTTCCTCTTGCTGCATTCGAAAATCAAGTTTATTTTTTTTGTTTATGGAACAGATTTTGAGCAATCGTGATTTTGTCATTTCAAAAAAATGTCTAGAGCTAAATATATCGATTTTAGTAATTCTTGGAACCAAATGCAAGACATTGAAACGATGAATAAATACATATAATGGAATCTGTAAGTGGCTAATCAATTCAGAAATTTCGATGAAAATAATGCAGACTCTAAAAAGAAATATTTTTTTAAGTTGATTCTGTGGCCACAGAAAAATAGAAGCTGATGAAAAACTAATTGGAATTAGAGAATTTGAATAATATAATTACAAATTACAATTCCAACACAGATTTTGTTGCAATTACAATTCCAAATTACAATAAAAAAAAGTGCTTAAATACAATTACAAATTACAGGAAAAAAAGTAATTGTAATTATTAATTACTTTTCAAGTAAGAATTACACAGCTCTGGGTAAAAGTAACACTCAACCGTATTACAGAGTAGAAGGTGTGCCGATGATACGGACAGAACCACTCTAGCATACGGTTGATTGTTACGTTGTTGTCAAAATGAAATGTTAATGAAAAAATTAACATAATCAGAAAATGCCAGATTTGCATTTATTCGCTCAATCGCTAATAACTTTGTCACCTTTTGGTGGATTTTCTTCTGGTTGATTTCATTTTTTTTATGCAAAAGTATCAGTTTTATATACATGATAAGAAATTTGGCGTTTTTCGTCAGTCGTCTATTTTTCTGTGGCTAGCTTAGTTCTTTTGCCTTGAAAGTCTGTACTATTTTCGCCGATATTTTTTGAATTGCTTAACTAATTATATGTATTTATTGATGATTTCACTGTCTTCCATTTGGTACCAAGAACGACAAAACGTATTCTTCTGGTTATAGATATTGTTTTCAGAATGGAAAGACTTTAAAAAAATGAAAAAATAAAAAATCAAGCTTGATTTTCGAATTCAGCAACTGAAAAAATCCATAAGAACAGTAACCTCTCATCAAATGTACATGAAAAAAAAAGATTTTGCAGTCTAATGTTATTAAGAAATGTGTTTGAAAAGAAAACCACATGTCTATTTCCAACTGGTCGAAGCAGAGCTCCGAGCTCAGAACTCGTTTTCTCGCTGCACGCAACTTGTTACTCCCTATGTTAGGGCGAAGGAGTCCCCTCACCTAGCAAACAAGTTGCTACTTTACAAGTACATCTTAAGGCCTGTCCTGGTTTACGGGGCTTTTGCGTGGGTGTCGTTAGCCCCCACTAGATTGAAATCGATTGAGGCACTTGAAAACAGGACATTCAGGCTAATCGTGCAGATTCATCGAGATCTGCAAATTCCAACCCTCCGAGACTTCATTAAGCAGACTCTCAACGCTGCTTGGGCTCGCACCCAACTCAGCGAAAACTCCCTGGTTTAGGCGGTCGTGGAACCCCAGAATCGTCCACCTCCACTTACACGACTCAGACGTCTAGATGTTTTCTCAGAGTAACATCTAACGTTCAAAACATGACGACCGCCTTCAACACCTTCAAGTGAGGTAAAACTTCCAACAAACTCAAAATCATCAATCTCCCTTGAAGAGTAATTTATCACAAGTTACTTCCAAACACCCACCCGCAGCGGCTTGATCGTCCCACTTCTATCAGGGATGAAAGGGTAGAGAACCTCAGGTTCACACCCTAGTTGAGATGTAGGTTCAACGTCAACATGTCTATTTGCGATGACAAAAGTCTGTTCTTTCGGCAACTCGCATGTGCGCATTTGGTATATACTGGCAATATATAAATTATATATTTTCCCCGTGTTTTTACTTCCGTATATTTTTTTACGGCATATGAACCCACCTTAATATAAACATGCCGTAAGCATACCAATTTGTCACGCAGCGAAAATATAGTCATAAGTACACCGTTTGAAGTTCCTGTCTTCTCGCGTTTATTTGTTCTACCGGAATCCATGGAAAAAAGGGAAAAAAACCTTTTTCGGAGAGAAGCGTCTTTTGCTTACATCTGAGAGCAATTGCCAGATCCTCTTGTTAGATTTGCATACAAATAAGCCGATTATCCTTTCATTGGGAGTAGAACCACGCTATGCTGGGTAAATTCGTTTCTCTCACCCTACGCGGGATGAACTTGTTTACGCTGTAAATGGCGAAAAATACGCAGACGTCTAAGTGGGTGATAATTGTTTGATGTATTTACGTCAGTGCCAGAGGAAAATTTTGAAGGGAAATAGAATTTTAAATTTAATTTTCACATTTTTTTTTGTCGCTTATCTTTGCTTCTGACAGTGGGGGAGAAATTTATTGTACGTTTGTTGCTTGACGTAATTGTAAATTTATGCTGTCGTTTATATGCTTATTATATTTGGCAGTATGCGCTTATAAACGAGCATCATGATGTTGATGAGGTTATGGTGCATTATTTTGGCCGACACGCATATCAGCAATATAAAACATAGAATAATTTTAAATATAAAATAAAATAAAAATATTCTGGGCTTTATAAGATCAAATGCGGTGTTTGTAATAAAGTATATATAGGTCAAACAAGAGGAATGCGGAGATTAGATTTAAAGAACATTTATATCATATTAAGAATTATAATGCTGATAAATCCGCTCTGGCGTATCATTTTGTTAATACAGGACACACTTTTTCAATTAACGATTTAGAGTTAATTAAGTCTTAAAATTGTAAGAATCTTAATATGTGGTAAGCTATTTATATGAAAAAACATATTAATAGCTTATTTAATACCGATTTAACACCCCTTAATTATAAATATTTAGAATTTATAGTAGTCCTGAAAATTAATTTTGTAACCTAGGATATACTTATTATATTTACACATTTGGTATTCTGACAATACACTTGTATGTGCAACTAATGATGTTAACATAGCTAATGAAATGTACATTGTGTTTGAAGATTAAAGAATTTGTGAGGCAGAAGTTTATTGGTACTTCCTGTTAGTTAATATAATAACTTATTAGAATGGTAACTGAAATGGTGGGGGTAAAATATGTTGCAGCACCTCTCGTAATTTTACCGGAACTAAAAATAAAAAAAAACTTTCAAAATTGCAGCAAAGTAAGTAGGTAATTCAAATCAATATTACCAAAAAAGTGTTTTCATCCACAATTGCGTTGTCAGTGACTTTTAATTCAGATGTACCTACTCAAATTAAATATTACTTACAGCGTAGTTGTGGGTAAAAACTCTTTTTTGGTAATATTGATTTGAATAATGTTAATATATTAATGTTGTATCTACAACACCCCAGCATTTGGAGAAGAAATTTATTTATTTTTAACATTAATCATAACTTCATGTTGTAAATATATATACAGGCGACTTACACTTCTAATCAACATATTTTAAATGTTCATAGGATCGCAATTCAGCATTGCCTATTCGATTCACTCAAATATATAAAATCTTTTTCACAAGTAGCCTATGTCTAAAATTATTTTAAATATAATTGAGCTACTACAACAGCATTTACCATTATTACCTTGCTGATGTAACATTATTGCATTCACGTACGCAACACTTCTTAAGGTACGGCGGCATACTGACACCCACTGCAGACATTGAGTAAACAGTTAACTATTGTTTGTAAATACAAAAAAAAAAATCACAAATTGCGAGTTACGGAAATATTATATCTATTTAAACCAGCCTGCTAACTTATAATTATAAAACACTTTTTGTATCATGTTTAATTTTATTAAAGTTTATAAAATGAAAAAATAATACGCTAAACTAACAATAAAGAAGATATAAAAATAACAGAAAGCAAGAAATTACTAAAATTAAATGAAAAATTCGCTTTTCAAATATGAAAAGCGCAAAGAAATAACATAAGCAAAAATCGTAAACAAAAGTATGGTAGTTACTCGTACTTACCGACTGTTCACATTTAGTAATCGGTCAATCTAAAAGGGTGCGCAATAATAGTAAATGGCGGCAATTCGAAGGTCTCCACCCCCTAAAGGTGAACGTGCACTGAACCGACTAGGTTCGGTCGACTCGGAAAAGAGCAATCGACAGTTTTTGCTATACGTGAAGTTAAACGAAGGCTCGCGCACTGGTTCGGCATTTTCCGATGCGATCCGATCCGAAGCAGTGCGCGCCACTTCATTTAACTTCACGTACAGCAAAAATTGCCGATTTCTCTTTTCCGAGGCGATCCTGTGTGCGTTCTACTTTATATAAAAGAAAAACCCATTCGGAAGCGGGTTTGTTATGTGGTTCGATCCGCACTAAGCCGGTTCAAACCAGGTATGTGTTTTTCTAACTTATGTCGGTGTATTATACAAAATTACGATAGGTTCGTAACACATATTTTACAACGTTTTGTTAGCTCTTTACCTTTTTTAGAAAAGAAAAACTAGAGAAGATAAATGTGAAATGCATAGATACTATAAGGGAAATAGGATTCGTAAGTGCCCGATAAATGCAAGTGGAATGAAGAAGATGGAAATGGATTTAAAAGTGGAAAATAGCTCTTTGGTTGTAAGTAAATGGAATGATAACAATACGGTCTGGATATTATTCAATGCTAGGGGTGTACTACCGATGGAAAAAGTCAAAAGAATTTAAATTATATGTTACGAAACTTACTAAATAATACTTACTTTTGTAGTAAATTTGCTGAAATAACTCAGTATACTACATAGCAGAGATCCTATAAAAATATCTTTGGCTGCATAAGAATTATATACGTTTTTATAAAGTTTTCACAGTGTAGCTGTAGAAAACGCGCAAAAATTTCATTGTTTTAAAAATGGCATAGATGACCAGCTAGCTTTTAGGAGAAGCATTGCTGTAGCTATTTTAGAGTCGTACAAAAAATAACAAAACCGGAATCTTTAAAGTTAGTCACAAATTTGAACGACTACTCAAAGTATGACGCAAAGTACACGTGATGGTATACTCAGACAAGCAAGCGCGTGTCAGAGTATGCTATAAAAATTGTAATAAGTGTAATTGTGCTTCACGCCTTAAAGATTGTTTTCACTGGAGGTAGTTCGGATTCGTATGATTCCTCAGTAGAGTGGTCAACTTTTGTCTGCGCGCCAGGTCAGTACTAAGTTTCATATGTGCCATTAACGTTTAACATACAGTACAGTGTCGGGAAAGAGTAAAATTATTTATTTATTTAACTATAAATATTATGTATAAGCCCCTTATCTTATTTAAGTGGCAGAAATGGTATAAGATTGCTGAAAAGTTTGTATCACTCATCGCCATATTCATAGTGCTTCCTTAAGGTTACCTTAGATAAGAAAAATCTTAAGGTAGCTCCGTAGGTACCTTAAGGATACCTTAGGAAAAAATACTTGATATAAATTTGACACGTGTTGTTATTTTGGATATCATTAATCATTTATTAAATTAATTAATGGGATGCAATGGCAGATATAGAGGATTTTTTGGATTACATAAATATAAAATATGATAGTAATGGACAACCGAAACGGTATATCAGGGACGCACAAAAATCCCGTGAAATAGAAATGCAGAATTTAGAAAGATATTGTTTTTCTAAACAAATAGAAAATCTTGATGGTTTACCTATATCTCTACTTTTTTGCACTACTAACTTGTGCTTTTTTGTCACTGATATACAGTTTCAAGGTAGGTAAATAAATTTTTATGAAAGTCCTACAACATTGTACTACCAAATATTATACTAGTATACATATTTATATTGTATTTGCCTAAGATACAATAATTGATACATGCAGATTCGAGGTTTATTCGCATCATTCAAAAACTTTTAACTGTGCTTGCTAAAAAAGACAAGACAGTTTGTATGAAGAACGACAAAATATTTACATTAGCAAATGGTGGTCAAACTGCAAAAATGTTTTGAACGAGAAAAAAAATATTTTGCTCTTATTGTGCAAATAATAGAAGTTTCAAACTTAAAAATACTTTATATTATGTTGATATTGAAATTAAATCAAAGGCAAATTCGTGTTCCAATCCTTTTTATTGTATTATCTTATTGCGACATGTTTCGGTTTATTAAACTATCTTTGGGCAACTATAAGATGAAAATGTTTTTGTCACCAATTACAAAATTGTTTTGACATTTAATTTTTTTTGTATAATGTCCTAATTGTACAAATTTCTAACCATACTAATCAAATAAAATTGAACCAAACCACTATCTAATTATTAACGTCACAAACAAGTATAAACTGTCTTCAACAAATTTAAAATAAATACCATAAATATGAAAGATTATAAGTACAAATGTAACATATGAAGCTAGTTAATGTGGTACGCAGCTGATTTTATAGCTATTTTGGTTCTTTCATGGTTTATTTTATTGGATTATCGCCGTTAAACAATTTAGAAGCAATCTTTAACACTGCAAAGGTTGCAAGCTTGTTACAGTATGAAATAATTAACGAAATAATGTATTTCTGCTAATACCTGTAATAATTAAGAGGACTTTTTCCCAAGAAAAAAAATCTCTTAATTATTACAGTTATTAGCAGAAATACCTTAATTCGCTAATCTTTAATACTATTTTTTTTTTATTTTTAATATCATTAATAATAATAATAATAATAATAATAATAATAATAATAATAGCGTTTATGGTCCAACAGAACAAGATTCCAATAATAGGACAAAATAACAAAAATAAAATAGCATTAGTGTGCATGCAATAATACATTTGAAACAACAAAAAAAAAAATTACAAAAATAAAAGGCCAATAATTCAAACAAAAACAAAAAGCCAACTAATACATAACAACTATAAATAAATCACAAATGAATACATCAAAAACTGAAAGAAACAAATTATAGCATATGAAATATTAAAAAAAAAAAGTAATAATATTATACACTTGAAGGAACGGGGTCACTATATAATAAGTGCGTGTTCTGTACATATGGCTTAGCGGGCCTTGTAAAGAATATTAGTGCGAGCTCTAATAAGTGGAAATGTAGCGCATGATCTAGAATTATAGTAGGGACAAGGAAGATATTTGACTTAAAAGCGAAGGTGAATCAACACTGCCATTTATTAATTTTAAAAGAAATTGGCGCTGCTTCTTCTCTTCTCTGAGAAAGAGGACGGAGGTCATGCTATGCAGCAAGAGGGTGTAATTGTCCACGAGCGGGATAAATGCCATCAAGTTTAAACGATAAGTATTTTAGAAATCGTTTCTGAACTCGCTCGATGAGCAGCTGTTGGTAAAGTAGTGCGGATACCAAACAATAGAGCTATACTCTAACTTGGACAGCACAAATGCATAAATAAACACTTTGATTGTTAAATGTTAGAGAAATCTCTACAAGACCGTATAATAAACTAGAGAGGCAGAGCAGACGAACACAATGAAGTGATGTGAGGGGAGAAAGTTAAGTATTGATCGAAAATTACACCAAGATCTTTAAATTGCGTAACCCTAGGTATCTCTAACTGGTGAGCACTGTATCTGAAAATGAAGGGGTTCATACTTTTGGTGAAGAAAGTATCGCACACTTGCTAAGTATTAAACATATGCTGTTAGTATTACACCATCCTCAATGATGTCTAAATTCCTCTGCAAACACTAGCAATCAGTTATAGATGTTATACGACTATAGATTTAAGGTCATCTGCATAAGCAACACTTTACAATCCAATCTGTCCAAGAGGTCATTAATATATAAATTAAAAAGAAGGGGTCCTAAGTTGGATTAATCACTATTAGTGATACTAAACTAACTTCTCGATGTTACAAAGTTTTGCGAAAGATAATCTGCTTCCATGCTTTTTTATTCTATTCATGATTTGCATTTTTGTTTCAATAGGTAACACTTAATGATACTATTATTTGCATTTCCTTAAGAACTGAAGACCAATTTAACGATTATATGTATTGTAATTGTATATTAGGAGTAGGAGGTCTTCTACTGTTACCTGCTCCACATCGTTAAAGTCAAGTTTTGCGTTCTTAGAATAAGAGAATAAATAGTTTTTCTTGAAATACGATTAATTAACGTAGGTAGGTGATTGCATCACGCAATCGTATAATTAAGAGATGAGAAGGAAACAATGAATGAAAGAAGGAAACGTACAAACAAAGATAAACGATAAAAAAGGTCAATGATGCTAATATATACGAAAGCAAGCCAAGCTGGCCAATATAATCGAATCTAAATGATGGAAAAGGAAGGATAACCAAACATCGATAAAGTAAACCCTCCGTTATAAAAACAGAGACGCAGGATATAGCCTACTAAAATTTTATATCATTGTATAATTTCTTTTCTGCAAATATACCTAAGTTACGAACGGTTCCCGTTTCTATCAACTTTTTAAAAAACATAAGGATCTTTATGTTTGTTTTATAGTTTCATCTGCTTTCTGAAACGTTAAAACAGACTTCGTGTGCCAAGTATCTGACAAACAAAAGTTTAACAAAAGCGAGTTTTTTTTAACAGTAAATAGTGATGTCACCTCTTGGAGTTAGCTGTACGGTATCGGAGAGTTTTGGTAATTTTGGACTGTCATGATGTCCAATATGCGTTGAATCTTGGAATCATGTAAAGTGCTGCTACATTCTTTGCTTACTTTTTTAATTATTTATTCTGGAGTTTTTGTTCAATACCGCAGCAGTATAGCTGATGATATTATATTGCAGCATATTGGAAATATGGAAAGTATTGAATCATCAGCAGGCATATATACTCTCATGTATGTATGTATGTATGTATATATTGCAAGGGTGATATTACACTGCAACCTAAAAGATCTATTGTGTCCCCCGTTCTTGCCGTTTTACAGCTGGCCTTCCAATCCTATTCCTTTCAGAAAGTGTAGGATATCAGAAGGCCCCAGGTCTCCCTCTTCGATTTCACATGCTCCCAGGTGCAACGCTCTTGAGTTGCACAGTGCTACGCAATTTGAGAGGGGATGGATGCCATTCTCTTCTCCAATTTGCTCCAGTCGTTTTGCTTCTCTCTTTGTTTCTTCCTTGTGAGGTACTTTCACTTTCGAAGTGGAAGACTTCTCATGGAGGTCCTGCTCCAAATCTTGTTTATTAGCGGTGTATTCTAAACCTGCCACCGCTACATATTTACATACAAGGAGCTGTAAAGTCTGCAATATATGGACTTTTGCATAGTCCAGTACCGATAAGTAAGTCGCACGGCACTGACTATCAAAAACTATTAGATGAACTCAAGGTGGCCCCTTTTAGGAATGCCAAGTGATGCCATTATTTAGAAATTCAACCTAGATAGAAAATATCAGGTTATAATACCAGATAAGAAGTACTGGGAAGCAGGTACTCCAGTAAGAGCGGACTCAAACTGGTATACAGACGGCTCTAAAACGGACTACGGCGTTGGAGCTGGAATATATGCTGAGAAGCCTGAAAGGGCTCTTTCGGGGAGCTTCAGCAAAGATACGATAGTGTTCCAAGCTGAAATTGCTGCAATCCACCAATGTGTCCAAGCAATAGAAAAATATATCGAGTCAGGTAAAAGCGTCGCGATTTTCTCTGACAGTAAGTCCATAGTCCATACTTAAGGCGATTACTTCCGTAAGGATGGATTCTAAGTTGCTTTGGCACTGCGTAAGCACCCTAAATGAGGTGGGCACCCAAAGGAGATTAACTTTGGCCTGCGTGCCTAGCCACTCGAACGTGAGAGGAAATGGGGCGGCGGATGAGCTTGCCAGGCGAGGTTCGTCAAGGTCATTCGTTGGAGCTGGCCATTCTATCGGCACTACCAAATCGCAAATTAAAAAATCATCAACGAATGGATACATAATCAGTCCAGAGAGTAGTGGCAAAAATCACCGGGACAGAGACGGGCAAAATAGTTCCTAAAGGAACAGAGGCCTAAATTTACTAGAGATCCACTGAATAAAGACAGGAAGACTGTTAAGATGATAGTAGGTCTGCTGACTGGTCATTGTAGACTAAATAGGCATATGTATAACATAGGTCTGGCAGATGAGGCAATCTGCAGATTCTGCCAAGAGGAGTTGAAAAATCATCAGTTGATGTGCTGTGCCAATGTGAAGGCCTGGCTAGGACAAGGTTTCTACTAGTGGGCGTGGAGAACCCCACAATTAGCAGCTACACAAGGAAATCGCTCTCAAAGATGATAAACCTAATTAAGTGGGCAAAATTAGAGAACGTCGTCTAGGAAAAAGAGGATCACAATAAATCGGAAAAGGTCGCGGTGAAACAGATCCATAGGCCACCCCAATCCTAATCTAATCTAATCTACGTCTCCCACCTTGGGTTTATCTCTTCCCTGCCTCTGCGGTCTGGCATTTGCCTTCCACTTGATTGGGATATCTGTAACTCTAACTAGAGGTCCTTCAACAGGTTGTCATATAATAAGCAATAATATCGTGTGACCATAAATGATTGAGGACTTGTGAGCTCATTTCTCTAAATAGCTTTCCGTTTTTGTTAAATTGCACAATTGACATTTTTTAATTGGCATTGCTGTTGTAAATTATTGGATCAGTTTAATATTGGAAGAGATGATAGTGGCAGAAATCATATTTCGTAGCGACGCACTTCAATAATGTATGGTCTTTTGCAACGATTACTTAATTATTATTAAATGATATTGAAAATTATTCAGCATTTCTGGTATCCTGATGATTCAGTTTCCCGCTACTAGAAGCTACTATATTATATTATACATCGGGTTGAATATTGGCGAAAATAGCGCCTGTGCTTTTAGCTACCATCATGTTAAAGAAAAAAAAATCGATACTCTTTTACTGTTTTCATAGCACGTAGATTTCACTTTTTGATTAATCAGCAGGGCAATGTTTTACTGCAATCGTTTACCGTGCTATGGTCGCGTCTCTGTTTATTTTGCTTACATAGCAAATATTTATTCATTGGATTTCCGTGGGCGATGTCTAACCCTGAAAAAACTAATCTACTTTTTATGGACAACATCGATTGCTATCGTAATTTCCGGGGTTACTTTGTGCCCGATCCTTTTACTTCTACTACATGGTTGTCCGAACAGATCCCTTGGTCTCCCGCTTCCTTTTTTATCTAAACAATCCGTAACATTCCTGAGCCTCCTTTCAATTATAGTCTGCAGTAGAGTGGTTTGACTTTACTTCTTTAACAATTTTACGTTCTTTTCACCACTTATTTGGCAAGCTACTGTAAGTACATGTGTTTTGTTGTATTGGTGCTTTGTTTTGGGAAATTAACATTGTATTTTGGACAAAGTATTGTGAGACAAATAGGAATCCTAGTCAAGTTGATCATCTTATGTAGTATAAATAATTATAAAATATTTCTCAGTAGTGTTGATTACATCTAGACAGTCACGGAATTTCATTTACTGAAAAATATTTTGTATAGTGTTACATACATACAAGTTAATCTTACTCCAATCCTTTTGAACTTTAACTACACAAATGAAGTTGTCAAAGTTTTAGTTGTTGGTAATTGGGTATTACTGTATATTGAACAAAAATGACATACTTACAGTGCCTGCAATATATGTATTTGAGTGTGCGGTGTTTATCCGTGAGAACTTCGAACTTTTCAAGGACCAAATATTACATCATAAATACTCTACACGGAACACAAGAACCGATTACCTGCTACCACCCCAAACAACAAAGACATTAGTGTTCAAAAGTGTCACTACGCAAGCCGTAACAATATACAACCTTCTGCCAAACGAATTGAAACAACTAGATATGAGACGTTTTAAGAAGCATTTATATCGCCATCTTAGTCAAAAAGCTATATATACGGTTGATGAATTTTCTACCTAACTTCATTTACACTTTGATTGTTAATTTTTTGTTCGTTTGTCTTTTTGTTTAAATATTTATATTTTGTGATCTTTTTTTTTTTTTTATATTCATAATATTGTCGACAATTTAATAATATTAATGCTATATATTTACAAATTTATTTTAATATTATAAACATATATTTAACTTCAATTTTTATTGACATATTATGTTATTGAAGTGGACGTGTATCTACGCCATTTTATGGCATTATGGAATAAACGAATTATCTATCTATCTATCTATTGTATATATTGTATTGGTACGTCGTTGGTTATAAATGAATGGTTTCTGGCTTGACTCTCTCTAATCTCAGGCTCTATTTTGGTTCGGGTAGTGCTTAATTGTTAGAGTAAATGAAACCAAAATTTCATAAAAACAACAAAACAGTGTAAACTTTATTTAATCCGTGTCAGCCTCAATCGAAAGGTAAATAAACGATTTTAGAAAATTATTGTTTATAAAATTGAGTTACTTAAACGAAAAGCGAAAATCTTTTTATAAACGACTATTAAAATTAATTAAATTGCAAGTCTACAGTACCACTAAATTAGATTCCTGTTAAATTGTAATGTAATGTAATGTAATGTAATGTAATGTAATGTAATGTAATGTAATGTAATGTAATGTAAGTAATGTAATGTAATGTAATGTAATGTAATGTAATGTAATGTAATGTAATGTAATGTAATGTAATGTAATGTAATGTATGTAATGTAATGTAATGTAATGTAATGTAATGTAATGTAATGTAATGTAATGTAATGTAATGTAATGTAATGTAATGTAATGTAATGTAATGTAATGTAATGTAATGTAATGTAATGTAATGTAATGTAATGTAATGTAATGTAATGTAATGTAATGTAATGTAATGTAATGTAATGTAATGTAATGTAATGTAATGTAATGTAATGTAATGTAATGTAATTTAATGTAATGTAATGTAATGTTTATTTATTTACCATAGATCACAATTGACATCAGTTTCGTCAAAAATAAAAAAAAAAAAACAATAACAGAATTTCAGTTGAGATTAGCAACCTCATTGTCAACACTTTACACAACATTTACAACATATAATACTATAAACATATTCGTTTGTAATTCAAAGATACTAGATGTTGCTGTTTAATTCGCGATGCTGACAAAAAAAAACTTTTAATGAAAAAAACTTTCTAAGAATTACTGACAGTTAACGAAATTAATTAAATGAAAATTAAAATTGATTTGAATACAAAAATTACACTTTAAAATTAAATTAATAGAATCCATTATTTTTTTTTAAAACACAACCATAAAACTTCAAACGCTCGTACCTTACACAGTTGGTACAATTGATCGAAGTATTTGACGTATGGAATTTACGTTTATTCGATCTAAATTATTGAATCAGTTTCCAAATCCGGTCCGTGGGCAGTGAATGAATTTACTGGACTGACATTCGTGAAGAAAATTCAAATCAGGCGCTTTCTTTATTTTAATATTATTACTAAATACGTGAGTATAATTTCTTTATTACTACGTAGGTACATTTTGAAAAATAAAATAATTTGTTTTAAAGGTTAGATAAGAGTAAATAAACACCAAACATGAATAATAAATAATAAATTAAGTGGACACCAACATTTATATATAACAATTAACTATAAATTTAATATACCTAAAAATATAAGAAAAACTATTCCAAAATGACAACAATACAAATTAATTCAACATATGCAAAACGTGTCTAATGTATTTATTGTAAACCGAGTTTCGGTTTACAATAAATACATTAGACTTTTAACTTATGATAGACAATTTTACCTATTGACGTTGATCTGAAGATGGCTGTTAAAAGCCGAAACTAGTAATCATATATTAAACCACTATATGAACGAAAGAACGAGTTTATTTACTCTTATCTAACCTTTACATTTATATCGTTCATTGGATACTTAGAATATATTTGTTATATATATATTTGTTTTAGTTGCATTTAAGAATAATCAATTTTTTGAAAAACCAGGTGTTCATTTTGTTTAACAATGTATTTGCTTTGTTAACTGTTTCATAACATATTGCAACTAGATACAACAGCACTTGTATCATCAACATGCATAAGTACATTATAATTTGACACAAACTCTGTAACATCATTTATAAACATCAAAAATAAGAAGGAACCCAGAATATTGCCTTGTGGAACTCCTCTCTCAATATTTAAATTAGCTGATCTAATGCAATTTCCACTCTGGTTAGTTTGATAACTGGGCTTTACCCTTCAGGTATGTTTCAAACCATCTGGCTATATACTACATCACCACAATTTAGTTAATAATAAGTCATGATCTGCATAATCAAAAGCACGACTTAGATCACAGAACATCCCATAGGATACTCCCCAGAATTCAAGTACTGTATAGAATGTTCAAAAAAAAACATGGAAAGCCGTGGTCGTAAAACGATTAACTCGGTATCCATGTTGGTGTTTAATTAAAATATCATGTTTATCTAAATGTGGCATCAACCTATTTAACATCGCATATTCAAAAATTTTAGCGAAACCAGAAGATAAAGTTGAAGGGTGATAATTACTTGTATCATGCTTTGAACCCTTAGGACGACTTGTTTTGTTGATTTGAGAATATAGTATTAGTACACATTTCACACTAAATTACTAATCACTAATTCAAGTATCTAATTGAGAGAATGATTATTGTTATTTATTAAACAATTATCCACGCAGACTATGAAACGATATTTAGTTAATACATTCCAGAATAGAACGTTCTTACGACCTCAGTCAAGTAGTAAAATATAACTTTGTTACTCTAATACAATTTCCAACTTCATTGCCTTAAGCAATATTATAAGGAAGAGATTATATACACCTGATAGCTTGTGAATATGCATGACGTAATTAAATTTTGATGAACAAAATAACTTTTCTATGTATTACGTATTCATATTGTTTCCTAGCAGGCTTCCACTTTCTATTCGCGCACATTAACATATATCTGGTTAACCATCAACTTCAGCAGATGGTTTACCAAATGTCTCTTGAAATATTCATCATAAGTAAGTAACTTATTTTGACGTTAAATCTTTCTCATATTGAGATTAACTTCCGGTAATGTATTACACGTAGCTGCTTACAGGCATTGCCCTGCTATTTCATTATTATTCAATTAAATCGTAAACCATTTTTATCTTATAGTTGCATTTGCATAATTAAAAAAACCTAAACATGAAGGATATTTTGGTGGAGGAGCCGTGGCAATGTTAATATCATACAATACAAATGAAAAATTCCCTTTTCCAACATAATCTTGTGTAATAACAATATAATAATAATAATAATAATAAACTACTTTTATTGTCCAACAGCGTACCATTGACAGACAAAAATACATTCATAAAGAGAAATATATACATAAATAAATAGAACAAACTATGCAACCAAAAATGCAATAATGTATAATAAGTAAGCATAGACGTGCATATAATAAAATATTAATGAATACTTTATACGTTTAACTGCAAGCCTCTAGCGAAAGACATCTTGCAGACACTTGTTTGCGCTTTTACACATGACTGTAATTGGAGCTCTGGCTAACACATTTGTGCGTACTGAAGAAAAATGTCTCAGTGGACCTAGCAGCAAATTCGTGGCACATTAAAGTGGATTTTTGATAAACGGTAAGCACAGTCGATTTTATTAGTGATTAATTTCTGTAGAAACATCGCCGCTTGATATTCACGCCTAGAAGCTAACGTTTCAACATTGATTCATTCATGATGTTTTGTAGATCGGCTTATAGGATATATTCCATATAATTTACCCGACATAAATCTTAAGAATCTGCGCTGAATCCGTTCCAAACTTTGGATATGTGTAACGTAGATGGGAAACCATATTATACTAGCGTATTCTAGTTTTGACATTACAAAGGTAAAGTGTAGTGTTCTTGTGAGAGCAATATGACTAAATTTCTTGGAATTTCTCATTACAAAGCCTAAAGCTTTTGATTCGGACTCGCATATATGTTCAATGCATGGCACAAAAGACAAGGAAGAATCAAAAATTACACCAAGGTCACATATTGTAGTTTTTGCCACCAAAAGAATACCGTCTATCATGTAAGTATGTATATTTTGAATAGTCCTTCTGGTAAAACTTACTTTAAACCATTTACTAATGTTTAGACTAAGTTTGTTGATTTCGCACCATCTGGATATAATATTAAGATTCCATTGCAGTGTTGCTATATCGTCAGGGCCCTCAGTTGCTGAGTAAATTTTCAGGTCGTCTGCGTACGCCAAGGCTGGACAATCCAACAAGTAAGAAGTATAATAACAACAACAACGGGCCCAATTTAGAACCTTGAGACACTCCAGATGTTATTTTGTATTCAGAAGGATAAAATCGGTTGTAGCAAACATACGCAGATCTAACAAATTAATGTATTTCTGCTATTAACTGTAATAATTAGTAGGAATTTTTCCCAAGAAAAATGTTTCTCCTCATGCAGGATTCGAACCTATATCCATCCCTTTTCCGGACGAGCGCTTTACTAATTCCTTGCATACACAGATCTATTTGTTAAAATAGCTGCTCATGAGCTTCAAATGCTTTTAATATGCCACCTGTACCACTAACATACATAATAAATTAAAAATAAATATAACCAATGAGTACATAAAAGAGATATACACATATACATAGTATAATCTCAGAGTGAGACCTAGTCAGGCCTATGAACATATAACGGATTCTTAATCAAAGATTATACCTATAAACTACAAAATACTTCTGTATGTATTGATAAATAAAATTTTGGAATCTGTCAATTACACCAGGCTACAAATTTTAATCTTTTTTTTTACTTCTTCTTTAGTAACTAAGTACAGTTTTACTTTCTCAATAACAAATAAGTAACAATAACAATAAAAACGTTTATTCTGGCATGTCAGGTTTTGGTACAACCGCTATTGAAAAATAAATTGTATAACATAAATTAGGTACCTAAATTACATGGAACTGTATGCTATCGTTCTGTCCTAAAATGTTTTTCTTTTTTACTTTTCTTTTATACTGTTCTACGGCATTATCTGATATCAATGCCCAACAATTGTTAGCCAACAAATCCAGGTGTGAATATAAAAAATGTATTTTAAGGCCCATATTACAGCCCAGTTCATGGTACCTTCTAAAAAGTTCATTAACAATTGCTATGTAATTGTCAGATTTTGTGTTTCCTAGAAAATTTTGAATCACAGTTTTAAAAGCAATCCAAATCGAATACTGGGAAATTTGTGTTGAAGGTATTGGAATCCTCAACCATCCTTATCCATTGCTTTGACGAAATTCTTCATCAAACCTAATTTGATATGCAATGACGGTAGAAATATTTTATCAGGTTCTTTATGAGTGCTTTATGAAGTATATTCTTTTATCCAGGAATATACTGAGCTCTGACTGGCTAATCTTTAACAACATAATGGGAATTTCTCGATCGACTGACCTACTCACAAAGGATGTTTCCTTGCAGTGCTTTGTGTACCCCAGTTATAAACCGAGTCGAATTGCTAGTACTTTGAGGTCAGCGCTGATATGCCATTTGCACACTTTGTAATTAATTTTGTCGAGAAGACAAATCATATTTTCATAAATTTCCCTCATATGGACTGCGTGGCCAACCGTAATGGATGAATAAACGCTTCCTATGTGAAGAAGGACAACTTTCAAACTCGAAGCATCGATAAAAAGACGCCATTCTTTTGGGTTGTGTTGATGACCTACTATCAGCATCAAATCATCGACATTATTGCAGAATGAAAGATCTTCTTCGGTTGAAAAATACTGTGAGAGTTGTTTCTGGTGATTACGATACACTTAAATATGTGTGCCTGGAACTAACAGCTTCCAACCTTCAAGTCTACATCCTAATATTCCTTATTTGTCCGGACTCCTTGAAGGAGCTTTGCTGACCCCAGGGAGTCCGCCAACCGCCGGTTAAGATCTACTGTTTTAATATATAAACTTTAAATGCCATCGTAACTCGCGACGGAGGGGACAATCGTGCCGAGAGATAATACCCTTTACGGTAGGTGGCAAAGACGCCTTAATCTTTTCGGCTGACGCAGATATTTTCATTCGCAGAATTTGTATTTTTAGCTTCCGCCAAAGGATTAAATGTAAAAATAATTATTAGATTTTGCGAACGCGCAATTGTGAATAGAGGGTTAATGTCTTATTCAAGTGGAAATTTTGTTTCAATCAAAATTTTCATATTGTTGCTGCTGAAAATTCAGTAATACACGATTCAATTAATAGGAGCGGAGCCGTTTTAATCATTTAGTAATTGGAGGATATTGCGATAATAGGTTTAATATCTAAGTTATTGTTACATCAATGAATAAATTTCCATAATCTTTGTAGTTTGTGTTTAGCTTTACAAATACCAATGCCAGTTTACTGGTTTAGTTATTTATTATATCCCATCCTCGTCGCCACTATAATGTTTGGATTATTTAAATTAAGTCTGGTATGCACTTTAAAATACAATTTACTTCTTTAAGTTTAAAATACAATATGTGTGTGTGTAAGAGAGTCAGTGTATCCGTGAGTTAGGTATACAGATCAACACAGGGAAGTACGATAATGAACAGTAACGTGATTGGCTTACAGCGCTGAGAGGAAAAAGTGGGGTTCATTCATTCGCCTCACCCACTTTATTGTACGTTTTCTTTTGGTTTTTGCTACAAACTTTTTATACTGATATTAATACACTAGTAGGTGCAATGGATATTATAAAGTACGTAAATCCAAAAAAAGGCCAACAATAAGATAATATACTAGCATTTAGTATAAAAATGACAAACTTAAACTAAATACCCAAACAAAAAAGTAAATTCTTGACTTAGAACTGAGTAAAACAACAGCCAAAATATTGTTCTAAATGAAATAATTCACGTTAGAATGGAGTAGAATTAAAAAAAATATTTACATATAAATAATATTAAATTAAAATACTTCTAAAATAAAATGAAAACACTTAATTCAGTGTTAAATAAAATTCAAAATTCTTCACAATTTGTAAATAAATAAAAATTTTCTGAACTAAAATAAACTCCGAATTTTTATGCCCCTGTTAAACTGGGATCTAAAAATTCAAAGAAAATTCTTAAATTAAATGTTTGAAACGTCATCCGTCTATTTCCAATAAACAATAAGCTACCCTATTATAAAAATTATTTCTTACGTTAGATAATATCTCAGGACTAATTGATATTAAGGTGTTCGTAATTTTTAAACGGAATTCATCTAAGTTATGGGCGCGTTGCTCTTTAAATCCGTATATCTACGAATTAACATAACCTCATAAAAAAAAATCATTTGGTGCCAGATCTGGAGATCTGGTAGGCCACGGAATTGTACCTTGCTGTGAAATAATACGGTCTCCAAAGATATTATTTAAATATTGACGCACCGTTGCGCTAGTATGGGCAGGACGACCATCTTGCTGATACCATACATTTTCCATTACTATGTTTGGTGTTCTGCGAACACTGGGAATTATACTATTTTGTAATAAATCTAGGTATTTCTGCGCGTTTAACGTTCCTTCAATGAAAAATGGCCCAATGATATTGTTCCCCAGAATGCCCGCCCATACATTTAACTTTTGTGGGTACTGCGTGTGACCGGTGTACACAAGATTTCTGTTTGTTCTTGACCAATAACGCGTAACTGATGGATTATGAGACCCATGCAAATAAAAAGTGGATTCACCCGTGAACAGAATATTGCAAGCGAAATTCTCATTTGCCGCGCACTTCTCCACTATGTTGAGGCAGAATGGCATCCGATCGTATTTATCTTGTGGGAAGATTTCATTCGTTTTTTGTATGTGATAAGAGCGGTACTTGTTCTTTTTTAAAAATTCTACGTGCAGTTTCCCGCGATATACCTAATTGTTCCCCTATCTGCGAAACTGATTGAGCATAGTTATTTTCGACACTAGCGTATGCCATTATATCACGCTCTTGGTCTGCATTGTTTGAAACTTTTTTATTAAGTAATGGTGAAACACATCCAAATTCCTCAAAATTCGACTTTATGCGATGTATGGTATTGTAGCAAAGAGCAGGGCGATTATTAAAAGTGTCTTGAAAGAGACCTATAATAGATAATAAGGAATGACCTTGGTAATACCACTTTATTATTTGCACTTTTTCGTCTTTTGTGTACTCCATCATAACTCCGTACCCCTCAACGACCGATAAGCGACTGATGATTTTCAGTCAAACGCTCGCATATAACTATGTACGAACGCCGACATTAATATTTAGCACTTGAATGATTGACTCGACGCTTTGATTGTGCTAAATATTAATGTCGGCGGCTGTACCTAAGTGCGTACGCTGTTTTACTCACTCCCACTAGCATTCCTCTATATATGCATTATCGTAGCTGGGTGTGTATAGTGTATATGCCTACTAGGTGGCTACAAGACATATGAAAATGCATTCTGACAAAAACCTATCTACATGCATAAATACATATATTTACAATATACAGTAACACTCAAAATAAATATGACAATATCCAATACACTACAGATATATTATTTTCGAATTACAGTAATTTTACTGAAACGTAACATAGATCCGATATAAATTGCGTCAATATTCAAGATACTAATTCTTTAGCAAAAAATTATAGGAAAATGAGAAACTCTAAAATAAATTTCAGCAAACTGTTACCAAAACAAGGGTAGATAGGGTAAAAAAAGTTTTTGTACATTGTAGTCGAATTATGATTTTCTATAATATAAAATTATTTGCACAGGGTGTTTCGCAACTTCGGTACAGATTTCAATTTAGTTTTCTTAAATGAAATACCCCTATTATTATTTCATGCATTTTTAAAAGTATCAGTGAATTTTGAACAAATAAGATACAACATACTGCTGTGGTTTAGACAATCCATTTTTGCCGAGTGTATTTTGAGTTGCATATTTTGATTTGTTTACTTTCTTCCGAGCTGTTGTTCAGTTTACCGAGAGTTTTTCACACATTTTTATGTTTATTTTGTAGAAATTTAGTTAAAGAGTTTATTGTATGATTTAATTAATTAAGTGTTAAGTTTTTTTAAATCAATTCCATTCTTTTAATTTGTCTATTGTTTGTGTGTTGGTTTAATGCGGATTCTATGATATTTGGTCGTGTGTTTACGACTGCGTTGTACGATTTTGAGAGAGGAATTTTTGTAAGAAAGCCAATTGTAGAGTTTTGTCGAGTGTTCCTTGTTCGACTATTAACGTGAGTAGACGTATTTTTCAATCTTTGTTGCCATTTTGTTATCCATTTTGATTTAGTAAATTTAACCCGTTATTGTTTTTTATTTCTGTAAAAATATAGTCAATCAACGAATTCATTTAGTAATAATTGTTAATATATTAAAGTGTGCACATTATAGATATAAGATCATTTATTATTTTTGCTCGGGTAGATATTTTTTAGTTTTGATTCTCTCATTATATTTTAAAGAGTTAATTTTCGGTTATTCAATTTTACTATTTCATTTTTATTTATCAATCACCTCGTCTGGGTGAGTAGAAGTATTGTTCTTGCTTTTAGTTTTTGCTTTAATGTAAATTTCTTGCATTTGTCCACAAGTTTATTTTAATTTGAATCCACGTGGATAGAAATTGTAAGATTTTGAAGAATCTTCCTGAACAAACTAATCTTTTGCTTTGCATAGGAAATAGTATTGTCCTATTTTAATTTAGAATCAAGTGCATTATTTTAGGCCAGAACCTTCAGTTCACGGTTTTTTTTCTGCACAAGTTGTAATTTAAACCCTTTTTTAAATAAATTTGTTTGTTAATTAGCATCGTTGGGTTAAAAATTCTGTTCTTTTATTTTATATTAAACTTTTTCAATTTTTTTGGGTATTTCAGAAAGTCAGATTCATTCACTCTCAATTTACTTTTCGTGGTTGGATTGAAGTTTTAATTCACGAGGGTAACTATGAGATTAATTGTTCTTTTGCGTTCCTTTAAAAAATTATTCCGTTGAGCTAGCTAATTTAATTTTTCTTTTTCTTTGTAAAAAATTTTGCAATTTCATTTTATTCAATACAGCAATACGTTAGAACTTGTTTACTTCCAAGGCATCTTTGATTTCATAAAATTTATGTCACATTTTTTAAGACACCTGTAATTTAATCACTATTTACTGGTAATATGCTGTATTAATGTATGATATGTCTTATTAGATAACATTTTCATATGCTTGGGAGTACTGCCTGCTCTGTATATTCTTCAACTTTTACTTGCATTGGATCGGTGTATTTATTTATCCCAATTCCGCTTCCGTTTTACAACTTCTCGGATTTGCCATGAGATAGGATTTTAAATTCGCTTACCCGCACGAATTCAGCAATTTTCAATAAACTTTCAAAATTATTACAACTTTAATGTGTGATCTTCCACATTATATGTATCATCTGGATGTCGGCATATTTCTGCCTGTGCAAATATATCTTTCGTACAATTTAAGATATTGGTTTTCGCAAGTGCAAACGAAAGGAAAAAAAAGTTTTCGAATGCGTACGTATGTACATTGAGACAGAACCACGCCATTGTGCGTAGCGTTTAAATGGCTGACAGCGCAAAGTTTATGTAAACGAAAATAATTTATGGCTGCACACCTAAGACAGATGGATCAATAGTCTAGACAGGAAAGACTATAAATCACCTAAATAAATATTACCTACTTCTTTTTTTTTCGTGAACGTAGGCGCCCGAGTTTTCCCTCCAATCTGGTTACAAATAAATCGGAGAAAATTTTGATTGTAATTCGAGCGATATTGTAATTTGTTCGTTTCTATAACGAGCAGAAAAAATACATAATTCGATTCCAAAAGTAAGATGAGAAGATTGGGTAAATTACTTCTTTAATTCCCACGGGTACCCTTAACAGCATCGCGCTGACCGTATCTACATTGCAAACGCAAGCTGTTTATTACCTCATTGAATGCCAGCGAACATAATTTGGGTTAGGCAAGCGCTTTGATAGGGCAAACCTCGTCTATACGTTTCTTATGGGCGGAATAAATGAAGAAAATGAATTGAGGGAATCAGCGAGGGATTCCAAAGGTTTCTAATTGGCACGTAGATTGGTCTATCGTTAATAGAAATAAGCCAGACACCTATGCTGCTGCAATGATTTTCTCTATTACTTTAGTGTTTAGTTCTTTTTGTGACTTTCTCATTTGTACCGTGAGTATATTTGCGCTTTGTAATTAATTAGATGCTGTAATCTACGTTATTCATTATGGAACTGTGATGTAGTAACAAACATACTAGATGTGGGGATTTTAATAACAATCTTCTAAGGGTTGATTCAAGGGATACAAAATTGAAAAGCGAAATATGGCAGAGAAAATCCATTTATAGGAAGAATCTTCAGGGAATGAAGCAAGCTAAAACTCTTCAGGGAATACATGAAGGCCATTGTTAAATGAAAGGACGTCTAACAAAGGAACACCGGCGGGTGTCCCCCTCCGATTTCGATGAAACTTAACAGGTCGAAAGAGTACCTTAAAATAAGAGACACGTATTTTTTTTTATCGGCGTATCCGCACGATTTTGGGGTACAGTCCCCTCCAAAGTTTGGACGATTTTTCAATTTTTGCAAATATTTCCTAAATTATAACAGATATTAAATTTTCTTCTTAACATAATTTGCAGCATATTGCATGGCCCTAAGAGTGGCGTCGTCCGTATTCGCAAAAAGTTAATAACGGGGGACGGGGTACCCCGTACCCCCATTTTTTTTTACATTTTTTCTTTTTCTTATTCATCAAAAGAAGGCCGATTTTACATAGAATACGATGATGTATAACAAGTTTAGAAAATTAATAATTGTAAAAATAGAAAAATAATAATAAAGCTTCAAAATTAATAAACTTATCTATTGATATAAATCAAATGAACTATAACAGAAATAAGTTTTTATTCTTACCATAATTTCCAGCATAATACATGGTCTCAAGGTAGATATCTTCATAAAAAGCTAATAACGGGGACGGGGTACCCCATACCCCCGCATTGTTTTAATAATAAGTTTATTCATTATTCATCAAAAAAAGATCGCTTTTACATAGAAAACGGTGATGTATAATAAATTTAGAAAATTAATAATAGTAATAATAGCTCAAAATAAATATATGTACGTGTCTATTGTGATGAATTTGATATGCACTTATCTACGCATACGTGAGTTTAATTAATTATTCAGTCACTTCAGATATAATTGGTAATCTGCATTATAAATTTAACACGATAAGGGATCTACCTGGCTAATGGATGTTCTTCTCTCGAATACCGGGCCAAAGAGTGTCCTGTCCTTTTGATTGATTCTTGGAGTGGGCAATGTGTTGCCGAACTTCAGCAATTAGTGTCAAAAGACAAAACTTTGAACATTTTAAATATACCAAAAAAAAACGACAGCGATGGTACAACCTCTAGATGTATATGGTTTTAGACTGTGGAAAAATTTTGTTAGAACTTTTTCGGATATAGTGATTCTTATGAACTACGACATAGATTTACATCAGAGAAATAATATTATTAAGTTGCAATCCCTAACCCATAATCAGTTTTCTTTCCCAAGATTTTTCGACGTATTCAAGTACTCGTGGTATAAGAGTGGATACGTTGAGAAAAGACCTGGGCCCTTTAAAAATCCTGTAAAGTTTTGTTTTAACAAAGATGCGCAGTCTACACCCTTGTGTAGTATTTGCAATAAACTAGCTATTGTGCGGTGTTCATGGTGCAAACAAAATCTGTGTTTTAAACACTTGTTCGCTATGTCAATACATATATACCAACAATCGCATTACAGTATGTCATGTATTTAAACATTTATAAGCATTATAATGTTTTTATAATTCTGTTCTATTGTTTCCGAAATGTTATAATCGTTACAAACACGTTAGTTATATTTATGCTCCATTAAATACTTACATTGTACACCTACATTGCACGAAAAACTTGAAATAAATTAAAAAAATATATATGTATTTATTATTTAATCCTTCGTCCTGTGTAGCAAATTTGTTAATATATACGCACTAAAGGATTATGGTATTCTAAGAATGAATAATATTTTATTAAGGAAATATATAAAATAATTTAGAAAAATACATACAAATGTCGCTATTGACAGACATCGATGTTTCGCCTTTTCAAGGCTCGTCAGTGCCAATTTTTGCGACATTTGTATGTACCGCACAAGGCGTATATATAGCCACTAGATGTAATTAATACTATATGAGTGTGAGATGTTAGGAACTCATTATTTTGAAAGATATTTTGCTAATTTTCCAATATAATATCTACAAATATGTTCTGATTAGAACACAAATTCGTAATATTATATGGAGTAAGCACTAAATTTTGCGCTTTTTCTACATTTAATCCATTTACTAGCGCATAGCGCAAAATTTAGTGCTTACTCCATATAATATTACGAATTTGTGTTCTAATCAGAACATATTTGTAGATATTATATTGGAAAATTAGCAAAATATCTTTCAAAATAATGAGTTCCTAACATCTCACACTCATATAGTATTAAAATAATTTATATTGCTACCACCGATAAAAGTTTCGTATAGTATATAGTGTAAGTTAGTAGGCATAGAAAGGTTTGACCATAGCTTGTCGAGTAGATACAATTCTAAATTAAGAAATATTTAAGTAAGGAGAGCAGCGGAGTAACGATAACAAATAATTGCTGTTAATGTACTATATTATTATTATTACAATTATTTTTATTATTAATCCCCCAAATTTATTACCATTGTTTTCTATGTAAAAGCGATCTTTTTTTTGATGAATAATGAATAATCTTTCGGCCTTCTTTTGGTGAATAAGAAAAAGAAAAAAATGTAAAAAAAATGGGGGTACGGGGTACGCCGCCCCCCGTTATTAACTTTTTGCGAATACGGACGACGCTACCCTTAGGGCCATGCAATATGCTGCAAATTATGTTAAGAAGAAAATTTAATATCTGTTATAATTTAGGAAATATTTGCAAAAATTGAAAAATCGTCCAAACTTTGGAGGGGGCTGTACCCCAAAATCGTGCGGATACGCCGATAAAAAAAAATACGTGTCTCTTATTTTAAGGTACTCTTTAGATCTGTTAAGTTTCATCGAAATCGGAGGGGGACACCCGCCGGTGTTCCCTTGTAAGTAAGATTGGATTCGCAAAGGAATCTGAATGTAGATTTTGTGGGAAACAGTATGAAACACCATCCATCTCTTCTCAAATTGCGAAGCATTGTGCAACCCAAGGGAGTTGTATCTTGGAGCGTGTGAAATCGAAGAGGCAGACTTACCTAACTTTGGGCTTTCTCATATTCATATGCACTTTCTAAAAAGAATAGGAATGGAAGGCCAGCTGTAAAACAGCAAGAATAGGGGACATAATAGATCTTTTAGGTCGCAGTGTAACATCGCCTTTTAGCTTAGGGGCACAAAATTGACCCAAAATCGTATAGGAATTTTACCAATTTTCTTTTTAGTGTACCGTCAACTGGGGTAACATTGGCCCACTTTTTACAAGTTTTTGTTATAATGAGCAAAGTTTTGAGAACAGTTTAAGCAAAAATTGACCATAGTATATCTCTTGAGCTTTGATTTAAATAAAACTTTAACAATACATTATGTACTTTTAGTCCACTATACCTCAAAAAATCCAAAAAAATGGGTCAAAGTTATCCACTATTGGGGTTACTTTGTCCTGACTGGTGAAACTCATAGAAAGAGAGGTATTTTATGACTTGGGCCAATGTTTTCCGAAATTATAAAACCTAATAACTAATTACGTACAAAAATTTCCTGGGAATGATCATTTAGGGCAAAATATGACAAAACAGTCAAAAGTCAAACTTTTATGACTTTTCTTAGCAAGTAGGTAGCAATAATGAAAAGTGAAATTGAATAACCAAAACATAAGCTAAGGTAGGTAACCATGTAAAGGTAAAAAACATTGATTAAATAGATAAGTAGGTAGGTAACTATATAGGTAACAATTTAAACAAAAGTATCCAGCTCTGGAACTGCAAACTGGTTTCGCTTGTAAATCATTTTTGGGGGATTAATTTTACATAAGACGTCTTCCCAGTTATAAATCTCTACGTCCTTTCTTTCTGGCCGCCGCCAACACTTTAATCGTCTTTCCATACAATACTGCTTGGGAAATCTTAACAATTTTCCCAGGATATTTGTCCCCATTAAACAAAACAATCACAAAATCTTCAACCGCAACGTCTGCAGGTGTTAACTTGTAGGTAGGTTGGCGTAAGTGTTCAAGGTAGTTGATCTTTCCTCTTCCAGGTCGGAAAATGTTTCGCTGACTGTATCTGATTCTAAGGGCATATCACAGTCTTCATCAGAGGAACTTAAGTCATCAAGTTGTTGTTTCTGTAGAGAAGTTTTCGTAGGTTTGCTTCCAGATCATCAGCAGAAATGCTTTTTCCTGCAAGAACCTGCAGTTTCTTCCCCCTTCTCTTCGGATTGCAAGTGCCAACATAATATGTTCTTCTTTTGTCTAATTGTTCCAAAAAAGCCTCGCTTACTGTATTTTTGTCAACGTCTGTTAGTTTTTCTGATAGACGGTCAAATACCTGCTGTTTGTTGAGAGGATATATTCTACATTTTTTAAATCCAGAAATCAGATTTTGCGTCTTGTTTTTCGTTAAGGTGTTCATCAATTTCTTCAATAATATTGGGAATAAATCTTTGGGAACAGTTGGGTACTTTGAGCCTGCTTTAGATTTTTTTCCATTTAGTTAGAATTCCCCGCCACAATCGTTTCATAGGGGCAAAAAAGACAGCATCTAAAGTTTGCGATATGTGGTTGTGTGAGCGGTAAATATACAAATCTTATATTATGTTGTTCACATAGCTGAAGAACTCGACTGTTTATATGAGAAGAAAGGTTGTCACCAATTAACAGCACCGGCCCATCTTCATGTCTAACTTCTGACAGAAACTGCGATTCAAACCAATCTTAAAAACAAGTTCCATCAAACCATTCACTTTTCGAATGGTTATACCGCGCATGTTCAGGGTCATTTTACATCCAAGTCGACCAAATGTGGTTGGCTTTGTAAACAACGTAAGGTGCAAGACATTTGCCGCTGGCATTGCCACAAAAGATCACCGACATGGAACTCTTGCTGTATTTGCAAATTTTCTCAAGATACTTAGTCCTTCGATTGCATATGACCTTTTTGTTGCCAGGATCATCGCTTAGGTTGGCCTCATCGTAATTCCAGATTCTAGAAGGTGGAATGTCTTGTATGGCAACCTTCAGGTTCACCTCCATGTAAGATTCAATATCAGTTGCACTAACATGTGCTCGAGCCTTTTTAATATTTGCACTTATTCGGACAGATAATTGTGATGCCGTTGTAAAAAGGAGCTTCTAAAATAAGGAATCTTCGCCTTTTGTCAAGTAAGCTTTGACCGCCATACGAAAATCGGAGTGATCTACAGGGAATCCATAATCGGCTAATTTGATCAGATGTTGTTCAAAAGCAGTTTCTTCAGCCTCTGTAAATACACGGAAGCGACCGACCTTTTTTCTATGATTTCCTTTTAATTAATTTTTGTGTATTGATCTAGAAATACTAAAATTTTCTTCTGCTTCACGCTGGCTCATTTGATGCTAACGCACTGCTTCTAAGCATGCTTGTATTTAACCATTGTCGTCTGAAATTAACAAGTTTCAGAGAGGGAAAAATATAGTTCTTAGTTTCCATTAAACACCAAACTGCAGGATACAACTGAATTACAGTAAAGAATTAAAATATTAATATTAAAGACACAGGTAATGTGATGGTATTATGAAAAAAAGTAGGTAAGTAGGTACTGCTGCACATCTAATTGGGGTAATTTTGCCCTGGGCTAAAGTAACCCCATAAACTGGAACAAAGTTACCCCACACTAAATAACAGTTGCAATGGAAACTAGTAAAAGAGAAATCATAATACAATGTTTATAGTCTATTTGCATATTGATGTAGGTGTTAAAAAAAAATACTCACTGGTATAATGGAGCATTTTAATCTTATAACACACACAGAAGTTGACAGTCTTGAACAATGACACGATCAGCTGACTTGGTATTTGAGTCGTAGTGTGAAGTGGTTAAAAGATGAACCATCACAACAGCCGGCTGAAAGTAAAGCTAGTGCTGCCATCTATCGTTTCCATAAGTTATTAATGAAATTAGCTTCTTTTAATGATGAGCTTTATCCTGATGAATCTTTTTTTGCATGAGGGCCAAAATTACCCTCAAAGGGACAATGTTACCCCAATTGACGGTATACTTGAATCGGAACTTTTACCTACATTACTACCCAGTTTCCAAACATCAAACGGGTTTCGATTCAATGTGGCGTTTTCGAATATGCAAAAGTACTCGTTTGAATTGATACTTCTACTCGATTCATCACTGCTATTATTTTCACTCTAGTGATATTGACATACTTTAAACAAAATCTCTACATATTTGCGTTCGACAGGTGTAAATAACATTTAATTATGCTCAAGATGATATCAATCCTAATATAACTTCAGCGATGTCTTAGCATAACACTGTTCTAAATGTTACTTTATCGGTCCGTACTTCAGCATCAGTTTACTGAAATGGAAAGTAAGCAAATGGGATAGCAAGACAAAAAGTCTTGAACAATGACGCGATCAACTGACTTGGTGTTTGAGTCGTAGTGTGAAGTGGTTAAAAGATGAACCATCACAACAGCAGGCTGAAAGTAAAGCTAGTGCTGCCATCTATCGTTTCCATAAGTTATTAATGAAATTAGCTTCTTTTAATGATGAGCTTTATCCTGATGAATCTTTTTTTTGCATGAGGGCCAAAGTTACCTTCAAAGGGACAATGTTATCCAGTTGACGGTATACTTGAATCGGTAAACTTTTACCTACATTACTACCCAGTTTCCAAACATCAAACGGGTTTAGATTCAATGTGGCGTTTTCGAATATGCAAAAGTACTCGTTTGAATTGATACTTCCACTCGATTCATCACTGCTATTATTTTCACTTTAGTGATATTGACATACTTTAAACAAAATCTCTACATATTTGTGTTCAACAGGTGTAAATAACATTTAATTATGCTCAAGATGATATCAATCCTAATATAACCTCAGCGATGTCTTAGCATGACACTGTTCTAAATGTTACTTTATCGATCCATACTTCGGCAGCAGTTTACTGAAATGGAAAGTAAGCAAATGGGATAGCAAGACAAAAAAAGAAGACAGTTTGAGTGGAATATTGAGAGATAAGAATATTAAACCATTATTATTCGGTACATTAACGCGAAAGGTGTTCAGAACTCTAGAATTAACGAATTACCGTTTCAATTCGAAAAAACGTGATTCTAAAAGAGAGGCACAAAATCTGACTCCAAAGGGAAGTAGATAATAGCTTATAAACCATCATTTTGAAATAGGTACGCATTACAACAGTCATTTGGCAAGACGTGAAAGTTCGAAACATTGCCCAACTCAATCGTCTGTCTTGTATTACCTCTCCTTTTATGGACTTGAACAACGGGTTTATATGGATTCCCTAACGATTCTACACATTGTTCAGAAACACATAAGAATGCCTATGCCAGTGTTAACGAAAACAGGTGATTTTACGAAATATGTCAACCGTGAAATGCATTGTTATGTATATTTCTTTTGTTAAGATGGTTGTTTATTTTTTTTTTTAAAGAGTGTGACGTTATATGCCAACTAACTCTATTCAAAGTGTTTATATAAGGCTTCGTATTTTAATTTATATTTTACAGTGATATTGAAAGGAAATGTTACACATTGTGAGGGCAATCCACTAGAAAGGGTCGTTAGGGTAATAAAAATTCGTCATTAATTTCTGTGGCATATGATTTATGGAAGTATATTAATTAGGTATGATAAATTATTAGTTAAAGGAAAGCTTACTAAATTGAGAATTTTTTTTACGTATAGATAGATAAAAAAACGAATAAATCACAGATGACAAGGTGGTTTAGCATAATTTACTGTAACAGCTACAGGCAGTGAATTATGTAAATTGAATGTCGTTGTATAATAACAATAATGTTACGATAATATCGATCCTAATAACAATAGCCCGATATTGTACCTAGCGGTTGACACAAGATCCGTGCTTGTAATAATAATAACATGTTTATTCTCGCTGTAGGTAAATATTTGTGTTTGTACTTGTTTGTACCGGTCTAGCTCTGATTATTCTATGGCATTGGATTGCACTGCTTCCAGCGTCCACATCCGATTTGGTCAATCGCAGCAATCCAAAAAAGCGCAGAATACCACAGGGTAAACTATTTATTTTGGTTATATGATAAGAATACTAAATGTAAGATAGTACTAATTAATTAATTTCAATAAATTTTTCCTCTTCGTAAGGTAAAAAAAAAAAATATTAAGGACATGAAATAAGTAATGATAATTCTTTTTAAGGATAGATCGCATTGACCTTCTACTTCCAAAGCATGGTAATAATTCTTGGCAAATGTTACCTCCTCATTATAAAAGCTTATATTGTCTCATAAAATTCCAATTAATTTCTTTTCTACTTGAGGGATTAATTAGGCACATCTTAATTAGTCCGAAATTTTAATTTGTTTACTACATTCCAATTATCTTTTCACTACCGGTTTCCGCATACAAATGGCTTTCTTCAGGTGAAAACAGAAATAATGAAATGTAATAATCAATTAAAAAACAAAAATTAATGATCGTAACGGAACAAAAGTAATAAAATTATAAAGTGTAGTGTGGTGCCGCTGTGAAAATTACAGTGTAATATCATATTGTAGCTATTTTTATATGTAATCCTATTTAATATTCAATAATTTTATTATCCTTATAATTACATTATTTTTCAAATTCTAATACAGATAAATATGATAATTCTGCTGTTTTACTTCATCTAGTGACCTCTCTGATATATCAAGTGAGTGTCGTGAACAATGACTTTTACATAGCAGCACCAAATTTACTGTCAAATTAGTTTTTCAGCCGCTTGCCAACGAATCATATATTTTTTTGTTGGTATGCTTTATTTTTCCTTTCGCTTCATATCATTTAACGCCCTAGCTGATACCTTAACTTCCGTACGCGATGGCCTCTCATCAGCGAGTGACATTAAAATAAAACATGCCCCGTTGTATATACCACATCGTATTCACAATGCGAATCGTTAACCCTTCCAAATCTACATAGATATGATTTAAAATTACGGTAACCCGTTATTATTTTCACCGCCTGATATGACAAATTAACCCTCATTTCCCTAAAACGTGTAACGCTACCAATGAATTTCCTAGTCCACTTGCCATTTAAAGAAATATCTCACCTACCCGGCCAATCATTATCAAGTTTATCCCTAAACGCTCCCCGCTCCCTCCCGCTTTTTTAAACTGCACTCATTAATTAAGTTTATAAGATATGGATTCATTAAAAAACACCCAATTTTTAGTATTCGCAGCTGAGTTCGTATAGGTGGCACCTAAAAGATTCTATTTCTCAACACCATAAACCAATGATCAATAATGATGATAAAATAAAGATCGATTGACTTCAATCCACCCTACGAAATTGACAGAAGTTTACATATGGCCGACTACATGCTTACCGTTACAAGGTGGTACATTTACCAATTTTGTCGGCAACTTTTATAACGTTGTTCTTTGACATCTTAAACATTAACTACTATTACGCTGTGTTTGTTAAGCCATACTTGCCTAATAATATCATTTTTATTGTTTAATTTTAAATTGTTACCTTTTAATTGGTTTATTCTTTTACAAAAAGGCAGATGTGTTACCTCTGTCTTCTTATCATTCCTGTTTTCCTTTACCTATGGCACACACACAGTTTTGTCGTTTTACAAAAATAGTAGCTTTACATCCATTTATTTTGACCAATTATATTAATTCTCGTTTGTTTTGTAACCATTTACACTTGATTTTAACTGTGTGTTAATTACTTGTTTTTACAGTTTATGAAATGATTTTAATGTTCATTAGTTTGCTGTTTTATATATTCTCTATATATGTATTCTTGTTTTTCACGTTATTTTATACAGTCTAATTATTTAATTTTTCGCTTGATAAAGATCAAAGTTCATAACTGAAATGTTGCTTTTTAAATTTTAATTAATATATTAATGCTTATTTACTACCATTACTCTAATTGAACTATAATAGAAAATTACTACCTAAATGGTATTAGATTGCCGTAAAATTTCTTTCTTTTTCGCCTGTAAATTGGGTTAGTCTTCCAGATTCTTCTTATTTGTCTTCAGACCTGTCGGGCAACGATGAACATAATGTCCTTTTCCTGACGTTTTGCTGTAACCAGTCAAATTTCGATTGTAATTTGTTTGATTGTGAGATTGTCGATTATTTATACATATACGGGAAATCCGGAGGATAGAACCAGCCAAGCCGAGCTGGCCAGTAGTGGAAAGGGAGACGGAGGAGGAGGGGGGGCATGTGATGCTATGAGGTAGCACACAGCCCGGGGGGTATAAAAAATAACTTTTCAAAATGCAGTACTCTATCTAAATTATTTAAATCCTCTTTTTTCATCCTAGTGTGATCTATTTTATTAACCTTAAATCATAAGTGTATCCTCTCTAATGTCAGATGGTATGCGGGGGGAGAATTTTTTAATTACAATAGCCTAGAGGACTCGCCAGCATAAAAAAAATACGAATAAGCAGTTATCCCTCTTTTATCTTTAGTATAACCGAAGATGCAATGGGGTACTGTTGTCCGCTGTCCTTTGCTCGAATATTTAATGTTAAACTAGTTAAATGAAGTGAAATTATATGTATGAGATCTTCATAAATCAAGCATCAATACTATTGATCGACGTTGCAAGATAAAGAAAACATTTAATTTAATACAAATGAGATTTTATTTTAAAAACGTGGTTTGAAATAAATAGCAATGTAAAACAATGTAAATAATAAAAGATTTATCTGTGCGTATGTGGATAATAGTTTAATTAAACCTAATATTAGTTACTTGTGAAGGGAAAGAAAAGGTTTTTTTACATTGCCTTTAGTTTTTCAGCTATAGTAGATATTTCTGGCGAATACAATGTAATTTTTAATTAATTATGTTATAAATAGTGTTCTGATAGTTATTTACGAACCAAGTATGCCACGATTACTTGAAATGTGTCACTCACAAGGTTTTGTACGTGTGAATAACAAATACTTTTAACAATAATAAATTAATGTGTTAATTTATTTCGTTTAAATTTGTGCTACTTATACTATGAAACATAACTGTCAAATATGTACATTATAACGTTTGACAGATTAGTTACTTTACTTCTTAAATGTCACCAGGAATGTCAATATATTTGCATACATCTGGTTCGCTCAGTAAGTACCAATTTCACTTTAGGCACTAGTGCATAAAATGCTACTTACGCTTTAAGAGTTGCCGCTTGTGCCATATGAATACAAAAAGACTTTATAGTTGTTTAATCAGTTGCTCATGTATTAATACGTATAACTTCTAATACGTTCAACTTCTAGTCGCAATAGCTGGCAATTACATGTACTCTGATGATGGAGACATATCCCGGAATGACATGACAAAAAATCAGATTTGTGAAAGAATTCATCATAAAGCTTTGTAGCAAGAACGAGTAGGATCAAAGCCCTATCTTAAAATTAAATAGAAATGTCATCAAATGGTACACTGATAGCTCCAAAACGACAGAGGGAACTGAAATAGGAATATATAAGTTTGTAACCAAGTATTTTAAAAGTTTGGGGATATACCCGCGTATCTTTCAGGCGGATATTCATGCTATTGAGAGATGTGTCCAGTTTAATATTGACAGGAATTACCGAAAGTAGGAGATTATCATGTCTGACAGTCAAGCAGCCATCAAGGCGCTGAGCTCACATGAACATTTCCAAGATCGTTTGGAAATGCCTAAGGAAAGTTAATGGACTAGGCGGAATACAGTAATCCTCCTGTGGGTTCCGAGTCACACAGGAATGGAAGGAAATGAAATAATGGATAATCTTGCAAAAAAGGGGCTGCAATACCATTCGTAAGGCTGTACTGAAGAAATTGAAAAGCGAAATGGAGCAGAGAAAATTCAATAATTGGAATAATCTCCAAGAAATGAGGCAAGCTAATGCTCTTCTGGGGACCTATAACCAGAAGAGGCTTGCAGAACGCATCAATCTAAGTTAGAACAATATTCGCGTATTAACAAAAATACTTTCAGGCCATTGTAAACTGAAACGACAAGGAGTAACCTTGGATTAGCAAAGGAATCTGAATGTAGATTTTCCTCTCACATGATCTATCCTATCATTATAAAGAACAATACGTCGCCCCTTAATGCTCCTTGCTAACATTTCTTCGGCACCAGGAAGCACCGTCAAGATCTTGAGCTAGAAAATCGTGGTTAACCTGCCTAGTGTCAGGTTTAGGTTGAGTTTAAAGTCCGAAGGGAAAGCTCTCGCACTTGAACCAGCTTTTAACTTTTATCCATCTCGAAGATAGTGATAGGAGCTAATGTGAACGCGGTAATGATTGCCAAAGGCTGACACTGGCAACAGACAGTCTATTTCGGCAGTAAGAAGAGGCGCCTTGGAGACACCTTCTGAATGATATTCACATCACCACGGCCTCCCTTCTCCTTAAACAGAAGACTCCGGGATTGCAACCTCATGGCCGCTCCAAACACTGTCTCCTCTAAAACAAATTCAGGGAAGGGATACATAAGAATGCTTCAATTGCTGCCATCGGCGTTGTGTGCACTGTTTCTGTTACGCTAAGATATGCGATGTGCTGAACATGTATCATCTCGTTCCTGGCTGTTACTTGTATCGTCCACCAGACGAGGGCGCCATAAGTTAGCATGGATCTAATTACGCCAGTATACAACCACAAGGTAATTTTCGAGCAAAGCCCCCAAGTTCTGCTCACAATGCGACGACACTGCCGAATAGCCATACATGCTTTTTCGGATGTTGTATTGACATGTTCGCTCGAGCTTAGTTCTTTATTAAATAAGACCCAAATATTTGATCTCATCTAAGAAAATGAACAGAATTCGTATCTCGCGTATATTGCTACCGCCGCGAACTGTAAGCTAAAGTTACCGAAAATCTTGACTGCCAAAGCTAAACGAACCGAAACGAAAAGCGCGACCTGCGGGTAATCCAGGAGATCTCCTACCTGTTGTTGACTTGAAATGGTAATTTTTAGCTTAACAGCTGCGGCAAGAGGAACTAAATATCCGGTGACGGTGTATCTGCTGTAACAAGAGCAGTATGCTGACGGCGTAGTTCAACGGAAATAGGGTGGGCTATTTTAAGGTGTTGGTTTAAGTCTCAGTAACTGGGCGTCAATGCTCGGATAAAATTCCGAAGCATACAAAATTTAATAACCTAGCCTAATGACACTAAGTCCACAGATAAGAAGGAAAAGTTACCCCAAGGTCCGTTAAATTCATTACCGGTAAAATATAATAATAAAAGTAATAAAACTCACACATAAATACAACAATGTTCGATTTATTGTAAAGGTAAAATAAATAGAAAAACTTGAAGAATTTCTAAATAACAATTTTAACGATATGATACCATTTATAAACCTACAACGTCCGTATTATATATTCTTTGTACTGTGCTGCTGATGCACTATTTTGTCTCGAGTGTAGTATCTGCTATAGCTGGATTAATATGATAAAATGTTGATGACTAAAAGATTATTTAAAAATATTTTTATCATCTGCCAACGTTTTGTAATATCGGAAGCCGATAACAATATTCCTGGTTTAGTAAAGTGATAATCTTTAATTTCTTTTTTACATTTCTGTATGTGTGTAATGAATGTCGCTTATTACTTGAAAAGAACTTGAATTAAAGCACTCAGGCATTCGATATAAACAAAACTCCATTGAACAATATTAAGGGTATCTGATGAAACTTTGCAGGTATTTTTTAGCAGAAGGCCATAAACATTACAAACAGTTTTGATAAGCACCAATAGCGTGGTTGCCTAAACTCAAGCCAAGTGCTTGACGTCCAACTTATGAACACTTTATACAAAGTCAGTTACTAATATTTTGCTCCCATTCATTTAGATGCAGAAAAAGTTAGTCAATGGCTGGTCTGAATCTAGCAGGTTTATATCTATTTCAATAAAATAAAATTTTAGGAGATTACAATTTTGAAAGCACTAAGAAAAATCTATGGTATGCCTACAACGAATATATTGCTTTGGCAACTGGTGGTAGAAATTACTAGAGCTATTCAACGTAAGCACACACGACGATATTTATAGACACAATTCTTTATTACTACCTTGCCTATCTAACGGTAGAGGTTTGGATCAGCTTACTAATGGTTCCCAATCGTTCCATAAAGCTACATGCTCACGCCCACCATATCCAATTACGTTGCAAGCGCAATGTGAAGCTCAGCATTTCACATTTCCGGTACTCGAGATAAAAGGTAAAAATTGACGGGATCCCCTGGCTCTTAGAAAAATTACGTAGCTTTCAATTTAATTTTTCATTTATAAACCGATACCAAGCCCCAGTATGTAAGCTTAGGCGTTTATTCGCTTAAGATATAAATAGAAACTATCAGATATTGCGCAGGAAATCTCATTTGACAGTATCGTATTTCTTTAGTTCAATCTCATTTATTACCTATATCGGGCGAAACAAAATGATTAAGCGAAAGATACTGCTTTCTTCAAGGCGATCCATCATTATTTACAGCCATTTATGTGGGTAAATACAGCGCGCTACTTGTTTTCTTTTTATGTGTTGTGCACTTTGCGAAAGGAATATAATGGACGATTAGCCATAAATGCAGGAAGAATAGCGAATATAATAGATATTTTATGTAGCAATTTGTGGTGGGCGATTCGAATACAAACAGATTCAGAAACTCTAATAGAATATGCATTCGATTTTTATGATGTAAGGGGTTCTCTTTTCTTAACAAATTCAAAATCATCTTAAGAATCGAATCGCTGGTCTAGCTTGAAGTATACAATGAACAGAGCCCCATATTTATGTATTTTTGCATGCTCGCTATAGATTGCAATATAGATGTGGATATATTTCTTTGAAGTTTTAAGTGTCTTTTTTAAAGAAAAGAATATGAATTTATCCTAGTGGTAAATTGTATTTATTATTAGTATTTATGTGGTGTTGTCTTCAATATTTATTTGATTGTAAGTAGACTAAAAATATTAGAAACATGTTGATCAAGATCTATTTATTTATATATTAGCATAAAATGTTTTATAGTGCAAATTTTTGAAAACAAGAGCTTATTTTTTTAAAAGGATATAAGCAATAATAAAGTATATTTCACATATAGCTAATCTACAAATAAGCTCTTATTTAGAAATGTACATTGAAATTTTTATTTAAAAAAAAAAAATTCGTGCAAGCTTTTGAGTACCTGGGGGTTGGGAATACCTACTAGGCGCGCCTCCGAGGGTGGTGGATAGGGGAAAGGCCATCTTGACAGGGTTCGCTCAAGACGAGATGTTTAGTGGCGGTTATAAGTTCGTCCTCTCTGCTTAAAACCGGGGCAGGATGAATGAAGATCGTTGCTAGTCGTTGAAGACCACTCCTCCCTCGCCCGAGCTGTCGTGTCGTGGCTAAGGGTTTACACAGGATTCTACAACGATGCCAGTTACTGATTTCGGTTACCGAAAGCCCAACTGTTAAACTAAGTCCAGAAAGAGATGCCCTCCGCCCCCCAAGACCTCCCCGTCTTGGCTTAACTGCACGGACAGAGAGGAGACAACCTCAACAAAAACCTAAATCCTAAGGTTGCAGACTAGGCTGATGGGATGCGTGGCTGGATAGAAGACCAGCTTACTAGTCCAACCTTGGGGCACCTGGCGCACCCCATAGTATTTAGCCTTACCTCGGCATGCGGGGCTTTGTGTAGGTGGGCCTTTTCTTCCCTAACCACTCGTGGGATTAATCATGGAGAAAGGACGTTTATTAGCGGGACGACACCGCTAATAAACAGGAATTGAAGCAGGACCTCCATAAGAAGTCTTCCAATTCCGAAGTGAGGGTACACTAGGAAGGAACAAAGGGAGAAGCAGAATGACTGGAGCAGATTGGGGAACAGCATGGCATCCATCTTCTCTCAAATTGCGCAGCACTGTGCAACTCAAGGGCGATGCAGGAACAGGAACACTTTCAGGCCATTGTAAACTGAAAGGACATCTGAGTAAGCTTGGATTCGCAAAGGAATCTGAATATAGATTTTGTGGGGAACAGGATGAAACACCAATCCACCTCCTCTCAAATCGAGTAGCACTGTGTAACCCAAGAGCGTTGCACCCGGGAACATGTGAAATCGAAGAGGGAAAGTAACCCTAACCT
This sequence comes from Protaetia brevitarsis, assembly GCA_004143645.1. Taxonomy (NCBI): domain Eukaryota; kingdom Metazoa; phylum Arthropoda; class Insecta; order Coleoptera; family Scarabaeidae; genus Protaetia; species Protaetia brevitarsis. Next base: position 1,194,386 of record RXPK01000253.1, read on the forward strand.
GGGGCCTTCTGATATCCTACACTTTCTGCAAGGAATAGGACTAGAAGGCTAGCTGTAAAACAGCAAGAACAGGGGACACAATAGATCTTTTAGGTCACAGTGTAATATCACCCTTGCAATATATACATACATACATACAAGCTTTTGAGTAATAGTAATTTTTTCGGCCATTGCACATTTTGCCAGTTTTTGGAAAGACTCTCCCTGCTGACACAGATGTTGGTCTTTCTTTATTATTAAATTTTTAACAAAATACCGACTTACTTAGCATACGTCGTTATATTAAGTGATTTCCACTGCATGCATATTTTATGTTAAGTTCGGTTAAGTCTAAATGCATAAAACTGTTGCGTGTACCTGTGTTAATGAGCAACTGGCTTTTTATATACAGGGTGTCCCATGACGTAACTGCCAGAGTTTAAGGATGTGTTGGTGATGCAATTTCAAGACAAAAATGTCAAATGAACATATGTCCAAAACTCTTTCGTAACTGAGCACTTGAAGTTTTAGATTACCCTATAGAGAAAAAAAGTTAAAATTCATGATGTCGAAATGTTTGAATGATGAAATTCGAAATGTCCGCCCAATTGCCATATACATATTCGAGCTCTTCTTAGAACTGATGACGTAGCTCTGCTAATAGTCTCAGGTTCAACACGAATAATTGCATCCTGCGATATCCATAATCTTCGTAACAAGTTGTTCTCTAGTTTCAGATATTTCTGCATAAACAATACTTTTCAGCCTGCCCCATAAAAAATAATCCAGAGGATATAAACCTGGTGATCTGGAAGGCCAAGCAACTGCTGTACCTCTTCCAATCCAGCACAATTATGATTAAATAAATCTGTTACTTGTCTACCAAAATGGGGAGGTGCGCTGTCGTGTTGTATCCATATTTGTCGTCTTACATTAAGAAGACACGTCATGCAGTAATGTTGGAAGATCTTTTTTTTCCAAAAAACGTAAATAATTGGCGGTCGTTGAACGTTCTTCGATTATAAATGGACGAATTGAGTCATCAATAATTCCACACCAAACACTCACCGAAAATCTATTTTGAAAATGAGATTTTTTAGTTTTCCGTGAATTTTCAAGCGCTAAAAATGTGAATTTCTACTGTTATTGATGCAATTTCGGGTGCAGAAGGTTTCATCACTAAACACTATTTTCCGACAAAGCCTTCGATACCTCACTAAACAGCGACTAAATTCAAGTCTTGCTATGTAGTCGGCAGGTTTTAAAGCTTGTACAGGTAAGATATGGTACGGGTATAAACCGAAATTGTGTAAAGTTCTCCATACTCTCATGCGGCCTGTAATATATGTATATTAATATTAAGTAATATTGTAAGTGTGAGGGCGCTGCATTCTGCGCAAGTCCTTGTGTTAGCCTAACTGCAGGCACTTGTAGCTAGTCTGTTAAATATAACGTACCTACTGTAAAGTGTTCCGAATATTAGCTAATATTCCCAATTATCTCCACGAAATATATTACACGGCCTACATTAAGTCTGGTGGCTATTATTCCGACACTAGTGGAAGGTTCACCATCAATTATATTAAGTATTGCTTCTTCTTGAGCAATTTGCTGTTGCACGGGACGTTCCAAAGTAGCAGCAGGAAACTTGCCTGGAAACTCTTAAACAGCGATGAACATTGCTAAAAACCGTTCTACAAGGCACTCTACGAGTGGGAAATCGCCGACGATATTCATCAAGAGCCATGCGTCCGTTTTCATTACACAGTCCATAAACAAAAAGAATGTCTGCGTATTCTTCATTGGAAAAAATTAACATGATTATAGTTTTCTTTAATAAATGTAATATCCACGAACGCGCAATTAACTTAATTGACATTTGCTGTCACAATTAATAATAAATAATGAATCACAGCCACCCTGACGTTTTAATAACAATGAAATCAAGAGCGGCGGGTACCTAATACTTGCACTAGTGTCTATAGGATTATCTAAAACTTCAAGTGCTTGTACCTCAGTTACGAAAGAGTTTTTGCAACAACCTGTATATGCGTTCTCTGTCAGCGCGCCGTGCGGCAGTTTGTGTATGTATATGTATGTGGGGAGGGCGATGTTACATTGCAACCTACGAGATCTATTGTGTCCCCTATTCTTGCTGTTTTACAGCTTTCCTTCCAATCCTACTCCTTTCCGAATGTGTAGGATATCAAAAGGCCCCAGGTTAGGTAAGTCTTCAATTTCACATGCTCCCCGGTGCAACGCCCTTAAGTTGCACAGTGCTACGCAATTTGAGAGGAGATGGATGGGTGTTTCATCCTGTTCCCCACAAAATCGATTGCGAATCTAAGGTCACTCAGATGTCCTTTCAATTTATGATGGCCTGAAAGTGTTCCTGTTAATATGCGAACATTGCTCTTACTCATACTCAGGTTGATGCATTCTGTAAACCTCTTCCGGTTATAGGTTCCCAGAAGAATTTTACTTTGCCTCATTCCCCGGAGATTCTCCCAATAATTAGATTTTCTCTGCTCCATTTCTCTTTTCACTTGCTTCAGTATTGTACTGCTACTTATCCCACAAAAGAATTCAGGCCCTACAAAAGGTATTCCAGCCCTTTTTTACGAGATCATCCGTTATCTCGTGTCCTTCCACGCTGGTGTGACCCGGAACCCACAGGAGGGCTACTTTATATCCTTTGCCTAGCGCGTTTAATTTCCTTAGGCGTTCCCAGACCATCTAGCAACTAATTTCCATGTGAACTCAACGCCTTGATGGCTGCTTGACTATCGGACATGATGATAATCTCCTGCTTTCGATAATTTCTATCAATATTGAACTAGACGCATCTTTCAACAGCGTGTATTTTCGCCTGGAAGATATTTGGGTATTTCCCTAAGTTTTCGAAGTACTTGGTTCTAGCGCTGTACAGGCTATTCCACGTAAGTGGTTCATTAAAAGTTTATGGTATTCTACTGTTTATTTATTTTTGAGATTTTGGCACCATTATCTGTTCGATTGGAACTATAAATGTGAAATACCTTAACCAAAATAACACTTCCGGTTGACCGGAAATGGGCGACAGCTTTGTTATTTTTAATAGGATGATATAATTTTCTTTACATTTTTGGATTCTACGGCCATAAATACGTCAGTCTTTATTAGCTATTCCTATAGCTACAAGTTGCCGTTTTTGAGTAATTTAAGATTTTCTTTTTTTTCTTAGTATGTAATAATCTTTGCCTTATTCAGAAATTAATATCTCGGTTAATACTGCAAGTATCCCTGCTATGTTTGAGGACCAATGGATAGGTAACAATGGACCTTGGAAGTGGCCCCCATCGTTCACCGGATCCAACGCCTCTAGATTTTTACTTTTACATAGGGTTACGACACATATCAGAAGAATTTCGCGAAATCAAATTAATAGAGCCACAGGAGAAGTAGAAGCGCGGATTTTAAAATGCTTAGAAAATAATGGAGGTCATACAGAAAATATGGAGATCTAGGAATATCTTTTCAAAATTTTAGTTTATTTTATCTCTTTGTTTTCACGGTTCCCGAGTGCACAAAATGGTTTCCAATTTTTCGAAATTTCCTCTTTGTAATCGGTGGCAGGTGTGGATATCTGTCATTAAATACACGACATGTTCTATTCAATACTTTATTACATTCTCCATGAATGTAGAATAAATTCAAAATGTCGCGGTTCCAATCGTCTCTATTCATATTGTGTTGTTCAAAAGTGTAATTACGATGACATACACACACACTTATGGTTAGACAATGAATTTGACATTAATCCCATTCAGAGCCATCTACGAACATTTAAACCTAGAGTTACTTAGGTTGTTCAACAAGGAGTTGCTCGTATCTCAAAATCTATTAAAGATAGGTATAGAGAGTGCCAACACAAAATAATGGGGGACGATATTTACTTCCCCATTTCGAATTAAAATACAGGATGTTCCATTTAAAAAAATTGAGTTTTCTGCATTCGAAAACATGTCACTTGATTTCTCAATTTTAAACACGCTGTATATTAGAATGCGAAATGTGCGTACCATTTCTTAGAGTTATATCTACGTTCATAACCTAGCAAATTTGGAGTCTCTACTTGCAGTATTAACCGAGATATGAATTTCAGAATGAGGCAATGATTATGACTAAAAAAAAAAGAAAAACTTAAATAACTCAAAAACGGCAACATGTAGCTATAGGAATAGCTAATAAAAACTGACGTATTTATGGCCGCAGAATGCAAAAATGAATAAAAAAATTAGATTATTCTATTTAAAATAACAAAGTTGACGTCCATTTCCGGTCAACCGGAAGTGGTATTTCGGTTAAAGTATTTCATATTTATAGTTCCAATCGAACATATAATGGTGGCAAAATATAAATATAAGTAAATAGTAGAACATCATAAACTTTTAATGAACCACTTACGTGGAATACCCTGTATATTCCTATTCCAGTTCCCTCTGCCGTTTTGGAGCCATCAGTGTACCATTTGCTGGTATTTCTTTCCCACTCGCTCTTGTTAATAGGCTTTGTGGTAAATTCCTTCACAAAGCCGATTTTTTTGACTTGTCATCCTTGACCATTCTGAGTGTAGTTCTTTTTGCCACGCCCTCTACCACAATACGGAGAGAGGTAAGATCCAATACTACCTCGATAGCTGTTGTTGGGCAAGTTCTATTCGCAGTCTATATATTTCACGATCAAAAGCGGATTAAAACTGGTCCTATACAATTTTACGCTCAAAGTGAGGTTGAATTAACGTCTTCCGATTCACTATGAAAATACAGCCGTGAAAGTCTGCTCGTCATGATTAAAAACTGTACCGCAATCTTCTAATATTAAATTATACTTATATCTTAAGTGGTTTCACTAATTTAAAAAAATAATTCGACCAGTTCCATTGCTCGGATTTTCGCGAAACTTATTCGAAAATAACTACAAAGCCCTCTATTATGATAATCAAGAATAAAAGAAAATGATTTTTTTGGACCCAAATTATGTAGTGACCCCCTTAAACATGTGTCAATTAACACTGCGTAGGCTTTCACGGCCGGTATAACTATAACTAACAGCTTCTTGCGGGTTTCGCCGTGTGTCAAAACTTTCGCTCGACGTTTCGCTGTTCATACTGACAGCTTCTTCAGGATAACTGAACTGTCAGTTAGTTCATCTCAGTTAGATCGCAAACCCATACCTATGTACATCCTTATGTATTTTTCCTATTTGATTTTCTTACTTTACCACTATAATCGGTAAGAGCGATTCGATTCTTAAAATGATTTTGAATTCGTTAAGAAAAGATTTATTATAAAAATCGAATGCATTCGTTTTACCAAATCTTTTTGTATTCGAATCGCCCACAAGTAATGTATCATCAAGGTATTACTTTCTTTTATCGAGAAGTCTTTTTTACCACTTTAAAAACAATATACAGTGACCGGTATAAATATTGCAACATATGGGACTTTTTTTTAGGATAGGTTGTGCATGTCTAGGAACCCCACAATTTATTTTGACATACGTCACGTGATCACTAATATTTAAAAAAATATGCCATGGATTTCAAAAAGTGAGGTTAGATGACAAGATATCCAAAAAAGTTATTTGAAAAAATTGCTTAGAATTCAATTCTGAGGCCAAGTACAAATTTTTGTAAAGATATTTAAAAAAAAACTAAAATCAATCAATTTTTCCAAATATTGTTTCATTGAATTACATATTTCCATGTTTTACGTTTTTAGCAGCTCAACAGCAGTAATATTTCTAAATTTGGCTGATACTCAAACAATTTTGTCAATGTTTGCATAATTAACACAGTGAAAACTGAAAAGTACGTTTTTGCTATGACAATTGTTGTTGCAAGAGACCGAATATAGTACTAATAAATGAAAGTTCACAAACATTTTCATTCTAAACTACTCAGCAAGCATTATCTTTATTGAAAATTATAATACTTTTTTTTTTGTTTTTTGCATTAAAATGAAAAGCGTTAGTTCAAAACTAGTAACACTATATGCGACCACCGAAGGTATTAAAGTAAATTTTGAAATTAGAGAACAACGAATAATAAACAGTAGGTAAAATAAAAATAGTAGTAACTACTCATTTACTCGAAAATTAAAATATTTTACTACATTATTTTGTTGCTTTAATTTCAAAGCATACCTTACTTATAAGAAACAGTACGATATATGTGTCTAACAAGTTGTTCATTACTATTAGTTATTGTTTAAATGTTTTTGCTTAATAAGGATTCACATAATTAGCTAAAAGTACTTTATTATTAATCATTTACTTCTATTGAGTTTCATAGACATTAAACTATTTTTATTTTACCTACTATTTATTATTCCTTGTTCTGTAATTTCAAAACCTACCACCGAAGGTATCAACGGTGCGCGCATATACTCTTATGAGTTATTAGTTTTAAACTAACGGTTTCCACTTTAATGCGAAAAACAAAAAAGTGTTATAATTTTCAATAAAAGTAATGTTTATTAAGTGGTTTAAAATAAAAATGTTTGTAAAATTTTATATTTGGAAAAATTGTGATTTTTAATTTTTTTTATGTATCTTTACAAAAATTTGCACACAGCCTCAGAATTGAATTCTAAACAACTTTTTCAAATAACTTTTTTGGATATCATGTCATCTAACCTCACTTTTTGGAGATTAACATCATATTTTCTAAATTTACGCCATACTAGTGGTCACGTGACGTGTGTCAAAATAGATTTTGGGGTTCCCAGACATGCAGAACCTATCCAAAAAAAGTTTTAGTATATTTTAATAATAAAAAAAAAATCCCATATGTTGCAATATTTATGCCGGTCACTATACATTGTATGCTTTAATTCGTATATGACTTTATTTCAAGAAGGTAATTTAAAGACAAAATCAATACAGATAATGTCACAGAAAAAATTCGTATCACCTACAATTTACGAAAAACAGATTTCTGTAGAAATTACTTCGTTGAATTGGGTGTCCCTACGGTATACACTCTTTATATACATACATACAAGCAACAGCTTGTTACGTACATAAATAAATAACATAAAAGCTTTTCAGCTTAATTCAAGCGCACGTTGTTACAATACACGAAGTGCGACGCGCAGATTTTGTTCGCTGCGGTTTTTTTAAATGAAATAATTTTCACTGGTCGTGCATTCGCAGCAAAGCAGTAAAACTCTGCACGTACGCAAACTTTGTGAAAAAAAATTGATTAAAATTAAATGATAATGGCTTTTATCCATTATGTGAATGCTTCACTCTACGGAACACTAAATTTGGCTTTAAACATTGATGTACACTGCCCGACAAAATTAATGTCGTCGTCCACAGAGAATTTTTGTATTTTCCTATCTGATTTTTATATTGTCAAGTGTTTTACGCGTAAGTACCCCAATAAATCCCTGCCTGCATAAGCCAATGACAGGCAAACAAGCGCCTGTTTAAATCATAAGCAGTTTTGGTAGTCACTGCAGTATTGACGACGACATTGTACATATAGATTCATTTATTCATATTTACACGTAGATCTCTACGGTAATTGTTAATACTATACACTGCTTCGTTTCTAGGTTGGAACCGAGCTGTAAAACTGTTTCGGGCCGACGTTTCGTCCTCAGTCGCAAGAGACATCTTTAGGGCTGTTATTGCTGTTGCTGTATGTTTTAAAGAAGCCGGCAGGTAATATTTTTCGTGGAAAAATGCGAAAATGCCTCAACTTTTTCGGCTTTCACAGATACTTACATTCGCAGAGTTTGACCTTTGTAGTTTCTGCCAAAGGATTAAAAGTAAAAACGATTTTATAATAGTGGTAGCTTCTTCATAATAAATATCTCTTGTCCCATGAAGAAGCTGCCAGATTTATGGAGTGTTTATTAAATTGACACGTAGGCCGTATATAAAGTATGCAGAAATTATAGTTAAATTCATGCATCAGTGTATTTAATTTGAATTTTGTTTTTTTAAAAATGTATTTAATCCAAATACATTTTTTTTTGTCCCATATTTAACTATAAAGTATATTTGATCTTAAAATATTTATATTGAGTTTCACCAAAAAAATATCTCAGTGGTCCCAAATAATCCACAAAACTTTAATTTTCTTGTCAATTTCATTTTATTTGAATTCATTTTCAAATTTAATTTCTTTATTATTGAAAATAAGTTCGTAACTATCGCTTTAGACCCTGTGTTTGTAAATGTTGACGACATCATTTCGTTCGATTAATTAAATTCGGTCGAAGTAAGAGTGAGCAACTAAGCGTTACACAGGTACTATGTAATTTTCGCCTGAAGTTAGTTATAACATCTTAACGAGAGAAATTCAAATTACAACTGCGCTTTATTCCATACCAATGCTTTTTAGCTCTATTTAACAATAAATGGTATGTGTGAATTAGAAGGTACAACTGTCGACCTGTGGCACTCTATTAATTAGATAGTAATGAATTGATTGAAAGCTTAGCTAACTTCTTGATTATTTATGCTTAGTACACAAGAAAGTGCGATAATAATAATACACAAGTAGTAATCTTCAGTACTTTCTTTGGCATTAACGTACTTAGATTACAGGCGGATGAACTCCAAATGGCAGACAAAAAATATCTCTGTTATTGTCGAAAGCATCGTCAATAAGATTATGCTAGAACAGTGGTGCTTAATTCAATTATTTGAATTAGGCAAAGAATTAACAAATAACTTTCTGCTTTAATGTAGATCTTTCAGCTGAATTATTTCTATTTAAAGAGACTGGAGCTTCATAATTCCTTTATATTTTTCTTTGAAAAAAGAATTATTCAGATTCAAACCATAAAGGTTTTGTAGCAAAAGTGGTAGTCGTATTTTAAATACTTGCGTGAAAATTATTTAAAATGGGATGTTATTACAACGTTGCCGACTCAATAGTTTGTTACGGTTTTTTTACTTCGCTTACCTCGAATTAGTTCTCCGCTAGTCTTTCCGACAAGCTTTTGTAACCCTATTTTCTTCTATTTCCTTCTTTTATCTTCAGAGATGCTCCTACGTCTTGAATTTTCGCAACGTAAACATTATCGTTTAATTTTTGGCTTTCAAATTGTGTTTTCTTTCCCTGTTAGTGCGGCCTAGCTAGAATTTGTATCTTTTAATTCTCATTTACTTACAGATAGTTTCTTATACTTAATTCGGTCTTAGATTTTCGTTTAATTTCTTTCAAATTTAGTAAATTCCTTCAATTCCTGTGTTTTGACATTTGGATGACGTTTTCTTTTTAAGGCTAGATCTGTTTGATTTGGACATATCGGTATTATCGATTCCCACGCATCGATAGATCTGTTCGATTGATCGTCTATTCAGATCATTTTATTCTGTGTTTACATCTTTCCGACGGTAGAGGGCATCTCGATGTCCGTATTCTTGTTTTATTTATTTATTTATTATTTATGTCTTCTGATTGGTTGCGTGACGTATTTCTTGCTTCCGCTTCCTGCTTCATCTTGGTTGTTGTTTAGACGCGTTCTTACGAGTACATCTTCCTATCTTTGGAAATTTTGGATATTTTCACACATCTGTGGATTTTATTGGAAGATTGCTTGAATTTTCATTGGCCGTATCTTCGTTTGTGTTTGAAGTGGAAACTTCGTGATTATTACGGCGGATGTGTCCGATAAATTTTGGGATATAATTTGAGAACCACGCGTCCCAACACCATATCTGTATCTTTCTTCTCTTCGTTGTAAAACCTCGTTATTTAACGGTAAGCAAATCTTGTCATTTCTTTTAAATCATTAATTTTGAGGTTTCTGTGTTTTTAGAGGTCTTTTTACCCCCCGCCCCTTTATTTTAATTTTGGAATCTTCCCATCGTTTTGTGTGAACTTTTGAACACCCACGTGCGGCTGAGGACTTCTGCGACTTTTTAAGTCCTTCGGAGAACCTACCTCCTTTAGAAATTCAGTGGACCATCTGCTTCGGTCATTACCGAGTCAGCCCAGAGGCTACGATCTGCTCGGATAGGAGAGGATCTCCATGCCCCGTAACAGCTGATTGAGAACAAAAGCTAAGTTGTACGTTTTCTTTTTCTTTGTAAATTTTGTCCGCGTTTAAAACTGTCATTAGTAAATAACCAACCCCGATCACTTAGTTTTTTTATGTTTTATTCAACGGTACTGTAAATTATTATGTTATATCAAGGATCGGAGGGTATCACTAGTTCAGTAAAATAGTTTAACTTTAGTATTCATATACCTTTTCGTTTTTTTAACGAATTCAAAATATTTACTTAAAACATCAACCGATTAAATATCGGCCTATAATATATAGGGTGATTTATTCACCGCTGGTATAATCAAGTCAAATATTTAGCTTTATTGTAGTAGTTTATTTTTTTGGTAACTGTAAAATTTTTTTGAATTTAAATTAACTCTTAGCCTAAGAATTTTCTTTGTATAACGTGTGTGAACTGATTGCGTTGGCCAAAGCGTTCGGTGTTCGAGTCCTACCGTAGGATTTTCTGTTATATTTTTACAATATTTTATTTTTATATTTATAGTCGTTATTAACGTTTATTGATACCGAGTAACACATTTATTTTATGTCAAATTTTATTAATAAAAGTTTAACTGTTTTATATAATAATATAATAATAATAATAATAGTGGTTTATTGTCCAACCGATTGCCAGTTACAGGACAACAATATTTAGAAAGTACATACATACAAAAAAATACATGGGAAATGTAATTAATTAATTAATTAAATTAATTATAAATCGTTAATTTTATTATGGAAAATATCACCATAGTGCAGATCAGCTGAGCGGCACATTGTGACCAGTGGCAAGGCTTGTAACAAATTGGTCCTAGAAAAGGGTAAAGCAAAGGAGGAAGCAGAGCGAGAGGAAGGTCTGGAAATGCGGAAATCTAAAGAGGAAAGAAGAAAAGGATTATCGATGACTCCATGAACCAACTTCTATATAAAACGTGCGCCGTGGCATTCACGACGATAAGTTAAGGAAGTCATAGAATGTCTCTCCAATAAAGACGTATAATCAACTCCACGCTGCGGATATGTTCCATCCTCCTTAAATGACAGGTACTTGAGAAAACGTCGTTGAACTTTTTCAAGTGATAGTTGCAGGTAGACATAGTGGGGAGACCACACTTGAGAGGCATACTCCAACTTGCTCACAACAAAACTAAAGTATAATATTCTTAGTAATTGAGTATTCTGGAAAGATTTGCAGGAACGGATGAGAAATCCCAGTGTTTTGGATGCTGACAAGCAAAGGTCAGTGATGTGAAGGGCAAAGCTCATTGAACAGTCAAACAGTACACCAAGATCTTGTACGGATGTAACTCTTTGCAATACAACATTGCCCAACGAATAGGCGGAAGGAATTGGATTCATCTTTCGAGTATACGAGACAAAGCAGCATTTATTAATATTTAACTTTAAATTATGTTTAGTACACCAGTCAACCATATAATCGATATCACGTTGTAAACTCACAACATCAGCCAAGTTCGCAATGGAAGTATAAATTTTGAGGTCGTCAGCATAAGCAAGAACTGGACAAGAAAAACCCTGCAACAAATCGTTGACGTACAAGATAAAAAGCAATGGTCCTAGATTAGATCCTTGTGGAACACCTGAAGATGGAAAAAAATCATAAGACTTGAAACCATTATAGTGTACATAGTTAGATCTATTACTTAAATAGGATTCTATTAAATGAAGCAGAGAAGTGGTAAAGCCAAAGCCGCATAATTTTTCAAGCAAAATGCCGTGGTTTATACTATCAAAAGCGCTACTAAAGTCTGTATACACCACATCAACCTGACCCTGTCTGTCCAGCTCCCTACAAATAAACTGCGAGATATTGACTAAATTACTAACTGTTGACCGCCCACGAACAAAACCGTGCTGATGAGGTGAGATAAAACTTTTAAGATGCTCACGTAAGTGACGAAATAAAAAATGTTCATAAACTTTCGCAAAATTTGATAAAATGGATATTGGCCGGTAGTTGTTTACTTCGGTTTTTGTACCTTTTTTAAATATCGGAGAAATCCTTGTTCTTTGCCACAATTTAGGAAAAATCGACGTTTGAATTGATAGATTAATGATAATTGCTAACGGTTTAGCAAAAATCATCCTAGCATCTCTTAATAAAAACGATGGAATCAAATCATCTCCAGAAATATTATCATCAGGGAATGTAGACATAATGTTTATTAGTTCACTCTCAGAAATTAAAGGCAAAGTAATAGGAAGACTATTAGTCCTAATTAGCAAAAGGAGAACTGCCGAGGTAAGTAGAACAAAATTTATCAGCAAACGCATTAACAATGTCCTGAGGAGCATCGATTAATATGTCGTTGTATGTTAGTGCATTTGGAATCCTGGTTGAACCTTGTTTATTCCGAATATATTGAATATTTGTTTAGGATTACGCGTAATAGATGCTTGAACAGACTCCAAATAATTATTATATGCAATTGAAATTTGCGATTTACACAGAGTGCGCAATCTCTTGAACTGGTTCAAGAAGAAATCATTTTTGGTGGAGTTCCACTTACGTCTGTAATAAGATTTCAGTTTAATGTTGGAAATAATTTCAGAGGTGAACCACTTCGGATAAAAAGTTTTTTTAGAGTGGTTAGCTGAAAATCTAGGTACACTAACATCTAATATGCGATAGAGACGTCATAGAATTTATCCAAAGCCATATTGACATCTTTCATCCCATTCAAGAATGACCAATCACAATTTGTCAGATCAGCATAAAAGTTGATTGAAGTTAGCACGTCTGTAGTTGTATCTAATGTTTGTATTAGATGGAAAAGACGAAGGAGCTGAAGAACTAGCAAAAGTCAAGGTAACAGATAACGCAGGATGGTATTGATCAATTGGTACAAACGGAAAATCGTCACGTTCGATATTTATTGCATGTTCAGTGTTTGAAAGGACCAAGTCGAGAAGTCTCTCATCACAGTTAACAATGGAGTTGTATTGATGTAATGGAGTTGTATTGATGTAATGATACCATATTACAAAGACATGAGAACGCAGTGCATTTAGAACACCTAAGTGGATCAGTTGTTAAGCGAGGAAGATTAAAGTCGCCAAGTATAATAACTGGTTTATCAATAAGAAACACTTCCAAACTGTCACAGAACAGCTGAAAGTCGTGCTGTGAAATATCTGGGGGGCACATATATACCAACAACATAAAGTGTAATATTGCATAATATACACTTACAGGCAACGAGGTCGATTGCGGGTACAATAGATGTAATAGTAGATGTATCAACGATAGTATAAGGTATTTTATGAGATAGGGCTACAAATACGCCACCACCACGACAACGATTCACCAAGTCAAACCGTCTATCACATCTAATAATATTGTAACAAGGTGGCAAAAGTTCGGAGTTATTAAACGATTCATCAAGCCAACTCTCCGTAATGACAATAATGTCGTAAGATGCTTCACATGCATTGGTAAAGAATGTTTGAATTTTAGTGCGAAGGCCTCTAGTGTTTTGATAAAAGATATTAAAAAAAGAAGGGCAACTGTTGGACTTTTTTAGTTTAAAGACGATACTATAGAAGGTATACCTCGTTTGTATTTGATTCGAAGGTTAGTTTCTCCTTTATTTAGGCGGTTGGCAAGTTCAGATTTAGCCTCTCTGTGAATCCCAATCTGCATTGGAGTACGGTCACGTGAAAACGAGAGCTCAGAAAACATAGCATTGGACTTCAATTTTTTCTACATTGCGTAGTATATTATCAACGATGCATTCAGAAGCAAATTTAATTTTAATCGGACGGCAGCGGTTGGAGTTAGTGCCATCAAACTTACCGAGCCTGAAAACTTTAATAGTGGGATCATTGACCTGAAGAGTTGAACATATATTATTTGCCAAGTTAGTATCCAAAGCTATCTGATCCTTATTAGTTTTTGATTCGCTTGATTCATTACAACCAAATATAACGAGATTCACTTTGCGTTTATCACGATCAGCTATCTCTTGTATAATTTTCTCAGTTTCAAGAAGAGATTGAGAACCAGAGGATACTGACTGAAAGTCAAAGAGAGACTGTTTTAAAGATTTTATTTCATCCTGAAGGGACACAATGATAGATTTAACACCGTTTAAATCATTACCGAATTGCAAACAATTCTTGCAAGTCCACGAAAAGCCTGTGTTTAGATGAATTTTGCGTGCCTCACTAGGAGAAACCTTAACACAGTCAATTCGATATGGTTTCTTACAAACACAACAATTAATAATTTTATGTGCTTCATCGATAACTTCACAGCAAGAACATGAAGACATAGTTAAGATTTTAGGTATTGATATTAACGAAGAGGAGAAAAACTGGGATACACGCTTCACGCTGAGGTGCCTTTCACAGCGACTTAAATTAGACACACAAAACGTAAAACAAGGCAACGGAAAGGTACTCGAACAGATAACAAAGGATAAATTAAGGATTTCGATATTCGTAGAAATTGTTTAAATATATACATACATTCAAAAGTAAATACTAGAAAAAGGTTGTAGGTAAAAAGCAGGCCAGAAAAAACAAATATGCAGCAGAACACAGTAGATCTATGCACAAAATGCACTATTAAAATTTGATATCCAAAAGAGCGAAACACATGACCACAAAGACAAAAATCTGCACTTTAAATTGATATAACTTTCAATCCACAATAATCAATGTAACTGCGAGAAAATTGCGATAAAACGCAGAGAACTAAATTGTACGTACGAACGTGTGTCGTTAAACGATAATATTTATATTATTATTAATTATTATATTTATCAGTAAATCTATCCTTTTATTTTTTGTGTATGAATTTTTTTTTTGCAAACCGCTTTGCCCCTCGATTTTTATTTATCACCTTGGATTCCTGCTTATCTTGGGGGCATGACAGGGTAAGTAACCTAAGCAGGTGGCGCCGAAATTTTTATCCATCTTGGGTTTGTATTTCTATCAACCCACTTCCTCGCCGATGAGCCGGCTGGCACCCTACATGATTGCCGAATACCAACCCACTTATTCGAAGGTTTGTAAAGCGGAAGTGCATCACCTTTCCTGTTTTTATTTCGATTTCATGCCTCGCGATTTTTCACGGTGCCCTACCGTCGCTTTCGGTGCCGGAAATTTAGGTAACAAGTTTGTTAGAATTCCTTGATAATGTCTAGTTTTACCACTTGTTTCTTCTGTATGTGGACTATATGCGTATTTAATTTAACTAATAAATTTAATAAAACCGTGAACACGTCTTTAACACAAATGTTATACATTCGTCAATTTCATTGTATTCTAATATCTATCAAGTAGGTATATATAAAAAGGCGCAAGACCGACGGCGGGAAATTTTAAATTAAAAGCTTGTTACAACACCCCTTGATGCACCACTTTACCAAAAACTTTTCTTCTTTTTTTGTTAGTTGAATGGTCAGTGTTTATTCATAACGCATTTTATTGATACGAATTTATTACTTAATCGATCTTGGCAGTATTTCATCAATTTGCTTTTGTATGATGACCGTGATCGCTCTGACATGTTAATTTTAGTTATACAAAGATAGCTTTAGGGTAGTTATATAGTTCAGTTCTTACTGCTGATGATGATAGCTTTGCTATTGAAACGTGCGACTAGTATAGTGTAGTGATGGGCATAATCGAATGATCATACGATTTTTTAGGTCCTCACTTCCTTTTTTGTGCATAATTTTCTTAATGCAATGACTTTTTTCTTTAGGTTCTCATTTCTTTTTCTATGGATGATTCCTCCCTCGCAGTTGTGAGCAATCTTGTCATTGCTTCCGAGTATTTATTTTTTAGGTGTATATCAATAATAATCTCCCGTAAGACGTAAAAACCCAAATACACAAAAGTAAAGTAGCGTCGACATTTCGTTAGATTCTTGGTTTTTGCTTGAAAATCGTGGCCATCTAGCCATATTCCTGCTTATCTTGGGGTGCTCGACATGTTGAATATTTGTAAATTTTCCGTAAAATTGTAATATCTTCACAAATATTGGAAATAAGTGTTAATATTTTTATCTCAATATTTTTGTCTACTTGCGGCGTACCACAAGGTTCTACCCTCGGCCCTCTGCTTTGTAATTTATTAATTAATGATTTATTGCAATCTTTTACTTGTTCTATGCTAGCTTATGCAGATGATGTTAAACTTTTTTGCTGTGTGTCAAACCTTGATGAGGCTAGGGTTCTGCAAGATAATATCGACCTGTTGGTTCCGCAAACAATGACAGGTCATTTCTCCGCAAGAAACATTATGCGTACGGAGGTGGCTCCTTTTCGAGCGCAGTTGTTGAGCGTTTTGTGCTTATGGACGATTGTGTGCCTCCGCAACGAAGTAGAGTAGTATCTGACGGACGACTCGAATGGATTGGCCGGCGAGTTCCCCCGACTGAAATCCAATTGAATACATGTGGAGCTACATTTCACGTCGAATCGCACTTGGATATGATCACTAACCCTCCAACAGCTTACACAGCAAATTCTACACGAATGAAGGGAAATGCCACAAGAAATTATAAATAACCTAATTCCTTTTATGGCAAATAGAGTCTACAAATTTGATAATAAAAACAAGCAAGATACAAAACGAAACTCAACTTTTAAAATGAATTTTTAAGCTTTTCTTGATAATGTTGATTAACTTAAATCCTAGTAATTCTTACTTACAAATTATTTATTTATTAAGAGAGAGAGAGAGAGAGAGAGAGAGAGCGAACGAGTTATAGTTTTTACGTATTGCTTTGGTTAGTTTTAAGCAGGAATTTTGAACATCTTACCGGCCGATGTGGGTAATTAATTCTTCTCATAATTCAAATTATAGGGCACAAAAACTTATACAACACTCACAAAAATTTAAGCCAAGAAATAGGCGAAATTTAAACACATTTAACACAAAATCACTAAACACCTCTCGAGGAAAGCTTTTGCTTCCTGTTCTCGAATTTTTAGGCTTATTTTAATTGCAAAATTTTAAGAAGAGAAGTTTTATTTTTTTAAGATTTAGAAACGCCCGGACGAAGTGGAGACGCGTGCTTTTACTTTAGCTGAAACGAAATCCACGAACAGCATTGAAAACAGCAATGTTAAGGGTTTTTATAAACTTTGATTGTGACGTCATTTCGCACTGATAATTAGCTCGGCCTCTCTTTACAGGAGGACGCAAGCATGACCGAAGGTGTTATTTTTCTGATCTTCAAACGTCCTACTCGATAGTAACGTGGGAACTGCTGATCAGCATTTGTAACATACAATAAACAATGAAGCAGATAATATACAAAGTAATACCATAATATCTTAATTACGCGAGTCTTTGACCGAAAATAGACTATTATTTCATATGAAGTAGACGCTGCTTCAGCGAATGCCACCTTACTTATCATCTACGACTTGATAAAATGATTTTCAATACTTTGTATTATGCAGGATGGAATTTCGTATTCTTACAAGAGTAGAATCATGTATTAATAACAGGGGTGGTAATACATTATATTAGAACGTTCATAGATTTTACGAATTTGATTATTTAATTTAAGAGTTATAGAATACTACATTGTGCTGATAGATTTTTTGGTTCTTTAATTAAATTGTTGATTAATGGAAGTATCTGAGCAATTTAATTTTATTCAAATATTATTAGAATACTGACAAAAAATTATCACTTAATGTATTTAAATAGCTTAGAAAATATAAGAGGGATGCAAGACTTTTGCAAAGTTTGTGTATATTATGGAAAGCCGCATTCAAAATGATACTGTTCTGCAGTTGTATATGGCTGGAGAAATGGGTTACAAGGTACTGCTTACTGAAATTTCATTATCTGTCTGAACAGGAATAATCCGATTGTAAAATTTCCAGGTCGGAGACAACTTTTAAGTAATAGTTAATTCGTTAAATTAATATATTCCACTTTTATTATTACAAAGATAATTTATTTAACATTAGATATACGAATATACAGTTTTGCGCAAATGAGAGCAAATATATTAACACGCATTGTCCTCCGCAGAGATTTTTCTCGTCGAAATAAAATTTACTAACTGAAAGTAAAAGTTTCCCCTAGCAAATTTTTATTAATTTAATCAGCCTCTCCAACTTTTCGTTTCCCAAGACACTTTGCGAATGGATAAAGGTTACGGAATTCCTCATAATATCGCAAAGTTTCTAATTTTAGAACACAATCGAGTGGCGCAACTTCTCGCACGAGAGTAATTATTCATAAGCGCAGACACAACCTATTTTATATGAATAGATATTAAAAGAATCACTCATGCATAAGCAATACCGGTAAAAGTGCAGGTTTAATAAAAATTCCAGCACAAATATACAGGATGAGTTTTTTATCTTGAGACAATGGAATACCTCTAAAACACTGCATCAAATCAAAAAAAGATCTTAATGAGATTTGTTATAATGTTGGGGCTCACTGAATGGTGCCGAACTCGATCCCTCACCTCACTTTGAAATCTTAAATGGGAATCCCCATATTGCATTGCAGATTCGGATTCTACGCCATCAAGTATGCAGTTTTTGTTTGAAACTTTTTTCTCGATTCGTAACAGATTGCGCTGTAATCGCAAAAAACTTGATTGTGAATGTCTAGAAAAAAATACACAAAAAAGAGAAGCGAGCAAACATGATTTTGTGTTTTTTTATTTTAACATAAACTATAATGCTATTCAACGATACAAAACCGTACTTTATTCAGTATTTGACAAGCTGTGAATACTTACACATTGTCCGATCCCCATTTAGATTATTAATTATTAATCCAATACAAATTAGTTAACGTTGAATATTTGAACAGTAATGGAGGCTATAACGTTACAAGAGAGAATTGAAATGATTTACATCTATGGAGAAAGTGGTAGGAATATCGATAATGCTGTTAATCTTTATTCACAACGTTTTCCCGACAAGGTGCGATCGCGCACTTTTTTTTACCGAGTCGTTCAACAGTTCTCTACCGAAGGAACTGTATAGCCAAGAAAACGTAATCGCTGGAGAAAGTAATGAAATCGCGGTATTAGCTGCATGTTAAATTAAAAAAAAACACAAAATCATGTTTGCTTGCTTCTCTTTTTTGTGTATTTTTTCTAGACGTTCACAATCATGTTTTTTTTGCTATTACAGCTGAATCTGTTACGATTCGAAAAAAAAGTTTCAAACAAAAACTACATACTTGATGGCGTAGAATCCGAATCTGCAATACAAAATGGGGGTTCCCATTTAAGATTTCAAAGTTTTCCACCCTCCCACTCTGGGAGGGTGAGGTGGGGGATCGAGTTCGACACCATCCAGTGACCCCCTTGCATTATAACAAATCTTATTAAGATCTTTTTTTGATTTGATGCAATGTGATATTCCGTTGTCTCAAGATACAAAACTCACCCTGTATATAGCACTTATGAGTTTTCATATGTGAAATTAATTATGTATATGTATTGTATTCTGTTTTTCAGAAGAAATGCCGGAATTACAAATTTTTAATTTTTAACTTCAGTAAAATACGATGTTTTAACTACTTTCATATACATATAATTATATTTAATATTCAAAATTTTAATTAGCTTTAAAATTACTTGATTTATATGTTTTTTCCTTTTTTTATCAATAAAAATAATATATAATTTAGTTATTTTAATTCATCTAGCGACCTCTCTCATATCTTGAATGAATATTGTAGTGAGTGACTTTCTTCTTGCTAGTTGACGCGGGATACTTGTGGGAGCACCAAATTAGCTTTCCAGCTGCTTGCTAACGAATACGTAGTAGAGCGCACCTTCAAAGCCCTTTCTTCTTCAAAGAATTTTTTAAAATTGGAAACATTTAATTATCAGATATTGTTGTAAAAATCACACGAATCGTGCAGTAAAAGAATAATAAAAAAAACAAACATACTTCTTTATTTATATATCTAATATCTTATCAATTTAGACATTCTCAGATCACAGGAACGTATTGCCATGGTTTTGGACTCCGTAACCCATACAACCCTTTTATCGTTGAGGTGTGTTTTAAGTTGCATATTATGGTTGTTGTGTTTTATTCGTCCGTGCAGCTGATTTTCAATTTACCGAGAATTTTCACAATTTTGTTTTGTTTTAAGAGTTTATTGTATGATTTTAATTATGTAGTGTTAAGATTGTTAATTAGTTAATCATTATCTAGTCATTCAAATGTCTATTGTTCGCTTGTGCTGATTTTATACGTATTCTATTTAATATTGTCATTGTAATGTTCTACGTCTGCGTTGTACGAAAATTGAGAGAGGATTTTTGTAGGAAAAAGAATTATAGGGTTTTGTTAAACACTTCCTTGTTCGACTATTGATGTAAGTAGACGTATTTCTTAAATAATTGTTGCTATTTTGTTATTCATTTTGTATTGTAAAATTTAACATTTTTTTTCTTTAATATAGTCAATCAAGGAATCTTTGTGGTAATAATTGTTAATGTATTGAAGGGTACACTTGGTAGATATAAGATCAATTATTATTTTTTTGTTTAGAAAGATTTATTTTAGTTTATTTGCTCATTTATATTTTGTAAGAGTTAATTTTTCTGTTAATCTATTTTGCTATATCATTTCTATCACTACGTTTGGGTGAGTAGAAGAATTTTTTCTATCATTTAGCTTTTTCATATTTAGCAAGTTTCTAGCATTTATCCACACTTAGATTATTTTAATTTGCGAAACCACGTGGATAGAAATTCAAAGGTTTTGTATATTGAATAATCTTCCTGCACAAATAAAACTTTTTTTTTGCTTTGCATAGGAAATAGCATTGTCCTATTTTAAATTAGAGTCTAGTGTAGTTTTATTTAGGCCAGAGCTTTCAGTTCAGGGTTCTTTTCTGCACAATTTTTTAGCCCGTTTTGTTGAAATAAATTTATTGTTAATGGCGTCAAAGGTTAAAAATTCTGTTCTTTTATTTAATGTTACACCTTTACAATTCTTCGTGTAGTTAAGAAAGTTTGACTTCATTCCTCACAATTTTACTTTTCGTGGGCTTAAATTTAAGTTTTTAATTCGCGAGGGTACAACTGGTGATTAAATTGTTTTTTTTTGTTTTATTTAAAATCTTCTAATTTATTGGGTAAAATTGGATTAAAATCAATCAATTATTTTCTCTTTTAGGTAGAGGATCATCGGTGAAAAATGCCTTAGTACGTATGGGCAGCTCAAAATACAGGCGTGGGCAGGCATTCTCTGGGACGGTCAAATCTTGAATTGGTATTTAGGATTCTTCTCAGGAAATTTCATAGGAAATGCTCTAAGGTCATTTAGGTAATGATATGGATTTATATCATGCAGGTGATATATCGATACTTTTTAGGTACACTTTTTGTGGTATTTTTGAGCGTGTGGCATAAAAATTGTTATAGGAGCTCACGAACAATCGTCGTCTCTGGTGACAACAGAAAGAATAATAAAATTACCAGTAATCTGCCGTCGATTGTTAGTGCTGCCAGGTAGTGCAACATAGCTATGCCAAACCAGAATAAATGTAAACTTAACGCAATACATTCTCAAAACGATCTCTAAGCTGAAATACGCAATATCGTTAACCTATCCACAAAATTACGGACATTGGGTAATTATGTGGTCTCCTAAAAGACCTGCCCACATATTCGCCTTTTGAGGACATTGAGTGCGAGCGTTGTATGTTATGCTTTGATTTTCTTTAGACCAATAGTGTCTAACAGAGGGATTGTGACGTCCATACAAGACGAAAGAGGATTCGCCAGCAAATAAAAAAAATCACAAAGTTTTCATCATTGATGCGACGTTCGATAACTGCTTCACAAAAGTAGAATCTGTCATATTTGTCGTTAGGAAATATTTCATTTGCTTTATTCAACTTACAGGATCGATATTTATTTTCCTTTAAACACTCTGTAGACCGTATCGTGTGAAACATTCAGCTGCTCTGTAATTTTTCTGTTAGATGTACGCGGCGTTTCTTCTACTGCAGCGCAAATGAAAATATCCCTTTCTTCATTTTGTGGTATTAGGGTCTTTTTATGACGATGTGGGTACAATGAACCATAAATTTCAAAATTTTGAATTATGCAACACTCAGTTTTATAACCAACAGATTTTTTTCTTTAGATTTTGCTTGGAAAGAACGAGTAATTTGCTGAGAGATTATTTTCCATTATTTCAAAAATAATAATAGGAGAACAATAATGCAACTAAAAAACAGTTGAAATATTTACTTATTCTAATTATTAGCGAAATAAATAGCGAAAGGAAACAAGGAATAATAAATATAAAAAAATCTTAATGCATCCTAAATCCTGCACTAAATAAATATCGACTGCACTCTAATGCGACTCTCATACAACTGACGAGATGATGATCTAATAGAGCGCTCTAACTATAGCCGACCACTAACATCGATCTTACATGCAACGAACAAGAACGCTATTGATGTAGAAAATAAGTAGCCAAGTTTATTATCGACTTCAATTGATTCGAACGTATAATGCCATTAGTTCCACCTTTTACATTTTAAACTCGACAGATAGATTCTGAAAAGCGGTAATCAAATCAAATCATTTAAATGAGGGTAATATTACAAAGGAGAAAATAAATTCGAGCTAGACACGAAGAAATCACCGTCTAAAAACCAGTATTCAGTCACGAATTCGTAATAAAGTTTTCCAATCAGAATTTCGCTTTTAAATTACGACATCGTCCTTCTGTATTACCGGTTTATCAATAAATTTGGTGTATAACATGCATAACTGAAAATATCGTGTCTATAGATATATCTATAAATGTAATCTGATCGGCGCCTCCACCAAATATACAGGCAAGATTCCGCAATAGTTTGATCTTGGCGAGAGTGATTTATGTCGCGGTAACCTCATTGCGCGTCGTACCATGTACGTAAATAACTTGCTTTCCTGTGTTTTTCTTTGGTGTGTGACAGTGTTCAATTATTTCACTGTACTCTATTTTATGGGACCTTGAATGTAATTGCTAAGAATGCGTGCTTGTCAACGAAAACGCCCCAGATTGGGTTCGGATGGCTAGTGAGCGGAAAAAAACGTAAAATACCTTTTTAACAAAAAGTCCAAGAGTACGACGTACAGTGAAGGACTTAAGTCTACATACGGCTTTAAATTATAAGGTTTTATATATTTGAATAATGCAAATAAGAAATAAGTGATCTAGTTCAGTTACCTTCATTTGAAGAAACTTAAAAACAAAAGCGATTTTAAAGGCTACGTAACGAAGTATTCCCAAAACGATAAATTATTTATATCACAAAGTCCACATAATGCATTTTCTCAGGAAAAAAAATATTATCACCATTATCTTATCTTTGCGTGGGAGTTATTTGAATGCACTCATACCGTATGGGTATTTTGGTGGACCACTAAATTAGCAGACATTAGCGTATATTAAGTTGCATAGGCACAATCAAACAGGAATCACACGTTACTGTGTTTTGTTGGCTAACTTCATTCGAAACAGTGGATGTAAATATTTATACAATCTTGGCGACAATTAGAGTAGGATCGGGACAGTTTTAGTCGATCTCACAGTACAAGCTTTTCATCACAGAGTATTATTAATTCCAGGAATAATTCATAAGCTTGTACACGAAAATCCAGGTAATGCAAATAACTTTGAAAGAGTTTCCTGGCAAATTGTTGAAAATTTAATTTTGCACGACAATAATCTCTTTATATACCTGCTTCTTCATTCAATACATACTATGCCGAAGCATTAAACACCTTGAATATAAAATAGCTAAATTACAAAGAGGCCTCTGATACTTTATTAGTGGCATGTGATGGATGTTCTATGTATTTTAGGACGACATGATTAATGATTTTGTGCCCTAGTATTTCTTAGTACCGCTTATTGCTTTGTAAAGTTATCGTTCTCTTTCAATCGAATTTTAATATAGCATGATTTGTTAAATAAACATGCTACCCAACGATGCAGAAAAATGATTAAAATTGTTTAGATAAATGTAGAAATCTAAATCTAAATGAATATATATTTTGTAAAGCAACTTGATATTTCAACTATCATCATACCGTTTGCAATGAAATGTAAATGTGTGGGAAAAATGGATATACCGTGTGGAAGATACAAATATGATTATCCTGTGACGCATGAACTCCACGCCGTAAAGCACGATACAGATAGAACAGCAAGGATACAACGCTGCAGTAACCATACTGTTATTTTGAAAATTTCGTTTGTCTATCGACTATATCGCATGCGATTGAGCCAGGTTCTCGCGTTATCGGGTAACCATTCTTGTATCTCGCACACGGTATACATCGATATCATCGGAAATGAAAGAGTTAGGTGCCTATTTGTTTGTCTATTGATCCCATGTGAATAGAAATACCTATAGAAATAACTGCGACAGAGGTTCAAACGACACAATAATGTTTCAAATTTATTTGGAATTCTTTGTGGCTTATGTTGACAGTCTCTAATGGTCAACTCTGTATTAATGTTTCGTTTGTAAATGATGAATTGATATAAACGGACATGCGTTGCTAGCTGTATTTTCAG
Source organism: Protaetia brevitarsis (assembly GCA_004143645.1). Lineage (NCBI taxonomy): Eukaryota > Metazoa > Arthropoda > Insecta > Coleoptera > Scarabaeidae > Protaetia > Protaetia brevitarsis. Next base: position 1,218,990 of record RXPK01000253.1, read on the forward strand.
TAAATTTAATATAGAGGGAGGAAATCACAATCAGCCATTTTGTAATTACTGACAAAAGCGATTGTAAGCGCAAGATTGATGTGTTTTTAAGTAATAACTTTCAGGATAGCACAAAGATATATTTAAAAATTCATCGGCGCCGCCACCATAAGTGGACATACACGCGGCAGAATATTCGCATCTGTCAGAATTCAAATTTAATTAATAAAATTTGTGCATTTGATCGAGTTTTTAGCGTTAATATTTATTTAATTTACTGTTTTTCTGCAGTAATTGCTGTTATTGACGTGCATTTTCTGCAAATTTTACCTATGTAAATTTAAACCATGTCCCCCACTGATAGGTTTACTTCGCGTATTCTATGTTGACATTATGATGACGTGATATGTATTATAATAATATTATATTGAGACTACTCTACCTATATAGATTATGACGAATTGGAACTAATGTTAAAATTTAATCGTCCATTCCTCATGTCATCTAAAACACTTTATCTCATTTAACGGAAATATATGACACTTTGATAATATCCTCATCTCAGAGGTAGACCCTAATAATTTAATGGTAGGGTGTTATGTGAATTAATAGCTCACTAGTCTTATCTTTCGTATAACCTAATTGCACCAAATGTAGAGTACTGAAGTTTATACCATATAAATGTGATATAAACCCACCCTGCAATTTAAGTCATAAAATATTATTACAAATTGCAGTATTCCTTTCTGTAACAAGGTAGGGGATTTTGAACGATATAGATGACGTCATTTTTATAAAGATTTAGCGCTATAGATTCTGACAAGCGTCTATAATGGATTAAAACAAAGAAAATATAATTTCCGGAGATGAATTGGCAAATAATAAGATGAAAGGAGTATTTTATCTCTGACACATTTTCAGTACCTTTTAATCCTTTCAAAACTCCATAATTTATCATCTATCGTTTATCACGTGATTATAACACACATACCGAAGATTTAAAGAGTATTAATAAAATATAGAAAAATATATTATAACAGGCTACACTGGTTTGAATCGAAACAATCCAATTATATCCTTCGAACTTGTTTAGTCTTTAAATTAAAAGTAGAATAGTAAAGTAAAAAGTAAAAATGTCAATCATTCTATTTTTTTATTATGCGCCGATGATATGAAGTTATTTTACAAAATAAATAGTATCGATGATTCTCTGGCACTTCAAAGGGACCTAACCAACTTTGCGGATTATTGTGAGCGTGATAATCTTAACTTTAACATAAGCAAATGCAAGTTCATACCTTTTACTAAGAAAAAAAGAAATCACCAGTTTGACTACACTATTGATAATGATAAGATACAAAAAGTTACACAAATTAATGATCTTGGCCTGATTTTTGGCTCCAAATTATCTTTTCAGTTTCATATAGATAATATAGTTAAAAAAGCAATCAAAAACCTCTGCTTCATAATTCGTATATTAAAACCTTTTCAAAATAAAAACTGTATTATTAGCTAGGTAATAAGAATAAAGTTAGTACTTCCTAATTTTATTTATTTGTTTACTATGAGATGACCCCAGCTACTAGTTTCGGCAATTGTTTGTCTTCATCAGGTCATTGCGTGACCCCATAATAGTCAGTGTTAGAACGTCAAAAAACAAAGGCAGAATCTAGAGTGGCGTAGCATATGGACACACGAAGTGTCGTCCGCATACAGTGTTGTTAAACTATTTATCACATTTGGTAGATGGTTAACATACAGTAGGAGCAGTAGTGGCCCAAGTACCGAGCCCTGCGGAACACCGGACGCACTATATCGCGAACGCGGCATGATCTGAGCTCCTGACCTCTCACTAGTGCTACATATTGCCTCCTATCAGACAGCTAGGAAAAAATCAAATCAAACGCTACACTTCTAATACCCATCTGCTCCAGTTTATACAGAAGGATCTCGTTGTGACGTTGCCAAAAGCTTTGGATATAGTGTTGGGAACGAAACTTTCATCATCATTCACGGTAGATCACCCGCTTCATAATGCAACTTCAAGCAGTTAATTAATAAAACTCATTGTATGAACGAAGGGCTTGTGCATGAAGTAAATCTTTTACATTGCTTTCACGAGAATAAGCGTATAGCAACCTGTTTGAATCTAAAGAACTTACTATTTATTTCATCAATAAGTTATTATCATTAAGGTATTTGCTCAAAAACTAAATTGTAACCTGTTATAAAAGTCACGCCGTGAACGGAGCTGCTTGTTCCTGCCTTTCACGAAATATATCCATTTATATCGTAAAAGCAACCTTGAGCCTTTGTTTGATTCGTTATGTGCTTCATACTACACAATATTTACTCATAGCTATACACGCAATGAAACCACGTTCATCGCCACACTATTTGGATAGTCTATCAAAGCACACGTAGTAATCTCCCTCTTGTTGAGACCAGGCGAGTACTTCCTCCAACGACTGAAAGGTTGCTCAAGAGGTAGATCTACCCTTCAAAAACTCGCTTTGATTGTTGTAAAAAATATTTTGCTTTGTTGGAAATTTGATCATTCTATCGTACAGCAATACGTTCAAGTTTATACAATAACATGCGATGATTTATGCTATAAAAGGTCCTGGGCGTCTCCAGCAGCAAACCACAAGCAAATTTTCTCTGCTCCAGACCCAACAACACCACTTCAATAAATTCGAAGAGCGCTGTTTCAGTGCTTTTACCTTTTACAAATCCGCGCTGAGACTTGTTTAACAGATTGTACTTTTGAATGAATTCTGAGAACTGGTTATATCCCTTTTTTTTCGAATAGCTTGGAAAAGTTAGTTGAGAGACTTATTGGCCTATACTTATTTATGTCATTAGCACAACCCTTCTCGTAACAGGGAACAACCGTAGTACGTTTTAGGTTATCTGGAAAGCATCGAGTAGAAAAATAATAATTAATAATATAACAGAGTAGTTCATTAATGGAGTCCATACATTTCTTAATAAAGCGTGTGGGAATACCATCCACACTAAACGACCTAGATCCCGCCAATTCTCCAATAATATAACACTGCGGATATTCTGTTAAGATGAAGACTGAACCTACACACATTCTAGTAAGTTTCGACATTATATCGCTATTAAGAACTACGAAAAAGACTCATCAGGGAAGCCATAGAGATAGAGAAGAATAAAACCGTCAACAGAGAAGAAGGGTACCACCTCAGCAACACGTGGAAGAAAGACCCTACTACGAAAAACCGTCACGGTCGGACCGTGAAGAATCAATTCAGTTATCCTGAAGAAGCTGCCAGTATGAACGGCGAAACGTCGAGCGAAAGTTTTGACCCACGGTGAAACCCGGAAGAAGTTATTAGTAATAGCCTCCAATAATATGTTTGAGTTCCTCAACATAAAAGAAGTAAAACGAGTGAGGATTATTTTTATTTGATCAAAATTGGCCCAGCTAAAGGACATTTTCACCCGTAAATAGGAGATTAAACCGATTAGTAAGTAACGTTAAATAGTCCGCCATAGCCACCTTAACAAAGAGCTTTTTCCCATATGTTTATTATTTGTCACATATTCTTAGTTCTGTTCTTGGAGGTGTTTAATAATAAATTATTATAACGACTACGCTTCATGTAATGTTCATTACATTGAATAAAATTATTCTATTCTATGTATTTTCAATATGTCTCTTAACAATTTCGTTTCGCCTAAAAAGTAACTGTAACCCTAAGCAGAATGTTGAATTGTTCACAAAAAGGTTCAACATTTTTAAGAAATCGTTTAGCGTTATCCAAAGATTTTTGATTCCGATTATTTTAAACCATTTTATTTGTTGTGGAAATGTTATTTCTCATTTATATTACCTATTTTTTTAATTAAATGATTTTTTAGTATAGATTATAGATGAAGGAGTGAAAATCTTTATTTGAATAATGACTTGTTGCTGAAATAATTAGTTAAATACCCGGTGAAATTAAAATTAAAATTTATTGTTGAATAATAAAATATATAAGAAGGTAATCTATTATTTCTGAATAAGAATAACGACGTTATGTATCTATTTATTTTTATTATTATCCTGAATAAATTTTGCCCGAGCCTGATTTTTAACAATATCTTAACTGTTATTTAAGGATAAAACTTGCGTCAAATGAACATCCACACCCTCGTTTCTAATACTAACATAAAAACTTCAATTTCGTAAATGGAAAATTCAAAATTATTTACATATACGCTATAAAAAAAAAAAAAATCAAGAAATGAACTAAATTTAAAATTTGTTTAGTTAAATTGTCACTGATGGATAAAAAACCATTTAAAACAAAAGTATTTGCGCTCGTGGCAATAGATCATATATGCATATGAGAACAAGAGCTGTATGCATGTAACAGTTCCCACTGCAGATTCACAAATATTTGACTTGACTTGGAATTTAATATGAATTTACATTACTTTCAAACGTTCGAGATATTCATAAATTCCCTTTTATGAAATATTTAATAAAGTACGGTCCAACATGTTACTATACACTTCTCGACATTTGCAAATATTGGCAGTATTTGTATAGGTACCATGTTTACTTGTGAGATTTTATTTTATGCTCCTTAGGTTACGTAAAAGTTATAAATGTTAGTATATTGTTTACCTATGAGACAAAGCCTAACATTTCTGAACGACGTAAAGATTGCTCGCCTAGGCAAAGCAACAGGGAGTCGAGGAATGTCGCAAAATAAACATACTATTTTTTCGCAAACCGTCAACATATCGACAAAAGTTACTCTTGTTTAATTTGAAAAAGAAATCAGAAATAATAAATGCGGCCATGAAATGGTAATGTAATTACACAAATGTGTCAAGAAGTATTGTCAAATTCAATGTGCAGCAATTTTTTAGCAGCGCTTTTCAATATTATCTAAAGCAAATAGAAGTATAAAGTGCCCCATTATGATAAGCGTTCGAAAAAATTGTCAAAAATATTTCCGAATGATTTGCCGAAAAAATATACTGTTTTTTTACGGTAATCTGGAAGCTGACATGGTTTGGCAAGATATGCAGAAAACCAGTTCTGATCTTCTAAATCATTTTATATAAATATTTGTACCGGAAAAATACCACGATTTAAAAATACTATGAATGGTGACTCCAGTTGAAGAAATTGCCTATTAAAGACTTAATATAGGTGGAATTTATAATGAAACACATGAAACCAGCTTGTTCTAAAGCATTCCCGTTTAGATTTCTTACTTTTTTTACTTTTCCTATTTGAGATTTTGTAAAACACATTTCATTTTATTTTCGTTGTGACACCAACTAATCTTTTCATAATATTTCTTTAAGGAAAATAAAACTTTTATTTGAATTCGAAGCCTTTGTGACTGGAAAGAATCTTCGAAAGCTTTCGGATTTTTTTTTTTTTGTTTTGTGTTTTCTTTAATCGTGAGAGTAGGTAATAAATATCGCTACTGTCAACGTTAAATAAGAAAACGAAAACAAATATCCGACACAACAAAAATAAAAAAAAACAATCCAGGACGAAATCAGCTAATCGATATACAAAAGAGAAGTTAGGTAGGCACCTAACAAAAACACGGAACTAGCAATATTCATCAATATGAAGAAAAAAAACATAGTTCTCGTGAAAGTGATGCTACTACACTGATAATTAATCAATAATTGTAATTATTGACTCTCTAAGATGTCATATACAAAAATCGCCAAGGCAAAGGTCTCGGGACCAAAGGATTAGCAAAAGACATTTATAAAGAACTTATTTTTGCAATCCCATAAAAATACATACGCTTGAACAAGAAGATTTTGCAATTTTTTTTTTGGAGAATTTCACTTGTTAATTAATCATCGTTAATAGATTCTTTTTTGGAAATATTTTGTTATCCGACGACATTACGTACTGCTGTGGTCTGGCACCCCGGGCTTCGGAAATTTAAATGTGTATTTTTATTTTTTCCAAATCGGCCTTGTCAAAACAGTGATGGAGTTTCACAATTCTTATTTTTGTTTATTTTGCTAAGAATTTTGATTTAATTGTTAGTATCATTTTATTTGTTCAGTTGTGTATAGTTAATTTCATTTATTTGTACATTTTGCGTACTCCTGTATATAGTTTATATGCTAGTTTTTTCTTTGCGATGCGTTGCGCCGTCATCGTTCACAGATGTAAATTTCATATATATGAGAATGTTACCTTAGAGGCCCGAGGAGTTACCAGATAGACGAGCGCGTGTATAGTCTTGTTTAGTTGTCCTTTGGTTACCGTTGCTGGTAATCTCTTTTCATTTTTAAGATGTAGTTCGTTGCTTTGTATTTTTAAAATCGTCCATCTAGTAATTCGTTTGTTAATTAGTGTTGGGTAGTTGTGCACAATATACATGTAAGGCTTTTTAATAATATTCGTTTTAGAAGCAATCGCGTTTAGAGTTTAAATTTTCCGTTTTTTTTTGTAGTTATAATTTAATTTTATTTTTATCACCTCGGGGTAGGTGAAGTGAAGCTGTGAGCTTGTTTTAAATTTCATTTGTGATTTTGCTTGTTTCTCCACGTTGATGAATTAAATTTTAGTTTGCTTTGAATTTTTGAAACCACGTGGATTTTTTGTGGTATATGAAATTCCTTCTAGAACGAATTCACCATTTTGTTTGCTAAAGGATTTGCATTGTCCTTTTTTAAATGTAAATTCACGAAGGGTTATTTTAATCCAATACCTTCTGTATTAAGGTTTGTTCCCCTATTGTTGTTAATTAAATGTTTTTTTTTTTTTTTTTTCAATAAAAGTTAATGATTTTAAATATCATCTTAAATAGTTCTTTTATTTTTGAATCTGCCATTTCAATCTTTGGGGATTTTAAAGAAAGTCAATTTTGCAAACGCCCACTATTAATTTAAAAAAAAAAAATTACTCTGAGATTTAAGAATCTCTGGCGCCCTTTTAAATTCATTTTTGCTGAGCTAGCTAAATTAATTTTGTCATTTTTAATTTCTTTAAACTTGTATGCTTGGTCAATCAGTTCACAGCAGTACATTTACAACAAAGGAGTTATTAACTTGGAAAATTGAAAGTACTTGACAGAAGAATATCTGCAATTTTAAAATTGTCACAAATAGTTAAATTGGAAAGTAATAATAAGAGTACTTCCTAATTCTTCCTAAATCTCTGCCAGGGCAGAATTTTATGCTACCATCTTTTTCTATAAAATTACTTATTTCAAAAAACCTAGTTACTTGTTCGGTAAAATGTTATTTATAGAACAGATATCCATACATGCATCATTGTGAGGTACAAAGGCTTGCTAATGCCACCAGCTTACCACCTTGAAATCTTTAAAAAGTCGTTTAGCTATAATGTTAGGTTTTGGAATGCGATACCTACCACTTAATATGCGTAACTTGCGCCCATCTTTTTTGTCCCGCCAATTGCGAAGAAATGTTACATCGATTTTGTATTTTGATATTACTTGTTCTTTACTTAGGCCCGAATTTTTATTTTGTTAGTTGTTGCTTATTATATTTATGTACTTTACTACAATGTAATTACTAGAGTTGGGCAATTGTCCGGCAGAGCAGATACGTATTGCGACGCGGGCTTGAAATAATCCAATATAAATAAAGCAGATATCAATAGTATTATTGTAATTTAGTATGTATTTATAAATATGTCATATTAATAGAGTTGTGCAAATTTTCCCTGTGGACAAAATCGAACAAAGCGGGCGAACAAACGGGCCACCTTGCGATGCATTCGCATTTTATATCACTAAATATTTAGATAAAAATATTTTTTTATATTTTATAAGAAGAACAGGCACTGTTGTTACTGACTTGTAACTCTACGGTTCATCTGCTTTATTGGAGCACATGAGTTGGAGCGCACGTTCTGAATACGTATCTACCGCGCCGGAAAATTTGCCCAACTCTAGTAATTACTGGTTCAGGAGGAAGAACAGCGACTTAAGCTGTAAGCAGGTGTTCCTGAACCTTTTGGCATGCGTGTTCTCATTATCTCTCTTTTTCTGTAAATGTTTTAAGTTGCACTATATTGTTCACTTGCCAATAAACCACTGGAAAATATATATTTAAGGATATTTCCATAACCACATTCACTAGCATATTTTTTTTCCAAATTCTACGGCAAACCGTTGACCATCGTGATTGAATCACCTTGTACAACTCTTCATTCATGTCAGATTTTAATTACTTAACATATAGAGAAACAATTAAAAGAAACTTAGATAAGTTACAAATGCAACGAAATTATATCTTAAAAGCAAGCTGACACCTACAATAGAAGTATACGAAATGATAAAAGATTTAAACGTTAATCAAACAATCGAATTTAAAAACCTGCTATGAAAATACAAAATAGAATATAGACAAAGACACAACTAACAACTAACATCTACATATGCACATGGACTTATTGTTAGCGAGAGATCAGATACACGCACAGAAGCTTGGAAACAAAATGAAAGGTACGAAAAAAGCATCGGCAACAAACACAATAATACAATATAGCAAACAAAAAATCGATGAAATAAGAAACTTAAACTACGTTACATTCTGAGAAAAAGTAGATATAATGGTATCAGAAAACCAAACGAGAGATCTACGTGGAAACATACCCAAGGAGTACTCATTAGTCTACATATCAGTAGACTCAGATGGGATAAGAATTAATTCTGTATACATCAGAAGCCACAGCTACTACGAAGAGCAGTATGCCCTTCATATTTATAACGATGTATATACTTAACTAGAATGGTCATCTTTCGACTGCGCGCCAGGTCAATACTAAGTTTATACGTGACATTAACGTTTAACATACAGTACAGTGCCGGGAAAGAGGTAAATTATTTATTTATTTAACTATAAATATTATATATGAGCCCCTTACCTTATTTCAGTAGCGGAAATGAATAAGATTGCTGAAAAGTTTGTAGCATTAAGTGTTTTAAGATTTCTCTCAACTAAACCGCTTTCATCGCGATGATAAAAGATGCTTATATTTTGAAGAAGTGTAACACACGCATAATTAAAATAATCTTTATAGGTAGATAATAGATCAGGTGCACTATGACCAATGTGTAGTTCGATTTGTGCCAGCACAAAAACAGTTTATCGCACACTGTACAAACTATTTTAGCACTATCATAACGTAAATCCTGGAATTCAACGATATACCTTTCGACATTATGAAACAATGGTCATTTTCTGGGATTTTCTACGCCCGATATTGTATTACATTTACAATACGTAAAACGTTAACGGAGAATTGTACTATGCCGCATCAAGACTCGACTAACACTGATATTAGATACTAGACACACAAGTCGGAGGGAGTGATTTTACTGCCTTGAAGATATGCTATGGCTAAACGTTCCGCACAGCGCCAGGCGAGTGCGGCCCATGTAAGCAGACACATCTGACCACTCTATATATAAGTGTTCGTGTTTGGGATTTGGAGTGCGGTATAATCCGCGATGCAGAGGATTGTAATGTGTATAGTCTATCCGTAAATATAACGATTTGACTAACGAGCACTACCGGGGATTATCCACTGCCCGCTGCGACAGCTACCGAGGGCAAAATGAGGTAATGGGCCATATTAGGAGAAATTGGATTTTCTAAAGTAGAGAATAATTATGTTTCATTTAATATAATCCAGCGTTTACAATTTCAATCTAATTATTTTACAGTAAACATTATTAGGCCAATAATTAAGTAAAATGAAACTTTCTTTTTACGTTTCGACAAATATATTGTATGTATGTATGTCTTAATCATAAATAATCTGCAAAGAATTTATTACATCAAGAAGAGGCAAATAATGAAAATGTGTATAATACGGTTACGACTGGTGATTGTTTTGAAGTTATATAGTTACATTAAATGTCAGAATAATAATTAGGCCGAAATTGATACGTTAAATTTTGAAGATTAGCTACACATTTGAAGACATTATTTTAGTAGATAGAAATGATTACTTGTATGTAATATGTTAGATTTCAAATTACTATGTTTGTTTTCGTTGTTTATATGGTGAGAGTTTTACAAGCAATGCTTAAATATACGAACATATTTGCCGTTCCTGTCAACAACACGGTTACTTTTTATAGATTGAAAAAAGATTTAAAATGCGAAGGTAAATAGACAAGTGAATATACAGAGGTACTGGAAAATAACATGTCCTCAACCTATTATATAGGGGTGGTAAGAATAATAATGCTGATATAGGTGAATAGTTGAAGACATGTTACAGGATGGAGTAATATATTTTGCTTAGGTTTTCAATGTCCGATCTGTCGTTTACAGCGTTATTATGTTTTTTTATGTGTATTTGATTCAATTATATTTCTGGCTTTGTTATTTCTTTCTTTATCTAAAATTTTGATTTCATTAAAGTTAAATGTGTGGCCTGTGTTCAAAATGTGTTTTTTTAATGCTGTGATATTTTGTCGGTTTTTGTGTTTCTTTATTCGTTCGTTTAGATGTTGTGAAGTTTATCCAATGTATGTTCCATTACAGTTATTACAAGGAATGCTATAGACTACGTGTGTTTGTTTATTTGTTGGCACTTTGTCTTTTAAGTTGGTGTAGCAACATTTTAAGGTATTGAAGTTTTTGTGAGCAACCCTGATGGTTTTGTTCTATTGTATTGCTTGTGCAGTCTATTTTTAATAACACTGCGTAGGCTTTCACGGCCGGTGTAACTATAACTAACAGCTTCTTGCGGGTTGCAAGTACGCTTCGGGACTGCAACGTCGATCCAGCAGTATCTACCGACCGCAAAGGATAAGATACCCAAGGGGCGCACAGAAGGTATCTACAAGATAACATGCCAATGCGGACAGTGCTACGTCGGACAAACAGGAAGAGCCATCGACATAAGAATAAAAGAACACGAGAGGGACGCAAGATTAAGAAGGACCGAGCAATCAGCGGTGGCAGAACACATGCACGACACCGGACACAAAATGGATTTCAAGAATGTAAAAGTAATAACTACCACCAAGAACTACGGAAAAAGACTCATCAGGGAAGCCATAGAAATAGAAAAGAATAAAACCGTTAACAGGGAAGAAGGGTACCACCTTAGTAACACGTGAAAGAGCCTACTACGAACCGTCACGGTCAATGGAGCGGAAACTACACGGTTGGATGCACCAGAGGCGTATATAAGAAGAATGTCGGACCATGGAGAATCAGTTCAGTTATCCTGAAGAAGCTGTCAGTATGAACAGCGAAACGTCGAGCGAAAGTTTTGACACACGGCGAAACCCGCAAGAAGCTGTTAGTTATAGTTACACCGGCCGTGAAAGCCTACGCAGTGTTATCACAAGCCTGTACGGGGGAGGAATTGTACTTATCTACTAGACGACTAGATTCTCTACGCACCAAGAAGAACAAATTATTGTCAACTTTGGCATTTCTACGTCAATGCCGAGACAAAAAAATTATACCTAACTTCGTAAAGTTGAAACATCACATAACAACGAATGCCGCAAAGAAAATCTTAAGAAGAACAGAGGAAGCCTTACTACGAGAACGAGTGCATCAAGTGTATACGGAGCTACATCTGATTTCCAAGATGATCATGGAGCTACATTTGACATTAGTCAACAAAATGTCAAAAGAAGATTGGGACCTTATCGACCGCATAACCTGGGAAGCAGCAGAAACTGAGTTCGAGAAATCCAGAACAACACAAGTGTAGAAGTTTGCAAGGATGGAAGAAAAGAAGATCAAGGAGCAACCTGATACACTGAAGAACGTTGTGATTAATTTATCAACGAAGCTACTATCTGCAGACGAAACAAAAGTACTTGCCTTGGGGATGAACTACGTCATTGCACCCAAAAGAGTACCGACAGAAGAAATCATCACGGAGGTAGACGCAGCGATCAAAGGAATTCCGAACATCGAAGCAGAAGAAGTGCGACAAGAAGTAAGCAGAGCATTGAAGAAAGCAAAACCACCGAAACGCAACCTATCCAGGGAAGAAGAGGCAGCACTTACAAATTTGAAAGCTGAAGAAGACATCGTTATCCTCAAAGCAGACAAAGGGAATGCAACAGTACTACTAAATAAAGAAGATTACCGGAAAAAAGATGAATGAACTACTTGACGAGAACACCTACAAGGAAATAAGAAAAGATCCAACGGAGAAAATCACAAAAACAGTAAGGGAGAGCATAAAGACTTCATCGATACCTAAAGAGATGCAGAACAGATTGCTACCAAGAGCCGCTAGACCACCCAGACTGTATGGAATACCAAAAATACATAAAGAAGGAGTCATTAAGACCGATTGTAAGCAACATTGGATCACCGACCTACGATTTGTCGAAATATTTAGCTAACTTACTAAAGCCGTATACCGGACAAACTGCAACGTATGTGAAGAATTCGAAACATTTCGTGGATATTCTGTCTACGCTGAAGACTGAACCTACAGACATTTTAGTAAGTTTCGACATTATATCGCTATTCACTAACATACCCACGGAGGACGCACTGGCCTTACTTCCAGAACTTGGACTACAAGAAGACATCATTGAATTAGTGAAACTGTGCTTATCCACGACATACTTTTTGTATGAAGGAAAATACTACGAGCAGAAGAACGGAACAGCAATGGGAAGTCCTTTATCACCTGTAATAGCCAACTTGTTTATGGAAGCATTTGAAGAAGAAGCCCTAAGTTCCAGCGATATGAAACCCAAGTGTTGGCTGCGGTATGTCGGCGATACTTTTGTAATATGGCAACACGGAGAAGAAAAACTACAGCAGTTCTTGGAACACATAAAACTCGCAGCACCCAGCCATCAAGTTTACCATGGAGAAAGAACAAAATGGAAATCTCCCTTTCCTGGATGTTATGGTCAAGAAAACAAAAGAGGGAATGCTACAGCACGCAGTATTTAGAAACAAGACGCACACCGATAGATATCTGCATGCAAGATCTCACCATCATCCGATGCAGAAGAAGACATTAATACAAACTTTGCTATCCAGAGCCGAAACCATCAGTGACGAACAACATCTTACCAGTGAAAAGATACATTTGGAGAAAGCACTAAAGAAGAATGGTTACACTGACATCGACATAAGGAGAGCCACTAAGAAGAAGACGACACTGGAGAAAACTACAGAACCACGAAGAGGGATGGCGTGCTTACCTTACATAGCAGGAGTCACCCAAAAAGTAGGCCGAATTTTGAAGAAACGTAACGCACAAGTACGCTTCGGGACTGCAACGTCGATCCAGCAGTATCTACCGACCGCAAAGGATAAGATACCTAAGGGGCGCACAGAACGTATCTACAAGATAACATGCCAATGCGGACAGTGCTACGTCGGACAAACAGGAAGAGCCATCGACATAAGAATAAAAGAACACGAGAGGGACGCAAGATTAAGAAGGACCGAGCAATCAGCGGTGGCAGAACACATGCACGACACCAGACACAAAATGGATTTCAAGAATGTAAAAGTAATAACTACCCACCAAGAACTACGGGAAAAGACTCATCAGGGAAGCCATAGAAATAGAAAAGAATAAAACCGTTAACAGAGAAGAAGGGTACCACCTTAGCAACACGTGGAAGAGCCTACTACGAACCGTCACGGTCAATGGAGCGGAAACTACACGGTTGGATGCACCAGGGGCGTATATAAGAAGAATGTCGGACCATGGAGAATCAGTTCAGTTATCCTGAAGAAGCTGTCAGTATGAACAGCGAAACGTCGAGCGAAAGTTTTGACACACGACGAAACCCGCAAGAAGCTGTTAGTTATATCTATTTTTAATAATTTTGTTAATAAAGTAATCCGGATAACTGTTTTCTTGTAATGTGGTTTTTAGATCTTTTACAATTTTGAGTCTAAAGCATGGGCTTGTAAGTTGTAAGGCTCTGTCTATGAGAGCTATGACGACATTCTTTTTGTACGAGAGTGGTTGAACTGAATTGAAGTTAACGAATCTTCCGGATGAAGTGGTTTATGGAAAATCTTTGTGAGAATTTTGTTGTTTTTGCGGATTAGAGTTATATCAAGGAAGTTGATGGTGTTATGTTTTTCTGTTTCTAGAGTAAATTTTAATTTGGGGTGATAACTGTTGAATTGTTGAAAATATTGAATTTTATTTTCTGATATACATGCAATACAATCATCCACGTACCATTCGAAGAAATTTGGTTTGAAATTGAGACCGTTTATGATGTTTGTTTCTAAATCTTCTAATACTATTTGTGCATTCACGCTTGATATCGGTGAACCCAACGCGCAACCATCATTTTGTTTATAAAAGGTATTTTCAAATTGGAAATAGGTTGTTGACAGAGTAATTTTAGCGCTTCTAAAAAGCTATTTAGTGGTAATTCGGTAAAATCATGCAAAGTATCCCAGTGCTTTTCTACTATTTAAGGGCTAAATCTACGGGAATATTTGTGTACATAGAAACTACGTCTAGGGAAATTAGTTTTTCGGAGTTTTCAATGTTGATAGTGTCCACGAAGTCTTTGAATGCAAAGGAGTTTTTGATGTAGTAATCGTTTTTATTGATGATTTTAGAGACAGAGTTGGCTAAATATTTTGATAGGTTATATAATGGGCTTTGTACGCAGGACACAATACGTCTAAGTGGCATATTTTGTTTATGGATTTTAGGTAATCCGTATATTTTGGGGGATTGTGCGTTGTTGATTTTTAATTGTTTTGCAATATTTGAAGTAATAAATTTATTTTTTTTCCCATCGTTTTACCATGTCATTGACTGTTTTTTGTAGTTTTTGTGTTGGGTCTGTTTTTAATATAGCGTAGGTGTCTTTGTCATTTAGTTTATCAAGGAGTTTTTTTAGGTAATCAGTTTTGTTCATAAGTGTTTTGTTACTTTTATCTGGTTTAGTAATGATTAATTGTGGATTTTCTGCAATGAATTTTTTAGTTAGCTGTTTGTTTTTATTTATTATTTTTTGTTTATGTGTAAGTTTCCTTTTTGAAGAGTTTAAATGGTTTTTTATTGCGTTGGTTATTTTTGATCTGATGTCAGTCTTTTCATTGTCAGAGAAGGGTATTAGTGAGGATTCTATATTGGCAATAATATTTTTAATGGGAATGTGGTTATTGTGGGTGTACTGTAGGGCAAAACCTTATCCTAAACTTAAGATTCTAGTTATGTTGGCAGGAATTGTAAATAATTTATAATTATATTGAAGAATGGTGTATAATGGTATTTTAAAAATTACCACCCCTTTCGCATAATTAACTAATATGTACAAATCACCACCTATAAGAAGGTAATAAATAAGAAAAGATAGTTGAAAGTCAGTTGTCGCAAAGTATAGATGTTTTAATTTTTGAAAAAGAAAACATGTGGAGACCGTGGACTACCGATGAGCACTCAAGAAACGGTGTATTCACAGATAATAAAATTTCGGTAAGTGAAAGTAGTGATGCGATAGAAGACAATGTTCATATAGTGCAACAAATCAATGGAGAACTGAAACCCAGCAGATAACCTTGAATGTATACAACAATTAGAGAGTGAGAATTATGGGGCTAAAACAGAGACAATTGTTAGAACATCCACTGATTGTGAGAAAAATACTGGTCGTTGTATCAATAATCTATATTTATTGAGTGAATTTTCGTTACCAGAAAGAAATGTTTCATTGTTATGATAAAATATTATTTAGAATCGTTGATTAGGCAATAACAAGATTCATTAGTGAAATAAATTCGTTTTCATTATTATAACAAATCATTTTTATTACTCCACGGATAATATTTGTTATGGTAACTATATTTTCATAGGTTCAATAAACATTTTTGTCAATAATACGAATATGAATGCATATACATTGTTATTTTTACGTACAATTTTCGTCAAATTAAAGTAGTAAACGATATCTTTTCCGTTATTTTAATGGTTTGCAATTTATTGCAAGAACAGATAACATACCTTGACGAAAATTGTACGTTATGTTAGTTAACGCATTTAGTAGTAATATATGTATAAAGTAGGGCTGTCGAAACCCGTTTCTTTCAGGAGTCCGTTTAGTGGACTACCCGGTTCTGGGTTGCCCGGATATCGAGTTTTACCCGAAATAGGGTATTGCTAGAGTTCGAAACCGGGTATTACCCGAATTCGAACTTTATTCGAATCGGGTATTACCCGAACCGGGTGTTATCCGACATCGTGCTTGACCTGAAACCGGATATTACCCGAAATCGAGCTTTACTCGAGCCGGGTATTACCCGAAATCCAGCTTTACCCGAAACCGGGTATTACCCGAAATCGAGCTTTACCCGGGTACCCACAACCGGGTAGTCCGTAGCCAAAAATTTCGGGTACCCGTGTGTCCCGGGTACCCGATTTCGAGCAACAGCCATAGTATAAAGGAACACAACGAATAAAAATCATTGAAATGCAGTTATTTACATTTCTATAATAACGTATTGCTGTGGTTTATACAACCCATTTATCGCTAAGTGTACTTTAAGTTGCATATTTTGGTGATTTATTTCTCCGATCAGCTGGTTTTCAATTTACCGAGAATTTTCACAATTTTGTTTTGTTTTGCATAATTTTAGTTTAAGAGTTTGTTGTATGATTTAATTCATGTAAGATTTTTTAATTATTCCAGTAATTCAATTGTCCATTGTTCGCTTGCGCTGATTTAATTTCGTATTCTATTTAATATTGTTGTTGTCTGCGTTGTACGATTTTGAGCGAGAGGGATTTTTGTAAGAAAACAATTGTAGAATTTTGTTAAGGACTTCCTTGTTCGACTATTAACGTGAGTAGACGTATTTTTAAATCATTATCGCCCTTTTGTAATTCATGTTGATATTGTAAATTTCGCATTAATTCTGTAATTATTTAGTCAATCAAGGAATTTTTATTGAAATAATTGTTAATATATTAACAAGTAGAAGAAGTAACGAGTACAACGTAACCTTAAACTAATAAAATTTAACGCCAAATTCCTCCAAAAAAAGGTGGGGTTAAAGATCAAATACCCATAATTCAATTTCTTAATTTAATACCAAGGTTTTTTTCTGCACAATTTGTAATTTAGCTCGTTTTGTAAAATAAATTGATTGTTTAATTAGCGTCACTGGGTTAAAATTCTGTTCTTTTACATTATTTTGAAACTTTTACAATTTTTCGGGTAATTAAGAAAGTCTGATTTCATTCACTCACAATTTACTTTTCGTGGTTAGATCAAAGTTTTAATTCGTGAGGGTAACTCTGAGATTAATAGTTCTTTTGTTTTAATTAAAATCTTTTCCGTTGAGCTAGCTAATATTTTTTTTCTTTTTCACTTTAAAATTCATTTTGCATTTTCATTTACTTCAATCAATACACAGCAGTATAGTCACAGGTTCAATTAAATCGTCCATTATATCAATAAAATATCATAAAAAAAGAAGTATTTATCTTGCGCAATAATATTTTGAATGCACGTGTTGAATCATGTGCCCCTGGACTGAGAAAATGCTGTAATACAAATAAACAACATTCGTTGGGTGAACTTTCATAGACGGAACGTAATGTGTCATTGTTATGATGAAATATCATTTACAATTTTTCATTAACTAATAATTAGTGTGAGCTCTGTGGTTTAAGAGTTTTTATTACAATTATTAATTCGTTTTGGAAAGATATTTTCTGTTATTCCTCTTGGTATTTTTTAGTTACTAATCCTAATCTTATACTTTGGAGTTGTTAAGTATTTTCCTTTTTTCTTTCTTTAAAATTTCTTGTTTTATATTACAAAAAATTGTTATTCGTTTTCGGAATATAGGTAAGTTTATTTTACTTTTCTATTAATATATTACTATGGACTCGGGACAATACGGTGAAGCGGGTAATGAAAGTCCAATGTCATTTGAAAGCGATAATTATTCGTCCATTTTAATAAAAGAAAGTGGTAAAAAAGATGCAAATTCTGATATGGCGCTCGTACAGAATGTGCCGCAGGTCAATGAAACTACAATCGTTTCTGATAAAAATGTAACTAAATTAATTGAAAATAACTTTGAAAGTAAATTTTCTCACTTATATAGTGGGCCGTACTATGCTTATATTCAACATCGTTCAAAGAATATCGGTCGGCTCCATGAAATGGCTGTTGGCCGACTCCTGCATGAGGAGTTGGGCGTGAAATCATCGATTAAAGAAATAAGTAGAGTAGGTTACAATAAAATAAAGATAGAAATGAAAACTCTTAAAGATGTTATGAATTTAGTTAACAATCCTAACTTAAGATCTAAAGATCTTCATTGTTATGTTCCTAAACATTTAACGGAAGTCCGCGGAGTTATTAGGTTTGTAGACACGGCTATCTCAGAGGAACAATTAGTTACATTAATTGAATGTGAAAGTATAGTTTAAAGGCGTCAAAAGAATATATAAGAAGGTAGTTAAAAATGACAAATCTTTTGAAAGGATCCCTAGACAAACAGTTATAGTTTCATTTTACGGTAACAAGTTACCGTCACATGTCTTTATTAATAGTTGCCGGAGAGAAGTTGATGTATATGTAGGTAATGTTATACAATGCTTTAAATGTCTTCGTTTTGGACATATAGCAAATTTATGTAAAAGTACAGTTCAGTGTTGTAAAAACTGTGGGGATGCGCATGATGGAGCATGCAGTGCGGGAACTATGTGTCAATTGCAAATCTACTTACATAATGGTCTTTCGAAAAGTTGTGAGAAAATATGTTAAAGAAAAACAAATTAAAAAATTATGGCCGAAAATAATTTAACCTACAAAGAAGCCAAGTCATCGCTTGATAATCCATATTCATATGTAAATAAATTAGGCAATAATCGCTTTTCTCCACTGTTGAATTAGATAAAGAAAAGCAATTTCCCCCATTAGGAATAATACTATGATTCGCCTCTATCAAAACCTAAAATTCCAATTGCATTAAACAATAATAAAAACGCAGACTATTTCGCCTACTATTTGTGCTCCGCAACCCTCCTTTCCTCTACTAAAAGTAAGTCAGATCACATTGTTTTTACAACGAAGTAATTAGGAATTCACCATTTGTTAATAACGCTGAAGTCATAGAGAACATTATATCATTTATCGAATCGATTTTTAGCAACAGTGATTATATTTTTAGTAAAGATTTAGTAAAAGAAAATTAGAAAAATTGTATATGCAGAGGGTAATTTGATAAGTAGTAAAATAATCAGACTATTTAGACAGAGACTATTCGTATATTTTTTTTTTCGAAGAAGATTGAGGTAAATTACTTAGACAAAAAAAAAAGTTATAATTTCTTTTTGCTAAATATTTTTCGTTTTCGTCATGCCTACACAAATTAACATTTTACAGTGGAATTGCAGATCTATAAATTCTAATAAATATAGTTTCTGAATTACCTCAGTCAAAATAAAATCGACATAATAGTATTATCTGAAACCTGGCTTAAGCCTACTCAAGTTTTGATATTCGTGGTTTTAACTGCGTTCGTAATGACAGGTGTGATGGCAAAGGAGGTGTGGCCATTTTAATTTCTAATAATTTGCTTTTCCGAATGCGATCTCGGTGATAATTATAATCATGGTATAGAGGCGTGTGCTATTCGAGTCAGGCTGCAAATCCTTTAGATATAATGGTCGTATATAACCACCTAATATTCGTGTATCAAGTACGATTGGGTTAATCTGTTTCAACAAGTCAATGTAAATAATTGTTTTATATTAGAGATTTCAATATTCACTCTATGAGTTGGGTGTTCATATGATGATGGTCTTAGCGTTGATTTTATTAATGTACTTGATAATTTTCATTTAGGCATTTTAAATAACGGCTGCATTACTCATATTTCTCATAGTGGGCGGGATTCTGCTATAGATTTATCTTGCATCCCCCAATCTCACTGTAAAACCAAATGTGAGGTGGAGAATGATACGCTGGGCTCGGATCACTATCCAATTTTTATTCAGTTTTCTTCGGAATGTCATTCGTCTATTGTGCATCCGGCTTCCAAATGGAATATAGCTGGTGCAGACTGGCAGAAATACTCTGAACTCCTGGAAAACGAACTGGAAAATGTACTTCAGATATAAGCGCTAAAGAATTGTATGATCTTCTTTTGTTAAAAATAACAATGTTGGGAATGAAGTGTTTAAGGTAAAGAAACCTTTTTTACGTAAGAAAAATGCAGCTTGTTGGTGGGATAGTAGTTGTAACGATATGATTGCTATACGTAAGGAAGCACTAAGTAGATATCGTTTAGACCCATCTTTAGACAATGTTCTTAATCTCAAAAGGATTGCAGCAGAAACAAAAAGGTATTTGAAATCTAAAGCCAGGAAAAGTTGGAGAGAATTTTGTGAAAATTTGAATAGAGAAACACCGATCAAAAAAGTTTGGCAAAAAATACGGGCGATTAAATCTGAAAGTACTTGTATGCAACCAATCTCAAATGATATATTATCAGAATTTTTACATAAATTAACTCCAAACGTGGTAAATTATTCCATTCAAAATTTTGAAAAACCTGAAAAAACACATATACTTTTTGAACCCTTCTCATACCATGAGCTAGATATGGTGCTTGAAAGTAATATAAATACTTCTCCAGGGCCTGATAATATTCTCTATCCAATGATAAAACACCTTCCCCCAAAAGCGAAAAGACTTTTGTTGGACTTGTTCAACAAGATATATATTAACGGAGAAGAAGTTGTAGAGCTCAAATCGGGGATTATTGTTCCAATTATAAAAAAAGGTAACCACGCTTCAACTACGGCTGACTTAAGACCCATATCATTGTTATCGTGTATTATGAAAACATTAGAAAGATTAATAAAATTTCGTCTAGAATGGTGGTTGGGAAACCAAGGATGTCTCTCTGAGTACCAATATGGGTTTAAACGGGGATATAGTACTGTTGACGCTCTAGCAAACTTAGTTACAGACATACAATCTTCCTATACGAAAAATAATTATTTGATGGCAGTTTTTATTGATCTAAAAGACGCCTACAACTCTATCAATCTGCGAACTTTAAAGTCAAAACTCGTTGAAATAAATGTACCTCCTACACTCGCTTCTAATATAGTTAACCTATACACTAATCGCTCCTTAATGATAAGAACATCTTCAAATCAGTTTATTGGGCCGAGGATCACATCGCTAGGTTTAGCCCAAGGAGCTGTTTTAAGTCCATTATTATTTAATATCTACACTAGAGATCTATCTTTCTCGGATGTTGAAATAATCCAATATGCAGATGACATCGTAATGTACACAGATCAGAAATCACTTAATAAATGTATTGAAATACTAGACCAAGCCATGTTAGCCTTTCAAATGTGGTGTAACGAGAAAGAGTTTACAATCGCTTATCCGAAATGCAGTGTTGTATGCTTTACCAGACACAGAACCTCTAACTTCACCCAGGTGAAATTAGCAAACAAAATGTTTAATGTTAATAACGTCGTCAAGTACTTAGGGAGTATATTGTTATGGAGATCACATATAGCTGAAACTGTGAAAAAAACACAAAAATCTATCAATGTCTTACGAGTTATCAGCAAAGTTTCTTTTGGGGCTGATCTACATACTTCTAGTTTGGTTTATAGAGCAATGGTTAGATCCGTAATAGATTATGGATGTTTCCTATACGGCTCAGCTAGCAAATCTCTACTGAAGAAGTTAGATGTTGTCAACAACAGGGCTATTCGGTTATGTTTAGGAACAATGACTTCCACGCCGATAGATGCAATGTATGTAGAAATGAATGAATTTTCTCTTGCTCTCAGACGAAAGCTTCTAAGCACCAAATTCCTATTAAAAAATAGAGCAAAGAATACGAGTATTATATCCAAATGCAATAAATTAAACATTCATAATCTTACGTGTTCATATTGGTTTAAAAAGACATCTCCACCTCTTACTAGTTTTTTTACGCATACAGCCCCATTCGATCCCAAAACTTGAAGTCGCAAAATTTTTTATATACACTTACCATTCAAATGCCTAACTCATAAACGAATATAGTTTTCCTAACTTCTCAGAGGATATTCATTTCAATAATTTGGAATTTAATGACATCGCCCAAAAATTTTCTAGAGATATTCACATATTTACTGACGGAGCAAAAATTCTATTGGTGTCGGATGTGCCTTTATCGTACCTAATACAACTTTATAAAAAGTTCTCACTGCCAAAAGATGCGACTGTTTATACAGCTGAAGCAACAGCGATAAGAAAGCTATGGAATTAATTTGCCAAATGGAGGAAGATCTTTTACGATCTTCACCGACTCCAAAAGTGTTTGATGAGCCTTCAGAATTTTAGTTTTTCGTCATCTCAAATGATTGGAGAAATGCTACTAATAGATTTCAGCATAAAACAATATGGCAAATCAATAAGATACGTTTGGATTAAAGGACACTCCAATATTTATTATAATGAAAAAGTAGATAGTTTGGCAAAAGCGGCATGTGGTGAGAAGATCTCAGATGACATTCTACTTCCAGATAGCGACTTTTTCGGCACTTACAAAAAGATATTCGTAATGAATGGCAGATTCAGTATTTCAATCTTTACAAAGATAAGCCAACCAATTATTTTATGCTCTTTCCAAATTTGAGAACTGCCCGTTGGTATGATAAAACTAGAGTCACAAAGAATATGCTGTCGCAAATTTAAGACTCATTTAATCATGGAAGATTTCCTGCACATTTGTATAAAATCAAGCTAAAAGAAAACAATAACTGTAATTTCTGTGAAATCGAGTGCGGTGATGTCAATCATATTATCTTGGGTTGTAGCAAACACTTAGATAAAATCAATTATATATATTCCAGTTAGATCTATTAAATATGGGTATTCAGTTCCCAATTAACGTTAATAATCTGATATCTTTGTGTTTATACGGGTTGCTAGGTTTTTGATTTTTTTTTTTTTATTATAAATGATTTTGGTATATTATATATAAAATATGTACGTGGCTAATGGCAACAACAACAACATTAACTAATAACAAGATTCATTAGTGAAATTAGCTTTCATTATTATAACAAATCATTGCACATTAGTATGGATAATATATTTGTTATGGTAACTATATTTTCACACATTCAATAAATAATTTTGAATAAATTGTTATTTTTACGTACAATTTTCATAAAATTATTCACGATATGAACGCACTTATTGTAAGAACGAACAGATAGTATAGTTTAATGAAAAGTTGAGTGAGAGTTTGACGTGTGCCCCTCAGAGGGCGTGCATATAAATTCGTGATCTCTTAGGAGGAAATGGATAATAACACAGAGACACGACAGTAAAAAATACGTATTCGCTCTTGAAGGAATGCTAAAAACGTTCGGTAGGCAGAAACCCACATTACTATTCCCCCTTCTGCATGTGTGGTGATTCCCCCCTCCATAGGGATGATACAATTGCATGCATTGGTAAATAATTGATACATATGCACATATCCATAATTAGTTTTTATTTTTTTTAACTATGTTCAACCGATTCGACCCTTTTGTAACTTTAACATGTAGTAGCTAACCAATGAACAAATAAGATATATTTTTTTTTGGTAGGTGTCACTTTGGGAGTTAGTATAAAAAATCACTCTCAAAAAATATACTTCTCGTTTTTTACAGTTTCCAGTGTCACAAAAATTCTGAAAAACATATATTATAATGAGTTTATGGATAGTTAAGTACAGTTTAAATTTCATAAAGATAACTTCAATAGGTACTGAAAAAAAATACGTTCAGGATTGTCACCCCCATTTTTCCCTTACAATAGGGGTTAGGTATTTGAGATTAATGGTATGGCTATTTTAGATGAAGAACAATAAAAACAAGGTAATAACCCTTCATCAGATGCGAGTACAGTTTTCATATACTTAACCGGCTAGACCCTTTGTTGTTGACAAGTCAATTAACTTTATTATTTCAAGGGGGCTGAATGAATTTCCAAGTAAATCTGAAATTCCAGGTAAAAATTCGCCATCGTATAGTAAACAAACAAATCCAGGAAATGCACCTAGCCATAATACGCGGAAAAGTTTTAAAATGATTCTTTGAACAGGTTAAGGTTTAGAACGAACGTGGGTGTGGGAGCGAGTGCCCTGATACAATAGCTCCGGCTGCGGTACTCTGGCGCCATCTAGTTCAATCGAATCCGAGGCTGCATTCAGTTTTCTGCTGCACCCGCACCCGGCGAATTAGTAAACCCGCTCTTTCACTAAAAGTGAACTCGGTGCACCTACTCCGATAAGCGAACCAGCACCGAAAGTACACACGGAAAAAAAATCTCTTGGAAAAATATACAACAATATTGCGGAGAAAATATTGTGGCAGTAATTAGCATAATTATGTAACCTTATCACAGATTTTTGTTAATTATTACATGTTATTTTCGCAAATAATACTTTAAAATTGTGATTAAACTTTTGTTGTATAATTTCACACAACTGTGACATTTTTTTCAACAATGTTCGTGTCGAGACGTACACGACAATATTGTGGCAATTTTTGACCCAAAACTTCCCATTTTTTCTATATTTTTGTTTCTAAATAAGTGGTCTAATTCAAATACACCAATGGCGAATTAGAATGGTAAAAGCTAAGAATGAGATACTGTAGTCGTCAGAGGGCGTTATTCGAGTACAGCGCCATCAAATTTTTAACGGATAGTCAGTTTATATCATAGTTTACACGGCCATTTGAGCATTTTGAGCTGTTGACGTGGTTTATTCACCTATTAGATATACCTAATTTCGGAGCGATGGAGGGGTTTGTTGTAATCAAAGTGCAACAGTGGAACCTGGAAAAACTACTGGATGTGTTTAAAGGTAAGAGAAATTGAAAGTTTAATATTATAGCATGGCATAAGTAGACACATATATCGGCAATATATGTAAACATATTTGTCTTAACTGAAAACGATATAAATTTAATTTAATCCAACAATAAGTAAATATTTCTACTAGTGGCTGTATCTTGCTGGGTGTGCAACTTATAGTGGGTGATGGTTCAAATTTTACTAACAATACTTCTTAAGAATAACTAAGAGTATAGCTTAAGCTCCAACGGGCGAAGAAAACGACAGCGCCGCCAGCCAGATTGGACTGGAGTCATTTGATGACCCGAAAACGGGAGTTCCAGATCGCCTTATCAAACCATTTCGCAACTCTGGCCGAATCTGAGGATGTCGATGCAGAAAAAAAACAGATTTCAGGTGCTATCTTGGAATGTGCCAAACCTCTGTGTCCTCCCATCCGCTGAAGAACAGTGCTTAGATCTGGTGGACAAACGGAAGAAGGTAAAACTGGTTGATCACGGCCTTTACCGGCAGCTCAGTCGTGAAGTCCGCCGAAAGATGAAAGCGGAAAGGGAGGCGTACTGGGATCTGGTGGCAGCTGGTCTTGAAGAAGCAGCATCCAAGTCGACCAATTACAATATCAAGAAAACGGATGGAAATTTTGTGCGATCACCTTCCGAACGCCTGAAACGGTGGAGAGGC
This sequence comes from Protaetia brevitarsis, assembly GCA_004143645.1. Classification (NCBI taxonomy): domain Eukaryota; kingdom Metazoa; phylum Arthropoda; class Insecta; order Coleoptera; family Scarabaeidae; genus Protaetia; species Protaetia brevitarsis. The sequence goes on from RXPK01000253.1 coordinate 1,244,507, forward strand.
TTTTTTGAAGAACTGCTTAATCACGATCCGCCTCAGGGGACCGCCGGCAGCTCCATCGCCTGTCGATCCTCCTGAAATTCCGATGGCCGATGACAAAGCATCGGGAGCGGATCAGGTTATAGCGATACGATATACGATAGCGCCTTTTTCACAGACCACGACGCCAACGCAACGGACACTTTTTGTGATATTGCTCGCATTGCTCAATCGTACGGCTTGAAAATCAACGTGGACAAGACCAAGGTGCTGACAACGGATGGATCGCAGGCCACCGTTCACCTCGACGGTGTACAGATCGAACAAGTGCAGGAGTTCAAATACCTTGGGTCACTGGTTCAGGAGAAGAAAGTGTCTTCCACAGCAGAGATCCACAGCAAGATTGGACAGGCAGCCGCGGCGTTTGCCTCTCTCAAATGGTGCCTGTGGAAGATGATTAACATCTCCATGAAGACTAAAATTCGCCTCTTTCGGACGCTGATTTTGCCGATTCTTTTCTATAGATCAGAAATATGGACCCTGCTTAAACCGAATTTGGACAAACTTGAGGTATTCCAAATGCGATGTCTGCGACAGAGCCTGGTGAAGTGATCCAGGAACGACGATTGAGGTGGTTTGGCCACGTCTGTAGAATGAGCGCAAACGGAATACCGCAAAGACTTTTCTGGAAACAGCGACCCGTCCAGTGGAAAGTACAACGCACCGCGCCAAAGAAAACGTGGACAAAACAAGTGGAAGACGACTTGAAGAACCGGCGTCTCGACCTCAATCAAGCTAGGACCACGGCCGTGGACCGGAAAGCGTGGAGAGCGATCATAGATTTACAAGTCCGAAATCATGCGGCACCTACAGCAGCGTACTGGTTGCGTGGGCAACCTCCGCCAGCCGCCAGCTAAGGATCAAAGAAGAAGAAGAAGAAGAAGAAGAGTATAATTTCTACGCTATTTGCAATTGCTTATGATAGAGAATAGATTCGTGTTATCTAATTTTAACTCATTTTTGTTTTAGATAACGAAGTAAATGAAGAATGCTTCAAGAATTTAACTTCAGATGACATTAAGGAGCTTCTCTGTATTGGGTGTTCGAAAACTAATCGAGGCCAAGTTCAAGGAATATTTTTCAATTGTACAGGTATCTTCTGTACTCTATAAGCAAACACAGTTTAGGTCATCAAATCAGAGTCATGTCATATGCGCCTGCACATCATACCACGAGTTATTGCTGATTTGCTGATTGCTAAATGGTGTGTTATTGAAGTTTTTTTTTTTTGCATAATGTATAAAAAATATATTTACATGTTATATGTTTATCACACTGTTATATTTTAATATTATATTATTTATTCATATATTAATAAAATTTTGCTTTTAAATGCGTTATTATTGATACAACACCTAGTATTCTTTACTACAAAATTGTAGTGTTATCTAAAACAATACTGTTGTATGTTTTCATATAGAAGTGTAGTAAATAGTAAGAAAATTTATATTAAATTTTACTTCCTAATAAGGTGATTATTTGTATGTCTGTAACTAAAATGTACACACTATTGTGTCAACGCTTGGAATAGATTTTTCAGTAATTTTTACAACAATATTGTATTTATTAGGAATACAATCCGTTAACTACAATACAATCGTGTGATAGAAATTTAGATAAGTTGTAGCCAGTCGTATTCCCACGACAAATTGTAGTGAACTGTTCCACAATTGTTGGTTTTTTGGCAAATTTTTTTTTCCGTGCAGGTCTGATCCGGAGCAGCCATCCCTACTCCTCAACAAGGAAGCATGAAAAGAATGCCATGGTGGCATTTTTATAGTTTTCACTTATCAGTGAATTGAGTGAATGCAATGTGATTTTTATTGCATCAATGAATTTAAATTCATTATTTTAATTAGAGGTTTATTCTATAATAAGAACTAAAATTTATTAGGATTATGAATAACATATAAGTCAACCATTTGCAATTAGCATATCAACAAATACTGTTCATTGTATTAATGCCTTTCTTCATTCTCCTACTGGAGTTTACACATAAAATTAATAACATACGGTCATTCAGTAAAATAAATAAAGTTATTAAAACAAAACTGGTGTTCGTTACAACAATAACATTTTATTGAGCCAATCAAGCTACCATTTCATTTCCAACGATTTTGGTTTCATTAATATAATGAATGTTTTATTACTCAATAAACTTACTCGTTATTTAATAAAACCATTTTTATTGATTTGATAAACTCGTTCCTCGGACCAATTTTAATGCATTATTTCATGTGAACAATGATTTCTTTCATTGCTTTAGGACGCATTTTTGCTTCAGTGTCGAAATTAATGGGAGTGTCTTACTGAACAGTGCAAAAAATCGTTCAGAATAGGGTATTTAAAAGAAAAATAATTAATGAGAATAAGGGAGAATTAAAGAAAATATAACGTGTGCTTTTGATATTGTGAGAAGGGAGGTTCCTACTAGTGTTGTAAGTATCCGAATTAAAATAATCGTTGATTTCGATTATTGAAATATTCGGATGATTCCGATTCTTAAAATCGGATGATTTCGAATCGGATGATTGCAAATCTGTAAAATTTGTACGACTTTATAGCGAATGAATCTATTGAAACTTTTGGGTAGGTGTCCATATAGGTACATATTCGTATAAATTGTGTAATTTTGGAAATAAACTTTCCGGTTTTGACTTAATCATCCGAAATTTATTATCTGAACTGACGAACGGTGTTTGTTGTTCATAGACGTTGTGCTCATTTAAATCACAGTCACATTCACTCAATATATTAGTAAGAAAAAATAGTAAACTTTTGTTGCAGATAACTTTGCTAGAGATTTAGTTACGTATAAAATAAACACGAAATATGATCCCGTATTTTCCACCCTGGTTATTGAAATCATCCGAATATTTACAACACTAGTTCCTACATTGTGCAGTTTGTGCAACTCCTTGAAAGAAAACAATAGATTGCCGTGTGGTATTACTACGTTGTCGCGCGCTAGATTTTTTCATTTCCTCAGTTTCTATAAAAATAAAGTTATTTAATTATGTTTTCAGTTCTGAAATGAGTCACTCTCTAACAGCAGTTAGCAGTAATTAAAGACGTACGACAAAGTAATATTAGGGGGACGTATATAAATGCAGTTTACAGCGCAATTCATTCGGTAGCTTTTTGCGAAATTGAGATAATAAACTTTGATTTTGTTTATTGTGTTGTGAAGTTTACATATATACTTTCAATTTGCCTATTTCGATTTTTTTAATTTGCTCCTATATTAATTTTATTATAATATAATTATATTTTTTTTCTTTGCGCTCAGAAATAAAAAAGGAATTATGACAAATGCAAATAAAAAAATTGAGATAGGCAAATTAAAGGTATACATGTATGCTTCAAAACGCGATCAGCAAAAGCAAGGTTTACTGTCTCAATTTTGCAAAATGCTACCGAATAAGTCGTGCTGTAAACTGCATTGATATACATACTTGTCCGCCATATTGCTTTTTCGTGCGTCCTTAAACATCGTATGGTTAACAAGCGGCGGAAAGTAGTAATTTTGATTACTGAAGCAGTATTAAGGTTATCAGTGGCGGCTCGTGAGTTATGAAAGAGGGTGGGCACAAAATAAAAAGTTATTTTTTGTACATAAAATCCATTCTCCTGTTTTTCATGCTGGAAAAGACGTCTTTGGCTTTGTTGTCAAAATCCAGGAGAGACTGAATTAATTTCTTTTTTATTGATAAGACCCGCCAGTGCGTTTAATCGCTCTTCTGACATTGTGCTTCTCAGAAAAGTTTTAATGCGTTTTGATTGTGGAAACATGGTTGTTGTACAAATAATATTCAACAGTTTGCATGTTTCTATTAAAACCTTTTTTAGGTTGTTGTCTGTTATAAACACTTAAAGGCCGCTTTACACTTCGCAATTTTTTTATTGCATGCAATAAAAATAGCGCATGCTCTATTCCGTGTATTGCACGTACAATACAAATAAAAGAAATCCATTGAATGCGCGTGCGCTATTTTTATTGCATGCAGTTTTTATTGTAAAAAAAATTGCGAACTGTAAAGCTGCCTTAAAAGTGGCAAAACACCACCTACGTCACTCATGTCCTCGCGCTCATAAATTACTGTTCACTTTTCAATTCTACAGTCTAACATAGGATAAGATTTCACAGTTTTTTATACACATAATTAACCGGCGCAAAATGTCACGATTTTTTATCGGCAACGTTACAGAAATAGTGGTTGGTTTTTGCTTGGTTGTATTGTTCCAGTGTTCTTTTTGTTTTGCTTTGACCCAACTTCTTACCTCGAAATTTCTGTTAAAAGGATATGTTGAAATCCTGTGGTCTGATCATATTCCCAAAAGGTTGCTTTCCACATGATGAACAATATTATTGTATCCCAATCGTGCATATCTACAAATGGAGATGAGGGAGGTCTAGAAGGTATTCCATTGTTGCTGTAGTAGTAGTCCACATAGCTCCTGTTATTCCTAAACACGCAAGACTCTGCACTTTTGTTCACCATGCCAGAGATGTATAAGTGGATAAGTCGTTCCATGGGTGCAAACATAATAAGTAATTATTTATTATGTGTTTGTTATTAATATTAATGATCATAGGGAAATTATTTAGTTAGAATAGGAACATTTCAATTGTTATGGAATCCATATAGTACTTACTGTTAGAATAGGTATTTTCGTTGCCTGTTATGTTTTCAACAAAGTAGGTGGGCATTTTAAACTGGCAAAATAACTTAAAGAAGCTGGGATTTGAATTTTAAATCACTAAATTGAAGCTTGTTTTGAATATTTGCCCAAGGCGTTTTAATGAATGAAGCATAACATTCATGGTGCTTGTTGCGTAATGCTAAAAAAATAAAGCGGTTCAGAGAAATATAAACCTCCCGAATTAATTTTAGTAAGTGGAGTTTTCAATTAAATCACATTTATAAAAAGAAACAATCATCCTCATTGTTTTATCGTTTTTGTTATGACTAGAGCGAGCATGATTTCAGGCGGCGGCATACAAGGGAAGCATGTTTCTCTCTTGATAACGCTATATACAGGGGGGGCGCACTAAATACGATTTGTTTATACCAGCGTGACGTCACGATTTGTTGTGGGGTACAATCCACCAGGCGGCGCCAAATGCTGGAATAAATCATGTGTTACCGCCATTGTTGTTTTTGCGTCATTTTGGTTCTGATAACGTATTGAGTGTTATCAAATCAAAAATTTTTGCGGCTTGAAAAGTTGTTTTACGAAGCCTTCTTTCTGCACCAAGTAAGTTAAAAAGTGAAAATTGTTGTGATAAAGTGATTTACTGTACGATTGTTGCTTTAGACATGAGAGGCCGTTCCTGTGGAGTAATGGGTTGCACTACCGAACATCTTCTAGACATCAGTTTTCCTAATCCAGAAAAGGATACGGAACGCTTCAATAAATGGATCGAGTCTTCTGTAATGAGAAATTGCGAAGTGTGGATCTGCACATAAATTTATCAAATTATCGTATCTATCATATTCATTTTGCTCAAGAAGACATATCGTCTAAGATGTTTTTATGGAAAACAGCTATTCCATCATTATTCTTACCAAGATTGCCACTGACAACAGGTAATTTATTTCTTCTGTTCTGCATGTAGTACGTGATAAAAGTCAGATATCCGACAGTCGACTTGGATTTTGCTTTTTCGCGACGTCTCAATTTCTGGTACTTATTTTCTAATCATATGTGGTTATGTAAAGAATATACTTTACTTTATAATTTATACAAATATACATATATAAGTTAAGATACTTTCTGTAAATGTTTCGATGAAAATATATGTGTAATTATAGAATGTTGTGGTCGTTTATCTCATATTATAACAATAAAATGTATTAAAGGAAGGCTGTGTTACCACTTTTGCACAATTTTCAACATATGAATTTCCATATGTTGAAAATTGCGCAAAAATGGTAACACAGTCTTCCTATAATACTCTGAGGTAAATTTAAATAATTTTCAAGTAACCGCGCTAAATGTCCGTTAAGCGGGGGTACATATCGCTAGATGGCGCGAGTAGCACAGTTACACGAATTTCTTAATAGTGACCCATCTATACCAACTGCCTTATCTATGGCTATATATAAACGGGCACTTGGCTATTTGTACTGCTAGCTGGTAGAAGGGGAAGAACATCATAGGCGATACTCCAATAGTAGCGCAACGTACTTAGAATGTTCTATCGTACGATAGACGGTCTTTGTTAGCGTTGTTGTATATTAAAATTAAAAAAAAGTTGTTATTAAATTATATATCGTACAATACGCAGTTTATTTAATTTCTAGCTGCAGTAACGTGATACTTTAAGTAATTTTAGATTTTCTAGTAATAGAAAATTACTGCAAATGTTGTATTTCATTAACACTACGCACTAGTGCAATTTAAAATAAAGTAAATAATATTAAAGGCATGCGTGTGTACTTACAGTCGTTATTTTAATAAAAGGGAAGAGTTTATTCGTGAATTTGTTTCTATTGTTGACGCCCAGATATAATATGATATAAAAATAAAAATTTAAAACCTTTAGCAAGAAAAGCCGAAGGAGATGGCAAAAGAATTATAACTGAAAATGTACTTTGAAACAGAAAGAATAAGTAAGTTACGAAGTAGGAAAGGTAAGAAACGTCTAGAAATATGTATAACTAACGATCGCTTTATTATTTATATATATTTCTTATATACAGTTATAGGTGATACAATCTTTTTGACAATGTGCATACTATCAGGCTTGTAGTTTTGTCAATAAATAATATAGTATAGTATAGTATATATTATTACTCGCAAATCGCAAGGAAACTCCTTTATAGCCAAATATATGTAAGTAATATATACGTACAACGATTTTCAACAAAAGACTACGATTACACGAGCACTGAATAGTACTGACCACTACAAAGTTTACTGTCATTTACTATTGAATTAAAAATAATACACAATTCTTTCAAGCTGAACTATGTATATTAAAGTAATTTTAATATTATGTATGTAGTTTGAAGTTTGGTGAAGGAACTTCAAGTTTCTGTTTTTTTTTTGCCCATAACGGGTGCAGACCCCAAGAAAGTAACTCGGCCAGAAAGTCCTATTGTGCCCCTTAAGTTTCCGTTACTGAAGACTTCTTCTTTTGGCATAATTGTTTTTCTAACCGCAGTATACCTATATGCATGTATATATGTATATGAAACAATTCTCAACAAAAAACAATATGCAGCACCGGTCACACGTATGTACTCGTCGTACCGACACAGGGCAAGTCTAGTCGGCACGATGCGGGTACTTACGGGCGTCCGCCTCTGCCTTGGATGATGTAATGCCACTTCACCCGAAATTGTCCTCCCTCTGGTTATGACCAAAGGGAGGCATTGGATATGAGATAATTCCTCCCACCATTCAGCAGATCGGTTCTTATTAGTGATTGTAAATTTACCGATTTTTTCATTTACCGGTAAATTCGGTAAATGAAAATGAAAATACCGGTTTGCCGATAAATTACCGGTAAATTTTTTTTATGTGTGACATTAATGGGGATTCCCCAAGAAAATAGGGTTAGAAGTTAAGCTACAATAATACATATCTTGCACAATCTTAAGGCATAATATCACAATTTTGTAATAAATATTTGTATTTAATTATTTTAAATAGTTGTTAGAAGTAAAAAAAATATTTAAGGCTTAAATTTTAATGTTATCTTACAATAATGTTGCATTAATGTACTCTCATAATGTGGTGTATTCAAAATTGCTATTAATTTAAATACGCGAAATATTGTTCTTATATGTTATTAATAATAATACTTTATTGTCGGAAGTTATTAACTCGACATTGTCAATATAAACATTCAAACAAAACATGAGAACAGAAAACTTACTCTACTATTAATTAAAAAATTCATGTAAGTTGTAACAACATTTACTTATTAATAGTGTTTTTAATTTCTTCTTAAATATATAAATATTCTCACTATTTTTTATGTTCTTATCTAAAAAATTGTAAAATTTGCACCCAGTGTAATAGAAATTCCTCTGAAACATACTGGTCCGGTGGCCTGGCGGTAAAAGGTCATTCTTATGACGCGTACAGTAGCCATGCTCTAGCCGACCATGCGAGAACCCACCCAAGTTATTATAAACATAGCAGCAGGTGACATAAATATATATACTGGAAACCGTTAAAATCCGTAAATCCTTAAAAACCTGTCTGCATGAATCTATTGCTCTCAAACCTGCTATAATCCTAACAGCGTACTTTTGTAACCTAAATACTCTATCTGTCTGCGTGCTATTACCCCAGTTCATTATACCATATCTAATATGACTGTCTATTGTTGCGTAGTATAATGAAAGTAAAATCTCTTTGCTGCATTTTTGTGACATAAATTTCAACGCAAAACAATTTTTCCTTAATTTACAGTACATAAATTATCTATATGACAATGCCACCGCAGTCCAGAGTCAAATGTTACGCCCAAAATTTTTTGAGATTGACCAATGTGTTCCACCTCAATTTCTTGCAAAGCAAGAGAGATCGGGTCAATTCTATTTAGAGAAAAATGAATGATAGATGTTTTGCTATCGTTAAGTATTAAATCATTATTTCCGACCCACTGCTTAACACATTCATAAACTACCGAAATTGAAACCTTTACGGACTCTATACTGTGGCCGTAAACCAAAATATTGGTATCGTCTGCATAACAGACGACATCCACATTTACCACTTGAGACTTCAGAAAAGCGATTAGATCGTTAGCAAAAATCACATACAAGATGGGTCCAAGAATAGACCCCTGCGGTACTCCGCGTTCGACTAAACGACTGCTGCCGTTTATTCCATTGACCCGAACATACTGTTGGCGGTTTTGCAAATACGAACGAAACAAATCTAAAGCCACACCTCGCACTCCATATCTCTCCAACTTTCGTAACAGCAACCGGTGGTTAACCAAGTCGAAAGCGCGACTCAAATCCACGCACAACCCCACCACAAAAGCTTTACTGTCCAAGGCAGATATAATTTTACCGTGAAAGTCACATAGGCTCGTTTGAGTTCCCCTTTGTTTTTATGAAACCATGTTGACCCGAAGATAAAAGTTTGTTTTTCTGAAAGAATGACATTAATTGATTTTGCATTGCCATTTCGAAAATCTTTGAAAAACTAGATAGCAAACTAATTGGTCTGTAACTAGCGTACATATTTGGATCACCTTTCTTGTAAAGTGGTTGCACAATGGCAAACTTACATTGATCCGGGAATCTACCTTGTGACATTATAAGATTCGTAATGTACAGTAAAGGCTTACATAAATTTTGTTTGCATTTTTTAATTAAAACATTAGAAATATTATCTATCCCGGTAGAGTTGGAGTGTTTTAATTTGTCAACATAGTGACAAATATCTTGCTCACTTACTGGCGAGAGAAACAAAGATTTTTCATTTAAGGGGATATTTGACATTTGAAAGTTTAAAGATGTCGGAGATACAGCAGCAACTTGCGGAAGTGAAAGAAAGTGTTCGTTAAAACTATCCGCTACCGACCCATCGTCCAATCTAATGCCATTCTCAATTATTTTAATGTCATATTTTTTTGGTTTGTTGCCCCTAGCAGTACTAATAATATTCCAGACAGTTTTTGTTTTATTTTTTGAGGAATGAATTTGTCGATTATAAAGTTCTTGTCTATCTAATTTGAGGTTTTCTAGATACGACTTTTTAGTACATGTATAGAGTTTTTTATATTCCGGATCTACCTTCGCTAAATCACTATATAAGTTCATTTGATTTTTTAGTTGTAATGTTGCTACTGATGGACAGTATTTATTGTGATTTTGTCTTTCTGAAATTTTCTCTAAGAGGAAAGCATGTTTCAAAGTGATAACCTAAGAGATTAATAAAACTATTGAAGGCCTCATTTGGACACTGACATCCATACAAGAAGTCCCATGTTTCCATGCCGATACAATCATTAAACCGTGACATATTTTTAAAACAGTAGTTTCGACGTTTAATTATATTTATAGCTTCAGATCGAGTCTCAGCAGCCAAACCTATACTTAGAAGTTGCATAGCATGGTCGGACAAACCCAAATCTCGAACCACGGCACTAAACTGGATTGAATCATTGTTGATTAAAAAATTGTCAATGCAGCTACTGGATGTTGCGGTCACTCTAGTCGGAGACTTAATTACATGACAGTATCCAAAACTCTCAAATAAGTCACTCAGAAGATGTTTATGATTAGAGTCAGACAAAAAGTCTACATTGAAATCGCCGCCTATAACCACCAGACCATTTCCCAAAATTCCAAATTGCAATAAGTTGCAAAATAAATCTAAAAATAGAACAAAATTTGCTGCGGGTGGCCTATATAATGCTAAAATAGTAATCTTCAAATCTACAAGACGTACACAACAACATTCCAAAACACCTTCAACACAAAAGTCCTCTAACCGAACTACGGCAATGTCCGTCGTCAAGTTATTATTTTTAAAAATTGCCACTCCACCATGAGTAGAGACTGACCGGCAAAAACTATCTACAAGTTCGAAATTTTGTAAAGTTATGGCGCTCATTTGCTCAGACGATTGCCAATGTTCTGTCAAAACTAGTATGTCGGACTTACACTCATTATTGAAAGCATCTTCTACAAATAAAATTTTATTACCAAGACATTGAATGTTTTGGTGACAATTATTTAGTTTACTGTTTACTCCGAAAAAAATTATCAGCGTCCACCCCTGCCTCGCAGTTGGTATCACCACCAACAACACCAGCGTCAAAGTTTGTCGGGTCGACACACATGTTTTCACCACCTGTTGGTCGATCATTAAGCGCTCCACCAACATCGCACACAAGATCCGAGTTAAGCACAACAGACTCAGAATCGTCATCCAGCACGTCAACGTCACAGTCAGCATCCACAATGTATTCACGTAGGTGCTCACAGACACTTTCCTTTCCCCACTTATTGAGGTGCAGACCCTGAAGGGTATATGATCTACTGCACAATATGTTGTTTATAGCAAACATAGCAACATGACTGTATCTTTTGCACATATTATATAAACTGACGTTGACATTCTCTATAAATCCATTTAGCACTGTTTTGTCAAATCTGAAGGGGATTGTAGAAATTATAACATTAGTTTGTGTTGTCTGCTTCATTAGTTCATTAAAGGATCCTAGGATGCTGCTAATACCCGTACTGTCGTAGCATCTTTCGACATCATTTGTGCCGCCCTGTATGATGATATAATCATCTTCGCCAAAATCTTTAATCTTATTATTGATTCCAGATATTACATCTTTAATACAACCATTTGGCTTTATGAAACTTTGGACTTCAAAATTACTTGTCAATTTGTTTTTTAGGATCTGGCTATAGTTCCTACAGTGGCTGTCTCCTAAAATCAAAATTCTATAAGAGGAGTTGTTAGTGATGTTGTTCACTATTTTATAAAATCTTTTTTCTTCTTTAATCAATTCATCCTCTATTGGAAATGTGGACCGGGCTTTCGGGTTCTGAACCCGCGTTTGTGTCAAATTTTCTCCATTTTCCACCTCAATCTGTTATTATTATTTCAAGCATTAAAAAAATGAGACTTACTTACTTACTCTTTAAGAAAATGATTTAAAACTTGTAAAAACCTTAAAAAAACTCCAGAGCACAAATCACATATGCTAACTCAACTTTTTTCGAGAGATAAATAAAATCCACACAAAAAACAATAAAATGAGAGAATTGAAATTGCACTTGTTGACAAAGGTAGGTAGGAAAAGTCCCGCTCTTCTTTGCGTTGCTTTTCGTTATCCATCTCGTTTGAGACTTATTTTCTTTGAATTTCCACACGACTTTTGTTCAAGTTTTTGCTTTTTTGTTGAGAATTTTTTGATTCCTTCTCTTTCTGACTAACTCGGTTGAACGGAGGTTATACGTACCTAATCAAAAAAAATTGTGAATTTCTTTTCTATATTCTCTATTCTAGAGCATTGCAGCGGCTCTCAATCTCAAGAAAGTTTAAATTAAAATTAAACAAAAAACATCTCCCATAAAATTAATAATTAGGTGTATTGTTATTTACACTTACCTGTTTTCTTTTATTTTCAATGTACCTTTAGACCTTTAAATATCTATAAACACAATATTTCCTACATAAAAATTTCTGGTACGGGTTTTTCATTTACCGAATTACCGGTAGGTTTTTGTAAATTACCGGTAAACCGATATACAATCCTTAGTTCTTATAGATTACGCAGTATAAAATCCCGTTTATTGAGTAGCGAAATGCGCCATCCCATAGAGGATGCCTACCTCTGATTATGAATATACTAACAGGTACAGAAAAATATGTTTCATTCAAACAACAAAGTAGAAGCAACCCAGTTTCTATGAGAAACAAACATAATGAGGCTCCTTGCTATGCCATTGCTAAAACAATTAATTATGTTTGGTTTAAATTCGGAAGCAATTACAATAAACAATAGACTAAAAAGCCTAAGCACTCTTATTTGCAATCTAACAAATGAAAGTATTGCGCCATGGGTAGAATCCAGAATGAGGTCACGTGAAAAAGATATGTGCAAATTAATCAAGGGGGAACATAATTGATGTCTCAAAGAGAAATTGCGAAGCAGTTGCATGTGGCTACATTTACTGTTTTTGTCGTGCTATAGCGATTTCGAGAACGATTGTCGAAAAAAAGGAGCCCAGTAATGGTGAAACTTGAACACCCCAGTTTAAAAAGGGCGGAATACATTGGTGACTAGCAAATTTTAAGGAAATCCTAAAATTTCCTACAAGATCTACTGACAATGAGTAAAGACAGCAAGACACCAAATTGATACCAGATCAGCTGACGTGTTATCGTAGACTAAATGGGCATATGTATAACATAAGCCCGGCAGATGGCGCTATTTGCAGATTTTGTCAAGAGGAAGCAGAAACGTCAGTTCACCTGGTGTACAAATGCGATGGCCTGGCGAGGACAAGGTTTCTAGTACTGAGCGTAGAGAATCCCACAGCTAACAGCTACGTAAAGAAGTCGTTCTTGAAGATGGTAGGTCTAATTAAGACGGTAAAATTATAAAGTGTTTCTAGGATAAATGGGATCGTAATAGGTGCGAATAGATTTTACCACCACCCTGGTAAAACGTATCCGTATGGTCATCTCAACTCTAATCTAATCCAGGTGTAAAAAAGGTTAAAAAGTGAGTGAAATTAAAGTACTTAAAGTAAGGTTCGTTTTCGTCGGAATGCAAAACAGAAACTTACTACAGCAGCCTTTATGAGAGGTTAATCTATCCAAAGTATTCTCCGCTATTCAGGTAGTGCCATCTGGGAGTACAGTTGAAAATTTACTTCAAACAGATGCACGTAGCAGTATTTTATTATTGCATACGAATAATATGTAATGATATACAAAAATACTTCGTATTTATAACATTAGGCAATCTATCTTTTTTATCTTGCTCGCACAGAAATTATTACTATATACCTTTACAAAACACAAGACTATATATCATAATTGTGATATATTGATAGGTGATCAATATTTTCCAGATACGAATTTTAATTCCGCCAGGTTCACCGCCATTTCAGATTATTATTAATCGACCTATCTATTTTGAAGCTTAACCGCACCAAATGCAAACAAGCCTGACATAAAAACAATAATGAAACATATGTAAATCTCGTAGATATTCAATTTTGTCGCGAATAGCTAGATAATTGCAGTGCAATTTTAACATTTTGATTAATTACGGATACGATAAACCGCTAATCGCAATTATATCGGAGAGATTATAACTAAGAGCAAATCAAAGCAAATGCGGCAACAAATACTTAGATTTTCATTGGAATTTATAATGACAGCTGTACCTGTTTGAATCGAAATTGTTCACAGAAAATGTATACTGAGAAAAATGAAAATGTTGGCACAACAAAAATTATTATTTTGAACTTTTTGCATTCACTCAACCAGTTTTCGTTTAAATCAGCACACTTAATTTTTACTGCAAAACAGTAATCTCATGAAAGAAAACGCATATTTTAATTGAATATGAATGTTTAAGTAGATGTTTCATAAAATTGGCTTTAAAATTCCTAGTAGAATCTAAAAATACACTAAAAAATATAGGTTTTATTTAAAATATCAAAGTTGGCCATGACTTTCCATGTAACCGGAAGTGCGACATAGATGAAATTATTTTTTCTAAAGAGATAATAGCCAACTATGCCTAACCCCAAAGTTTCAAAATCGAGATATCATTGCAAAGTCAAAAACTTTTAATGGACGGGTTCCCTGAATCACATATATATTCGTTCATATTGATGTTATTTATTAACAAAATTATTTATAGAACGCATGGAAATACGTTTGTTTATTCGACTGAATAAATTGTTTCATTAAGTATAATGTATGTAAATATCGCATATGAACAGTGATCAAAGCGGTACGACGACTCCTACCCCCATCCCCCAAATCAATGCCCATGCGGGAGGCCACTTGGGGCTCGCACTGACATTTGACTGTATTTAACCTTATAATATTGTTGAACTGATTAAAATTTAATTAACTTTCAACATATATAACTCAATTCACTGAAACCGATGCGAGTACCTAACTAACTAACCATGCACATATTTGCATTATTGAATTCCTGTTAATAAGTGCTTTGATTTTTGTTAAGCATAATACTTTATGTTAATCTATTTTTCGAGTTATTTTAGTTCTTACTACGTTTAGTGATTTTTGTATATCAGTTGTGGGTATGTTGCCTAGGTGGCCGCACGTATTGTGTCTCCTAAATCACCAACTTGTATATTATTAGACTTAAATATTGAATTTATAGTTTAATTTTAGTCATTATATGTATCAAATGCTTTTATTAGTAAAAACAATGTAAATATCAATAATAGATTCATATCTATTATTGATATTTACATTGTTTTTACTTATAAAAGCATTTGATACATATAATGACTAAAATGAAACTATAAATTCAATATCCAATTATTAAATTAACTATTATCTCATGATAATAGTTAGTTTTCTTTGCCGTTTTTTGTTTATATATAATTTTTAAAAAACTTCTTGGGTAGCGGCATTTATTTATTATTTTATATTATTTATACAAAAACGTTTCGATGCTTTTACCACATCTTTTTTAATTTGTCTCCGTGCTGCAACAGACGATTTTACATGTAGATACGTAAAGAACGTATACAATGATAAAATGATAAATGGACAAACTAACAAATTCATAAAATGAAACAAACATTAGAAACATTTTTCTGTTGTTTGTTTAATGCGGTTTTCAAAAAGTTTTTAAAAAATCATATATAATATCAATAATATGCACAATTTATTGTCTGAAACTATATCAAAAACATAAGAGCATCAGAAGTCTTGCCCAAGGTGGGTATACTTATTTAGAATGTTTAAATCAAATATTACCTACTATCCAGTATATTTTGGATTCTTAAATTCTTAAAAAAACTTTTAAATCTCCCGCTATCATAAATTGAATTTACCAACCATGTATCTACCAACCTACACATCTTTTAATTAAATTTTAACTGTCATTTACAAATATGAAGAGTAACCTTAAAATGTTCGAAATGTTTAATAAGAATTTACACAAAAATTTAAACATTAATCAAACAAAATAACTCCAGTATCAGCTTGCATACACCCAAAAATACTTCAGAATGGAGTTTTCTCGCCGCGACAAACCATAAATGTTGTAGGAAAAGCTCCACATTAAGGACACAACGAGGGTATCAGGAAATCCAGGGAAAAATCTCCTTCAAAGCATCAAAAGTGTAGCAATATACACAAAACAGCAGAGACATGTATAATTTCACAACAGAAATAGTACCAAAGGTATGTTAATACGGCAAATTTCTTCTAATGTTGTAAAATCTTTACATTTCTTCTCTATATATTATTTGGGCCGATGATACATTGATTCACAAAGAAAATCCCCTTCGAGGTTGGATATATTACAGAAATACGACTTAATTGCTACATTTTGAGTCCCCACCCCTTGGAGAAGCGCTAAAAACTTATTTTGAAACCATACAGTTACCAGACGATAGATTTATACTCTAATTACCACGACTACGATGCAAATTAATTAACACCCAAAAATATACTGGATTTACAAATAGGTGTGTACATAAAATAATAATTACATCTACTATGATTGGTGGTTCATTCTACGTATATATCATAACAATATATATTATATAAAGGCTGTCCCAACATTAACGCAAGATTTGAATTTGCCGCCATTTGTGCAGTAAACGGTTGGCAACCCTGAAAAAAACAATTCGACGGCTGACAGTTTAGGGTTAGTAAAAATGGAGCGTTACACGATAGAACAACGTGTCTTCATTATTGAACAATATTTCGAAAATAATGAAAGCTTGGCGGCCGCAGTTCAAAAATTTCATACAACATATGGTCGGAATAGTGTTTTAACTTCGTCAACTGTGAAGAGATTAATTGAAAAATTCAGGGAGACTGGATCCGTTGAGACGCCAAACACACTGGTCGTCCAAAAACAAGCCGTTCAAATGTCAATATCGAAGCAGTGCGTGAGAGTGTCGGTGACAATCCAGGAACCTCAATTCGGCGTCGTGGACAAGAATTGCTAATTTTAAGAAGCCCTCTACAGCGTATACTCACTAAAGATCTGTGTCTTCATGCTTACAAAATTCAATTAACACAACAACTGAAGCCTAATGACCATGCACAGCGAAGAGAGTTCGTTGAATGGATTATTGAACATCAACAAATGGATGCTGATTTTTCGGAATGGGACGTTTCGTATTATTGAATGGTTAAACTATATATAACTTAATGATTTATTCTTATGATGAATTTTTGTGAATCACGGGTATGAAAATGCATTAGAAATGTTTCAAATGATCCTTTTTTTAACATTGGATGGGGTGACAGGGGAGGGGGATGATTTTTTAAATGATAATTTTTCCTTTTTTTCGAAACATTGAAAGAGAGGATGGATTGGAAATGTTCCAAATGATATTTTCTTTTAATAGTTTAATAATTGGAAGGGGAGAAAGGGGAAGCGGGGGATATTTTTTTTACTGATATTTTTTTCTTATTTTTTTAAACATCGTGAGAGGAGGCATTAGAAGTGTTTCAAATCATATTTTTTTACTATTAGAAAGGTAAAGGGGAAAGGGTAATAGTTTTTTAAATGATATTTTTTTTCTTTTTTTTCGAAACATCTGAAGAGAGGATGCGTTAAAAATGTTTCAAATCATAAAAATTATCATTAAAAAAACTAATACCCCTTCCCCTCCGCCTCTTCCAATATTAAAAAAAAAGTATGATTTGAAACATTTCTAATGCATCCTCTCTCCCAATGTATCTAAAGAAAGAAAACAATTTGCATTTAAAAAAACTAATCCCCTTCCCTTCTACTCCTACTAATATTCAAAAAAATATTTGAAATATTTCTAATGCATCCTCTCTCCCGATGTTTCTAAACAAAGAAAACAATTTGCATTTAAATAAAACAATCCCCTCTCCTTCTCACCCCTTCTAATATTAAAAAAAAAATGATTTGAAACTGCTTCCCCCTCCCACCCCGTCCAATGTTAAAAAAGTATGATTTGAAACATTTCTGATTCATCCTCTCTCCCGGTGTTTCGAAAAAGAGAAAATTATCACTTAAAACAGTCATTCTTTCCCCCCCCCCCCTCACCCTCGTCCCTTCCAATATTAAAAAAAAATATATCATGACATTTTTAATGTGCCCTCTCCCCCGATGTTCAAAAAAAATCTTTGCATCATATGTTTAAATCAATTTCAACTGGTGTTGCATCTGGCATCAAAACGTGCGCCGGCGTCGAAATTTATTTGTTTTTCCTTTATATGTAATCTGAAAAAGTTTTGTTATCCTTAAAATAACTTTCTATTCATTGAAGCTCACTACTTCACTTGCTTAAGATCTCATTATTTTACTTAAATTAGACTATGTTTATAGGCAGAAAAAAAGAGTGGTATCAATCACAATAAATTCGAAAAATGTTACATATGTAGATTGTAACCAATACACATGGTACAAAAATTCTCCATAAAAATAAATCATCAAGTTATCCATAGTTTAACCATTCAATAACGCGGAGCTGACTCGGCCGGCGCTGGACTGTTCCGGCGCTGAATCGGTGGCGCTGAAACGGCGGCGATGAAACGGCGGCGCTGAAACGTACCAGACCCTGATTTTTTGAGCAAAATCATCCTAAGCGATGAAGCATATTTTCACCTTGATGGTTTTGTTAATCGCCAAAATTGCCGCTTTTGGGGTTCTGAAAACCCACATGTGATTGTCGAAAAACAAATGCATCCACAACGTGTCACTGTTTGGTGTGGATTTTGGGCTGGAGGCATAATTGGACCATACTTTTTTGAAAATGAGGCTGATCAAGCAATAACTGTTACTGGTGTGCGATGATGACATGACCATCGCGACATGATAACACAGTTCCTTCCGCTGAAATTGGATGATATTGATGTGGCCAATATGTGGTTTCAACAAGACGGTGCCACATGCCATACAGCTCGTGAAGCAATTCAATTGCTGCATGAAACATTTTCAGGTCGTGTACTCTCTCGTTTCGGTGATCAGAATTGGCCCCCTAGATCGTGTGATTTAACACCATTAGATTTCTTTTTATGGGGTTATTTGAAATCACAGGTCTATGTCAACAAGCCCACCACCACCCATGCATTAAAGGAGGAGATTTAACACTGCATCAACGAAATTCAGCCATATTTATGCAGAATGGTTATTTTCGGGTCATTTTTTAGTCAGATTTCGACAAACGAGTACGTATGTGCATGCAAAGCCGTAGTGGCCATTTGCCCTATGTATTATTCCATAAATAACCCTATCCTATGTACCTTATGACTCAATAAAAAAATAACAATCAAAGACTAAACTGTGTTTTCTATTTAATTCGAAACTTGCGGTAAATTTGGGACACCTTTATATAAGTAGGAAGGAAATAACTAAAAAAGAAAAGCTAACAATGTAGAATTATTTTCTTTTCTTTAAGGGCCTGAATACTATGCCTCCCTTCTGACAGGATTTAATTTTGGAAGAATTAGAAACTAAAATTCCATGCTATAATTCACAGTAATTTTCAATGTAACTTCTACAGAGAAAACAATATTAACTCATGGAAAAAAAACAGAAGATTATCTGTAGGTCGGTCGATAAAATGTGGTTAATTGCTTCCTGAAAGCTACCCTGTGTACTATATATGCAAATCACGACTATTTGATCTATTCTTCTAGTCGGATGCCGTATTTAGTATGACATTTGAAAACAAGGAAGCCGCATAAGCTAGTCGTAGTGCTTGATTTGGCGTAACGTTCCGTATAAAATGTTTTTACATTACCGTCAAGCTGATCAGACGTGACGGGCCGCACAAAACGGCACGCGGTACACTAGTCAACACACATCTCTTACTTGAATCTAACTAGAAGGCGAACGTAAGCCGAGCTTCTAGCGATCGCGAGAGAAGATTTTGTTTTTCCCTGTTCTTTTCACACGATATCATTCGAAAGCATCAGGCCAGAAGGATTTCTACAATCAGAAAACGTGCTTCCGCCTAAACAGGAGCTTCCAGTTACTAAGGCAATGATGATTGATTGATCTAATCTCCAGAATAAGAGAGAAGAATCTGTGGGTATGGGATATGTTTTAAATTACATTAGGTAACGTTTCTTTTCGTTAATAGTACGCTGTAGTAGTTACCAGTGCTAGCTTTTTTTTCTGCAGTATTGGAAATATAACCTAGGTTTGTTCAAAAATCAATTTAGGTTTCTAATAAAAAGTAAAATTGTTCGTTGGTTAAATATTTTTTAATCCCACTGCCTCGCATGATTTCTGATATCATCTGATTATAAAGTTAAAAACTTCAATTAATTTGGTTTATTGTATTTAAAATGTTAGTTCGTTTGGCTGATTCTGATAAAAAAAATGCAGTAAATTCTCTTAAATTAGAAAAGAAAATTTTTTGTTTATACTAAAGGCTTTGTATGTATGTCTGTATGTATTATGTATGTATATAAGGAGGGTAATGTTACACTGCGACCTAAGAAATCTATTGTGTCCCCTATTCTTTCTGTTTTATAGCTGGCCTTCCAATTCTATTCCTTTCAGAAAGTGTAGGGTATCAGAGGGCCCCCGGGTTAGGTAAGTTTCGCCTCTTCGATTTCACATGCTCCCGGGTGCAACGCCCTTGGGTTACACAGTGCTACGCAATTTAAGAGGAGGTGGATGGGTGTTTCATCCTGTTCCCCACAAAATCTATATTCAGATTCCTTTGCGAATCCAACCTTACTCAGATGTCCTTTCAGTTTACAATGGTCTGAAAGTATTCCTGTTAATATGCGAACATTGTTCTTACGTAAGTAGATGCATTCTGTATACCTCTTCTGGTTATAGGTTCCCAGAAGATTTTTACTTTGCCTCATTTCCTGGAGATTCTCCCAATAATTAAATACACACTACAGGTTCCTCTCAAAACTAAATTTAAAGTATGAGCATGACAATGTACAAAAAGAGTTTGAGATGCAATTGTTTTAATTTTACTTTGTAAACAAAATAAATCTTCAGTTGTTCGATCGGAAGATACGTCAGAAAAAACACAAAATCATTCAAAGACTTCACTGCTTTTGACATAACGTAATATGATTGATGAACCTGTGTGAAGTTAGCCCCACATTTATAAAATGTAGATAAACTAATTAGAGTTCCAGTTGCCCCCCGAAGAGTTCTAGAGTTCTCAATCGATTATAAAAATAGTTCTAGCATTTTAAGTAGTCAAAACGATATTTAAAAAAATTGGGGGCCAACTTCACACCATCTGTAACTTTCATGAGCTAGAACTCTGCAATTTCCACTCGAATCGCTTTGAGTCATAAGGATAATTTATAGAACTCTTTGGGGGGCTATCAGAACTCTAAAAAAAACTCAGCGATTTTTCAAAAAAAAAAAATTCAGGAATTTTTTGCGCCAATGAAAATAGAACGAGCCAGAACACTGTTATTTCCACCCGAATCTCTTCAAGTCGCAAGGATAATTTATAGAACTCTTTGGGGGGCTACCGGAACTCTAAAAAAACTCACCGATTTTTCAAAAAAAAAAAAACAGGAATTTTCTGCGTCAATGAAAATAAAAAGAGCCAGAACTCTGTTATTTCCATCCGAATCTCTTCGAGTCGTAAGGATAATTTATAGAACTCTTTAGGGAGCTACCGGAACTCTAAAAAAACTCAGCGATTTTTCAAAAAAAAAAACTCAGGAATTTTCTGCGTCAATTACTACGTTTATGCGTTCTAGATGCGCATTAGAAATTGCGAATTAATAAGTGCGAATCGAAAACTTCATCAGTTTATGCTTTTCACGCAATGCACAATAAAAATAATACGCATTGAAATATTTTGAAATTTGCCGCAGTTTACAAGGGTTATGGCCAACCGTTTGAGTTTGTAACAAAAATTAATGATGTAAAAACATAACCTTATACAACTTTAGTTGTCACTTGTCATATAACGATTTATATCTGCTGGTGTTTGTTTTTTATAATAAAACATGAAAGAAATAGTAAATTTATGTGTGGGATTTTGGATACAATTATTAGCTCTTCAACAATTTCATTTCCTTCGAATAAAACAGAATACAGCGCAGAAGATGTAGAATAAGAAGAAAAATAAAAAGAAAGATAGGCACAATAATGCAAAATTGCAAAATTATGCAAAATATGACTTTTGTGGTGCCTTTTTTGTTTAGAGGTAGAGGAAGAAGATTTTTTAAAAAAAACTAGAAGTGAAGAATATTGACGAAAAATAGTTTGTCAGGAATTTGATGAAGATGAGTGGATAGAAAATCTACAGCCTACATTATTTCACAGTAATTACTTAACAAATTATATTAAATTTGCAAGTCATGTGCAATGAAACGTTTAATGACAGGACAAATAATAAAATTAATTCTCACGCTGCGGACTCCTGTATAGGTATCGTTTATATCTATCTTTGAAAGTTTCTCCACTAACAATAAGTGATTTAAGATGGTTTGTGAAATGGTACAGTTATAACTAGAGACCGGATTATATGCAAAGTGCATATATTTTATTTTTTTGCAAATCTTTAATTATGGTCTATATGTAGACGTATTACACTAATTGAAGTTATCTAGCGCTAATTCGTGATTGCACATATTGCATATTTAGGCATTTCTATCATATTTTTACAAAGGTTGCATATATTGCATATTTAAGCTTTTTCTTATCCTCTCTATTAGTAAAAATTCCTAGTAATTCCTAATGTAGATCGACAACCGACAATTCTCAGAGCGATAAAGCTTTTACATTGGTTTCTCTAATACTTTTTTCCAAGAACTGCACGTGTTTAATTTCGCCTAGCAGAAGGGATGTGGTAAATACGTTTTATTATTTTTAATACCTTTGAGCGAAACAGCATGTAATTGTGATACGTTTTTTAAATACTGTGCGTACATACAATGAGTATAGCGAGCAAGATTTCTTTATTGATTAAGCTATATCCTAAACTGGTAAAGGATGGCGACAAGATATTTTGTCGAGCCTGCAGTAACCTTGTAAATTTAATTTTACTAAAAGCTTTACAATTGTTTGTAAATTCTATAACTTTTGATCTAAAATGACAATTGTTGTTGTAGGTGTCTTCTGAGAGAAAATACCTGATTGATCAACACGCTAAAACTGCATCACATAGTGGGAAATGTGAAAAACTAAGGCGATCCGCATGTGTGCAGCAATCTATACGTCAACGTGTAGCATCAACTTCACGAAACTCAGAACAAGAAAAATATAATACGGATCTGTGTAACGCATTAATTTCGTCTAACATACCATTAGCAAGATTAAGCAATGTTAATTTGAAATCATTTCTGCAAAAATATTGCAAACATAATATACCTGACGAAAGTACCTTACGAAAAATTATGTCACATCTTGTTACCAGCAAACAATAGCGGAAATTCAACAATTGTGGAATAGTTTATTTATATAATGTAGATGAAAGTACGGATAAGTGTGGCCGATATATTGCCCATTTGTTAATAGGAATTCTTCATGAAGATATTGTAGGTAAATCATATTTAATTTATTGTAACGAACTTAAAAAAACAAATAATGTGACAATTACCCAATTCGTTCAAAAAGGTTTATCAAATTTCTTTTTACCTGGAAGTATATCTTGTGAAAAAACTTATGATATAATGATAATGTTGTCCGACGCTGCACCATACATGATAAAAACCGCGCAAAATTTTTTTTTTTTTTATAGTAACATTATTCATACCACTTGTTTAGCTCATGGGTTCAATCGTGTAGCCGAAGACATTAGGAATCAATTCCCTTTGATTAATGATTTAATTAGCAATGTCAAAAAAGTATTTTTAAAAGCACTTTTACGAATCAAATTTTATAAGGAGCGACTTCCCGGTGTTAAGTTCCCTCCTGAACCGATTATTACGAGATGGGGTACATGGTTAGAGGCTGCAATTTTTTTTCGCCGATAATTTTGAAGGAATAAAAAATGTAATTCTTGAAATCACTGCTGACTGCATTTCTCTAGAAAACTGTAAAAAGATAGTAATATCAACAGAATTGCTACAAAACCTTTTGTTATTGTTATTAAGTCAAATTATAACTTTGTTTCAAGTTCCATTCGTAAATTAGAAACGCAAGGGATATCGCTCTCGGAATCAGTCGAAATAGTAGACAAATTTGATATGCGATGTAAGAAGGTTAAGGGTACAATAGGTAATTCTATATACGATAAATTTAAAAAACTGATAAATAGAAATGCGGGGTATTTGAAATAGAAGAAAGTTAAGAAAATTTTGGAAGGTGAAACAGTAAACGATTTCGACTTTAATTTTAGTTGAGAATGTATTGCAAAGTTAAAAAATGCACCAATTACATCTGTGCATGTTGAAGGAAGCTTTTCTATTTCGAAACATATGTATTCTGATAGGAGACAAAACTTTCTTTTACACAATTTTGAAAAACATTTAATTATAAATTGTTTTAGAAATATGTTGTGAAAAAATTTTGTGCAATAAAGTTAATGTTTAAATTTCTGCTCTTATTTAATTTATGTAAAAATTTTGCATATTGTAGCAATTTTTTTGCATATATGCCCCAGGTTTATGCATATTTTCGCAATAAATCGATGCATAAATATGCGCATACATTCCAGTTTTTCTTCGCATATAATCCGGTCTCTAGTTATAACATTGTTATGTCCACTTTTAATATTGTGAATGCAATTTTGCTATGTAAATATGCAGGCTGTCTTGTAGCTAGGATTATATGAAATAAGACAGCGGAATGAAGTCTACTGGGATTTTACACGTACACTACATTCTCCCAACTTATATAATGTACACTTGAATTTACGAATAGTACTTTTACGACTTGGATATGACGTATCACCCATCGTGTAGCTGACTATAGAATTTGCTGTATGTACACACCTACATATTTCATGTTATTTTTTTTTAAACGTTAATGCTATTGACGACTTAATGGATACAGATAGAGCAGTTGTATGTTGCTGTGTTTATCTAATTAAACTTTATCGTGTTATAAGTTCGTGCTTGTTTATATACAGCAGGTGTTAACGCAGCAATTCACCAAATTTGTTCTTTCGTATCTGGTAAATTATTATCTGATATGTTGTTATATTGGCAACATCGAATACTATACGTCCGTAGTTAATAATAGCTTTTTCTGTTATTTGGGAACAATGTGCTTATTCTATGCGAAAATAGCATTATCCTTTTTAATACGTTGGTAATCAGAATCCAATGCAGTCAGATTATTGCTGAGTTATTGACGCTTGGTTTGCGATGCAGATATTTGTATCTCTATAAGCAACAATTAGCATGCCTATTGTCGATGTAGCAATACAATTTGACTGAATAATTAAGTTAAGCAACCTTTTTAGGTATCAATTATATTAGGCGCACATCGTGGTTATACGAAATATTAAGTGACTTATTCGGAATAGTTTAGGAAAACGGATGGTAGTATTTCCTGTACGAGTGTTTCGAATAAGTAATTCTTTTTGTGTGTTACCACGTCATTGTGTTTGTTTTACTGCAATTATCCTCGGTACATCATTAAAGAAGGTAGATATAACTTTATTTTATATGAAGGCGATTTAGCAATAAAATGCATATTTTAAGATGAATTAATTTTTAAGGCACTTGTCACCTAATACCCAGAGGCGACTCAATCAGGTCATGGATGGACGAACACGGGTTGGAGTTGGCCACCCAAAGAACGGAGGTTATATTGCTGACCCAATGTAGGATTCCTTGCGAATACCGCTGAAGGTCGATACGGAGACGATCACGACATCCGAGTCTATGAGGTACCTAGGAGTACACCTGGATAGTCGTATGACGTACTGGGATCATTACCCCCTCGCCCGAGCTGTCGTGTCGTGACTAAGGGTTTGCACAGGGTTCTACAACGATGCCGGTTGTTGCTTCCGGCTACCGAAAGCGCCAACTGTTAAACCAGCGCCAAAAGGGATGGGGGGTCTTGCTTAAACTGCACGGACCAGAGGAGACAACCTCAAACAAAAACCTAAATCCTAAGTTGGGGACTAGGCTGATGGGATGCGTGGCTGGTTAGAAAATACCAGTCTACTAGTTTCAACCTTGGGGCATCTGGCGCAACCCATTGTATTTCAGCCTTACCTCTGCATGCGGGGCTCTTGTTGGAGTGGACCTATCTTCCCTAGCTACTCGTGGGGTCAACCATGGAGGAAGACGTTTATTTAAGCGGACGACACCGCTAATAAACAGGATTTGGAGTAGGACCTCCATAGGAGCCTTCCACTTCCAAAGTGAGAGTACCTCACAAATAAGGAACAAAGGGAGGAGCAAAACGACTGGAGCAGATTGGGGAACAGGATGGCATCCATCTTCTCTCAAATTGCGTGGCACTGTGTAACTCAAGGCGTTGCACCTGGGAGCACGTGAAATCGAAGAGGCAGACTTACCTAACCTGGGGCGTTCTGATATCCTACACTTTCTGAAAGGAATAGGATTGGAAGGACAGTTGTAAAACAGCAAGAACAGGGGACACAATAGATCTTTTAGGTCGCAGTGTAATATTACCCTTTCAGTATACATACATACAAACGCCGAGTTCTGATGTCGGTGTCGGAGTGCATTCACCTGTACGGCAGTGAGATAAGGGCAGACGAGGTCCGAAAGGAGAAGTACCGCGAGAGGATGGCAGTAGTCCAAAAGCAGGGGAGCTTTCCGAATAGGAAGCTCCTACAGAACGGTATCGGAGGCAGCGGCCGTAGTTATAGCAGGAGTAATTCCTATAGATCTTCTAGCCAAGGAGAGAAGGCAAATCTATCTGGACAAGCTGGAAGGCGAATCGATAAGCAGTCGGGATACAAGAGAGAGTACCATGCGGCTCTGACAGGAACGATGGAACGCGGACACGAAAGGCAGATGGACGGCCGACTTGATTACGGATCTTTCAGTCTGGATGGATAGAAATCACGGAGAGGTCACTAGATGCTGACGGGACACGGGTACTTCAACGATTACCTATGCAAAATGGGGAAAGTACTCACACCGGCAAATTTAATTCGGACGATGATGCGAAGTAGAGACACATGGCATAGGAGCTCCGCTTTCGCCAAGACGATTTTGATGACCAAGAAGCAGGAGATGGAAATACGGGG
Source organism: Protaetia brevitarsis (assembly GCA_004143645.1). Lineage (NCBI taxonomy): Eukaryota > Metazoa > Arthropoda > Insecta > Coleoptera > Scarabaeidae > Protaetia > Protaetia brevitarsis. Next base: position 1,271,368 of record RXPK01000253.1, read on the forward strand.
CACCACCTCGACAGAATGTGATAAACGATACCTAGGTGGAAGATTTCGTGCTCGACGGGGAGGTTTTTGAGTGGGTGCGAGTCCCACACACCAGGCTAACAGTCTGAAGGTGCATAAAGCATTTTCCTCCTATAAAAAAAATATTATAAATATCCCAGAAGTGAAACTTTTGAATATCACGTATTTTAGCGGCAAGGTTTGTGCCGTATAGCGTGAATAAACCTTTATAATAACAATTTAAACACCGTGTATACCGATGTTTAAATTGTTCATTTTGCTGTTATTCTAATGATATAACGAATATACGTATAATATATTCTAGTATTGACTGCAATTAAACATTCCTTACGTTCTTAAATGATGCCTCAGACCTTTTTTTTCTTTGCTAGTGCAGTAGCCTTGATAAAACTTTTCAACGGTGGAAATATTTTCACAGATCGCCTTTTAAGTTATCAAATTAATTTGCGACTCTATTAAAATTTCATCTTTGAGCTCCCAACATCAACTAAATTAAAAAACTTTACCTAAGATGTTAAAAATCATGTCTTAGTTTACTGCTTTTAAGAGCTTCTAATTAAAGATACTTTAGTGTGCAACGCTAACAGAAATATTCTACAAACTCCATCAATGGATTATGAAATGCGTTCTTTTAGTCTCAGCTTTTTTATCGCGAGTAGCCAATATTGTATAATGCAGTCGGATTTTAAAACTGTTGCTTTGAGTATTCAAGTGAAACGACATTGAAGCATTTTTTCAACAATTCAAACACGAAATCTTGTTATTAAGATTTTTACAGTAGTTTAAGTAGTTCGGTATATTGAACTGTCTAATTAATTTTCTCGAGGCAACGCAACAACCAACAACATCAGAATAATAAACAAAAATACAAAAAAAATAACATTCGAAGCACTAAATAAGTACAGATACGTAGCAAATATCAGGGGTTGATTAAAAGTGCGTTCGTTTTTTATGCAATATAATAGCACACATTAAACTGGACTATTCTTTATGTAATAATCCAATTCAATGTCGTGCAGGGGCGGTTCGTACTATATGGATCATGGTCTAGAGCCCTTCAACTCCGAAAAGTTATTATTTTTACATTTATGCTTTTAATTTATTTTGCTTGTCCGTATACAAACTTTTTTCTTTTTCAATCAAAACAATTAAATAATATAATGGTTTCAATTCACCCAGTGACCTCTCTGATAAGTGAAAGAATACTGTGAAAAGTGACTTCCTACCTGCTAGGTGGCAGGGGACGCTTCTAGGAGCACCAGATCGTCTGTCAAAATCGTACTCCGGGCGCTTACTAAGGAATAGGTAGTTTTCTCACCTAACGGGCGCACCCCCAAAGCCCCTTCTTGGATTATTAAAATTTGAAATATAATAATAACCGAATCTCGTTGTAAAAACACTAAACGTACAAATAAAAGAATGTTTTAAATCAAAACAAGCTTAAATCTTTATTTCGTTACCAAAATGCTATGTTTTATCATCTATGAGACTTAGATCACAAGGTACGTAGGTTGCAATCGTAAATACTATATCAAACAATTTATTTAATACAAAAATATGTATTCGAACTTTCCTAGCATTTTAAATGACGATAAGGTTATGGAAATGTCAGATTAAAATTTAATTAATTAAAAAAAAACAGCGCCATCTACCCGTAAATAGCAAAAACTAAATTTAATAGAAAATGATCATCAGTGTTATCGATATTTGTTAAGAATAACTATTTTATCACAGACCAACTCAGTGATTTTCTTTATACAACTCTTAAAGATAAAAATTCCTAAAATAACTAAAACTAATGGCGCGGCGGTTGATATAAATCTAACCCCAAATTAACGTAGAGTGAACATAAATTATAAACATCTTATTGCTGGTTAAATATTAAAATGAAACTAATTAATTATTTTCTGTTTTAAGTGAGGTATACTTAATGGAATACTAACTTGACTTCGAAGTAGGGATATTCTAAGCTAGACGGAAATGCAGTTCTCTGGGTACAGGTTCGACATTCGGCTGGATAGGCCCCCGGTCGCGTATTTCCATTTGCTACCATTGCACCTTCACCTCAGAAACTCAAAAACAAAAGAAATGGCGAATATCTTTAGCGAAAAGCGTTCAATATAGCAGAAATAATGCAAAATCTCACTAAGAGTATTAATTTATGTGTCATATGACCGATTTCATAATCAAAAGCAACCTTCCATTAAATTTTAATTTGACAATTAACTTTAAATCGATTTTCATAATCAGGAAAAGCTTAACGCCGACATTAAAGGCATCTAAATAGTAATATTATATGTCAAAGCTAATCTGCTAAACATAAAAGAAAACAAATAAAAAGTCACGACTTAGTCAGCTTCGAATAAAAAATATTTTACATCCGACGGCTCCACGTAAAGAGCCGTTAAGGGCGCGTTAATAGTTTTGTAGTGGGAATTCAAAATACCCATATTTTGTTCTGGGACACATTTTGTAGAAAATTGATTTAAAGGTAAAATAAACGAATAAAATATTGGTGAAAAATACTAGTGTAGAAAACGAGGAAAAAAAATTAATTCGCCTAATATGTCGATATGTATGTAAATATGCATGTTTTAAAAGTCATTATCAAAAGTATCAGTACGTAGTAAAATCAGAGCGACAGACATATGACTGATTTTGTTATAAAATTTAAAACTTTTTAAAGATATTTGAATTTCATTCTCACTAATGCAGAATTAGGTTCCAGGGGTTAGAATTTTAGAGTAGTACGATGTTCTTTATTTATTTGCTATTTGTAGATTTGTTTGGTATTTCTGTAAAAAAATTCTTTTTTTTTTTTATTAAATATGTTAAAATAATTTGGGACTGGATTACAATCGTTTTTTTTTAACGTTGCATAGTAGTAGCATACGCAAAATATAAGGTGCGCCTACGTGTATTTCATATACGTACTATCCTGTTGCAGAACTGGGAATACTCTCCATAGTGGTAGATTATGGAGTTACTCAGTTAGTTTTTCGTAGGTTCATATCCTACTGCTACCCAGCAAGAACCGGTTCTGTACAATGGTAGCAAATGGAAATACGCCCCCCCGGTCTCGGTGAATAGCATGGAATGGCAATCTGGTCGGCATTCTTTGTAGGAAATTTTTGTAGGGAATTCTTGACAATTTTATAGGTATATAGTAAGGATTAATTATTCAGGATTAATATCGAACTTTTTTAGGTAAACACCTTGTGGAACTTATTAAAGCGTGGCATAAAATCGTTATAGGAATTCAATAGCAACCGTCATCTCGTGGTCACAGGCAGAATGAGGATTCAAACTAAATTTACCAGTAAACAGCCTTCGATTGTTATCGCTATCAGGGAAGCCAACATTGAATTTAAATTGATACCGCTAACCGACATTAAAATACCGCTATTTTCTCTAATTTGAGGGGAATACGGCAAAAGTTACCAAATAGACATCCCGAAGAATGAAAAAATCTTTCCGAGCAAAATACAACAACACACATAAATATACCAGGTAAGCTTGAATTAATTAACATAGAAAAAAAAAGTTTATATTATAATTAAGGCAATAATAAGCACCTATTGCTAAAATTGTCCATTTTAATAGTTATTCTTAACAAATCCAAAATTCTCCCGTAAATTAGGCAACCGAACCCACGTTTCACTTTTCAATTACTTCTTCATTTGGCTTTGAAACTTGTTCTAAATGACTCTAGATTAGATTCCATACCTTTGGTTCCATAGTAATATATTAATGTGAGTTTTTATAATAGGTTGCCCGGCTAATGTTCTTTTAAAAATAAATAAAACTCTATTCTTAAATCCGTCTTTTCTCACAGATACCTATTCTTCTATGTTTAATGATATTTAAAAATATAATTCCTCTTCGCTAGATGGCTATGAACGTATGAATATACCTGATATATTTAGATTTCACCACTCACGATCATGCACACTAGCAATCTCCTCTCTTTGTAACCAATGACTAGTGATACTTATATTTTTTTTTATCAGTTTTGGGTATACTTGCCCAGGCGGCTGAATTGTTGTATCTCCTAAATCACTAACTTGTGTATTATCTGACTTTTCTCTTGATTAAATATTAAATTCATAGTGTAATTTCAATCGTTTAATGTATCGAATGATTTTTTATTAATAAAACAGTGTAATTATGAACAACATGCACAATTTATTAACAAATTTATATCAAAAACATATAAAAAGTACGAGAACTCAAGGTGAGTATACTTATTTAGAATGTTTAAATCAAATATTAACAACTATCCAGTATATTTTGGATCCTTAAATTCTCAAAACAACTTCTAAATCTCCTCTCACTATTATAAAATGAATTCACCAATCATGTATGTCTACCAACCTATGCATATTAAAATTTCAATATCAACTGTCATTTACGAATATGAAGGGCAACCTCAAAATGTTCGAAATGTTAAATACTGATTTACACAGGAATTTAAACATTAATTTGACGAAATACCTCAAACATCAGCTTGCATACATCTCAAAATACTTCAGAATGGAGTTTCCTCGCAGTGACAAACCAAAAATGTTGCAGAAAGGGTTTCACATTAGGAGCGTAACGCCGCTATCAGGATATCCAAGGAAAAATTTCCTTTAAAGCATCCAAAGTGTATCATTAAACTCAAAACAGCAGACATGTACGATTTCATAAAAGAAAGGGTACCTGGATATATTAATACAGCAAATTACTTCTAATGTTGTAAAATCTTGACGTTCTTGACATATTTTTAGGCCGATGGTAGATACATTGATTTACAGAGAAAATCCCCTTCGATGTCGGATATATTATAGAAATATGATTTAATTGGTTTCACTTGACAAAAAGTAAAACAGTTGTAAAGGAAGGTTTTGTTATCAACAACCATCTCGCCTCCATGGACCCCAACTCATTTATTTCATACGAACCACACAGAGTCTTCACGCCTTTGAACTATTATCGAAACCTAGGAAACTTATTTTGAAACCATAGATTACCAGACGATAGATTTATACATTTTAATTATTCTAATTATTAATTACCAGGACTAGCATGCAAATTAACCCAATTAGATACTGGATCTAGTATGGTTGGTGATTCGTCCTATGTATGCATTAAAATAAGAACTGCAAATTACCAATGTAATTAGCCCAACAGTGCAATTTAAGCGGCTTAAAAGTCAACCTATATTAATGACATACAATTATAATCGCATGTTCTTATAAACATGTACAAATTCTTATAATGAATAGATTAGTACAATATTGTGACAATAATTGCCATTTGCCTTACTGTCATTCGTTGCAACTGAATTTCTCACTCGAAGAAAAGTTCGTCTGCATAGATTCTCGCTACAGTTCGTAGAACAAGTCATTGTGAGAGAACCTATATGGAAAGCCGTAGTGCAATTTGTTGAATATATGGTTGTAGGAAATAAATAATTCATGAGGCGTCTACATAATATACATACAGAATATGTTAAGCACTCCATTAGATGCTACATGAAGCATTGCTGATTCCATATTCAGTCTAGTGAACAGCCTGACAGAATATCCAGTTATAAAGTAGGAAATTGAAACTTGACATACTGCAAGTAGTAACACCGAATTGTGCGAATACTTCGTCAGTGTTTATTGACAGCCTATATAGAGAAAAACGTGTGGTTAAAATAAATAGAAATATTGTTCCTTTTACAACATTTTTTATGACTATATGTGACGGCAAAACTGTATTTCATTCGATACTAAAAAAATATGTATATATGTCTAAACAGTACATTTCTTTCGATTTAAGAGTCGTAGTTGATGACCGGAGTCTTTAGTTAAGACTTTCCTTAAGCTACTGCACTCAGAAAAATGCTTTCATTGGGCGAACCAAAATTTAGTTCATTTAACAAGGCTGTTTGGTTAATTATGCCGAACCAATTTTTTTTGTTGCAGGAACGAAAAAAAGTATTTGTTGTTAGTACAACAAACAGTAATCCTAGCAAGAGTTCAATCCAACCCTTTAAAACGTATCACGTGAAAAAAAATTGTTGATATAATTTAGTTATGATAAACAAAATTTAAGCCAAATTAACTAAATTCTCTTAGGTGACGTTAAAAACGTGTGTCACACTAGGTGTAGATATTAGCATACATATGTTTCACCTCACCAAGGATAATCAGTGCTACTGGTCTAACCTAATGTATCATACGAAGAAAGTCGTATATATACTCAGTAAGTGGAAGAATAATTGAATGAGAATTTAAGATGGAAATCTCATTATATATAGTGGCTTAAAGTCGTCCTACAATTATTGTTATCTTTTATAGATACATATTGTAATTTTAGATCGACGATTTAGCAAATATCTTCACATTAATAATGAGATTTTCATCTTATATTCTCATTCAATTATTCTTCCACAAATTTTCTTAGTTCAAATCTATATTGTGCTTCAATTTATGAAATTTCGAATATTCCTTTTAAATGAATATTTAATTGAACGAACTATAATCTTTAATCTTGTTTCAACAACGTACTTATTTGAGAGAGACATGTGGTCGACATTGTAAACATGCCAAGTGTTTATTCCGCATATTGGGGGTTGATCACGAGGATTACTTCGCCGCTGAAGTGTGCAGTTAAGGAAGTCCCCCTTTCAACGATCACAGCTCCTATTAGATGTTTACCTGGTAAATATATCAGATTAATACGTTATAAACGTACTTATTACCCTAGTTGTGCTAAATATGTTCTGTTATTGAAGTAAAATGGGGGAAACACCATCTATGAGACGATTTCTGTAATACATATAAGTATTTAACGTATTTGCTTAGGGATAAAACTGCTACAAAAGATGTGTTACTATCGTACTGGTATTCTTCAATTTCTACAATCCAAAACGTAATTTTATTTAATGCTTCAGGTTGGTTTACTTAACCTCATTTTGAGTTGAATGAACAAAAACGTGTTAACTTTCTAGTAATATTAGAAGAACCATTTTCATTGTTAATTGGAACAAGTTCAAACTGTAATTTAACTAAACCGCTTCAAGCCAAATTCTTCCTTTATAGAATCGGGAAGTTGCTTTGGTTTAACTCAAATTTCGGTCACAGTAACCAAAAAAAAATCAACAGAGAGCATTTTGTTAATTCAACACAGTAAGTTTTCTGAGTGTTGCTATAGTGGTCGATTCGTGAGAGCCACTAAAGTTTCTTCAGACTCGCCTCAGGCCACAACAGATCCCCCTCTTATATTGCCTGACATAAATTTTATAGGCTTCCCAATCCTTCACAAATTTGCCCGATTTAGCCCTATAAAATAGCTTTCTAAGTTTTGTTCTCATGTTAGGAAAGTCCTAGAAAGATCTTGACTCCATCATGGAGACTGTAGGGTAGTTATGCCCCTGCCACAGCAGTAAATTGGGTTCAGATAGACCTTCATATTTTTCGGGACATAGATATGCACATCTCCAAATTTTGTCTTAGGTGCTAGAGTAAACAGCATCTTTGATATTATCTAAGCCAAGGATTCTAGATTTGAGAAACCAAAGTTCTTGGATTTGAGAAATGCCGTTGTCTATTTAGGTGCTTTGTTATCGCTACAATTGAATTAAATTAAAAAAAAGAAGGTAAAGAAGATGAAATTAGAAACAAAAAATGGACACAATTCAGATATTTTACGCATTAAAACCAGACAAATCCAGTGAAACTGTAATAATGTCAATGAAATAACATACAGAGAAAATGGAAAAGTTATTGAATGACAGACACACTTATGAAATAGCGAATAAACATTCTACATTAAAAATTCAGACTCAAGATAATAAAACAATCTCGTTTGAAAATAATTTAATAACGAGAGAAAAAAAATACAAGTACAAAATATATATGTACTAAAGATGTTCGGTATACTTAACCTACACACATCAGACATATTTCTCAGACCTAGTTAATTGCACTCTAAGCCGAACTAATACATATCAAAATTTTAGCCAATAACATTATAGGGGACCAAAAATTATTATGTAAATACACAAAATTTGTAAAAAATGTAAATAGTAAATATAAATAATAATTGTGGACATTTCTAACATCAATGGACTCACCACTTTCGGCAGTAGTTGCCAATCTAGTAACGAAAGAATTAGAAAATAACGCGTTCAATAGTCTAAAATCGGAAAATATTAACATTCCGTTCTTTACAGATGTGTAGATGATTGTATTCTGGTTAGCCTTATAAATATGAAAAAAAAATATATAAAAGTGCCGCCTTCTTACAAAGGCACCCAAGAGTATCTCTCCTATTTTGATAAAATTTGGTGGGAATGTGTGCCTTTCCTTGCTACATTTAACTCTTTACATAAAATCGGGAAAATACCCACAAATTGGTTCGTAAAATATACGTAAGGAAATACGTATTGCTGTGTATTGATTGAAAATAAATGAAACACAAAACCGATTTAAAAATGAAAAAGAAAATAAAATTAGCTAGCTCAACCGAAAAGATTTTAACTGAAAAAAGAACTATTAACCTCAGAGTTACCCTCGCAAATTAAAACTTGAATCTAACCACGAAAAGTAAATTGTGAGTGAATGAAATCAGACTTTCTTACTTACCCGAAAAAATAAAAAGGGTTTAAAATAAAATAAAAGAACAGAATTTTTAACCCAATTACGCTAATTAACAATCAATTTATTTTGCAAAATGAGTTAAATCATAATGGTGCAGAAAAAAACCTTGAACTGAAGGTTCTGGCCTAAAATAAAAACTGCACTTGACTCTAAAATAAAATAGGGCAATGCTATTTCCTATGCAAAGCAAAAGTTTTGTTTGTTCAGGAAGATGATCCAAAATGCACAACCTTTGAATTTCTATCCATGTGGTTTCACAAATTAAAATCAAAGCGTGGACAAATGCTAGAAATTTACAAAAATGAAAAAGCTAAAATAAAGAACAAAGCTTCTTCTCACCCAACCGAGGTGATTAAAAAATAAAATAAAACAGCAAAATTGAATAACAGAAGATTAACTCTTTAAAATAACCGAGAGAAAAAACTAAAATAAACCTTCCTAAACAAAAAAATAATAATTTATCTTATATCTATAAAGTGCACACAAACCCATTTGTCGCTTGTCTAACCACAGCGGTATCTTAATTACATTTTAAATATACTTCCACAATTTAAAGGCGCCACTATCAATAATCTGGTAGATCACATTTGCCATTTTCTAAAGGGCAATGACGAAGAAGCCAACTTAGAAATTATTTATTAGAAAATAATTAATTTACTAGTTTATTAATAAGTAAACTACAATTTAAAAAAGGTTAACATATTTAAAATACAAAAATTAATATCATAAAAACAAACAAAAAGGTATTAACTAATTCATAAGGAAAAAAAAACGTATTATTTTACTGATTTATACATCAATTCCGTTTGAAAAGCTAAGTAGTAGTCTAGCATATTACTCATGTACGTTAAAAAAAAAGTGTGCCAAATGAAGTCCCTTTTAACTAGTGAGGTGATTCTCCGGAATTGTGGGCTTTGGTAACTTAAACTAGGAATTACACTACCTTATCATCACAATCAACTTTGCGAAGCCTTCTATTAAGGGAAAACCCTTATTAGGGAACCGAAAGCCAAAACCAGTCGGATGAATACCGAAGTAATCAGAGTAGAAATTCGGATGTGTTCGGACAAATACTTTCATCAACGTTCTCTTGCACGATTCGCCATTTTCTTTATTAAAGCCATTTCACGTAGTAATGTTATGGATGTTGGGATTATGAATATTTTAATCAGAAGAAAAAAGAACGCATAAAAAATGATATAAAAATTGAAAGCCGTACCCAACAGCAGGTGAAAATTGTTTAGAGTACATGAATCTATTTTTCTAAACTAAATCGTTTTTTTTTATATAGATTCTCAAGTTAATAGTTTCGGTATTCGTTATATGTGGAGCATGAAAATGTTTCCTACTGTGCTTATTCGTAAACGCGTAAAATAAGCTTCAAGAATATATAAGCAAAACGGAGATTTACAGAAATTGGAGTATTGCCTTGAATTTTACGATTATAAATTAGTTTAGGATTGGAGAGATCACAAAAGCTTACTTCGGTAGAATCTTTGCAGATATTCTATCAGTTCTTTTATTCTATGAGACACCCTCTGATTTTGCTTTTCTAATTGGAACTATTATATTCACAAATAGAAATTTATTGCAATATTACTCTGACCATCTAACAAGGGCAGGTTTTTGTATACTTCATTATTATAATGAAATACACTATATATTGTTAATTATATTGGAAACCAATGTAAAATTACACCAGGCACTAAATGCTTACATGCGATAGTTTTCGAGTTAGACGCATTTAAATGTAGGAACATATTACGTCTTGACAGGGAATAGGTAGAAGAAAATGCATGCTTTGTCAAAAATAGAGTACTATCATTATCAGTATTCGTGATGCTCATCGGTATATAAAAGAAAACAAACATTTTGGCAATATAAATTTATTGATGTTGATTGATTGAGTATTTATATATGTTTACTCGCATACACTTCCCTTTTGTAATAAGATACTCTGCGTATCATTATATGGTTGTATTGTATATTGAAAATTATTTCTCACATTAAATGCCTACTTCCAATAATAATAGATCATTTGCAGATATTCTTATTTTATCCGGGACTTAGGGACTTGACAAAGGAACCACTCGATGCACTTTATATAAGAAGCCGGCTTTTATGTAAATTTGTTGATAGAGTTTGGCAGCATCGGTGGCTCATATAGTCCACATCAATCCGACAAATATTATTCATCTGTTAATACTTTTGTATAATTATAATAAATAAAAATCAAATAACGTAAAATCGTCCCCGTGAATCAAAATTGCATGGTACGATAAGAAATCTGCCTCCGGGTCACGATACTTGCAACTCGACTCAACTTCGCCATTTTTAGTTGAGAACATGTAAAAATATCATCGATATTTTTATGTTCTCGCTTTGATCGAGTCGAGATGCGTGTATTCGCGGAACAGCTTTCGCAATAGAGACTATAGAATTTGAAGAAATGGGTCGTCCTAACGTTGTCGAAATAGCAGTCATCATCAGTTCATCGTCCTACGATTTAGAAGATGCTGAAGAAGAGTACGAAGTGGCATGTACTTCGGCAGACGATAATATTACTCCAGATTACAAAAAGACAGCTGTTGAGTTTTGCAGCGGTTTAAAATCAAGACGACGATCTATAGGTTCTGCAGGAAGCAAATTTAGGAAAGTAACATTAGTTCAGCATCTATATATGCAAATTCTTTGCTGATGTTTGTGCGATTTAGATTATGTTCAAATTTTAAACTAACCTCTTAGCTTTGTAATACCTATGTGGAGAATGTATATTGAAATTTACTTTTGGTGGATGCGCCTACAAGAAAATTTAAGAATTTCATTATGAACTCAACTAAATTGTATTATTTTGAAAAATGAATAAACGTCCGAAACGTAAATATAGTTTAAATTGATATAAAAAGTACAAATATTGTGGAACAACAACATCGACACTAGTATTTGACAAATGTAATTTATTAGATCTCACAAACAAAGTCACTCAACTGGTCACCTCCGATTTTGATAAAATTTTGTAGTCATGTCGAGCAGTGAAAAATAATCGACTCGTATTTTAGCTGCTGATATTCACTTGTAGGGGAAATAAGATAATAAGAAAAAGTTTCTATGAACATTTTACATCAAAAAACCACCATATAGGAAGAGTAAACTCATATAACCCTTACGCTCTTTTTAACCAAAACAAAAAAAGGGCTATGTAAGGGACATTTTGTGATGGCTGCAACCCGTGTACATGATATTTTGCAAAAAAAAATCAAAAACACGTTAACTTTATTTTTTAATGTAGTTTATGGATTAGAACAGAAAAATTTCTAATTTACGTGGTGGGGGGTTAAAATTTATTCTTATTTTAACCCCTTACAACCTCCATCATGCACCACTAATCTCCTTATTAAACTAAAATGTCTGAATTGTCGAGAAGAACATTGTTGAATGGTTGAAAATGTGTTTTAGGGGTGTCACTTTACGGGTCTGTATTTCCCCTACAAATAAATATCAGCAGCTAAAAAAAAGCTAAAAAGCACTAGCCTACATGCCTGCAAAATATTATCAAAATCGTAAGTGACGAGATGGGTGACTTTGCTTGTTAGTGACATTTCGTTCTATCCAACATGAATATTATTTGTCAAATAAAATATTTTTCACGTATGTAGTGTAATGCTACAATGTAGCACACAGCTCGGATAAAAAAATATTTCTTTTATAATGCTTTAATTAAATTAGTAAAATCAAATTTTGAACATGCTAGTGTTATCTATTTTATTACTTTTAAATCATAAGTAGGCCCTCTCAAATGCTGATGGCATACGGAGGGAGAATTTCTGACTGCAACAGTCTAGAGGCCGCTTTGACATTAAGAAAAATACGTATACTAAGATACCCCCTTTATTCTTCAGTACGACTGGAGACGCTGTGGGAGGATGTTGCTCAATGTCTTTTACTCCAATATTCAGAGTTAAAGTGCGGTGCCAATATCCCATTAAATAAATTGCAGGATCTACTTTTCCGTGGGTTTCTTAAAAAAGATATCAACCAAGATATTCCCCATCCATCGATAATTAAAAAATATTATGTACCTAAGCAATTCGCAAAACTATAAATCAAATCAGGTCAAAACTAGGCGAAAGTTATCTCTGGATAAGCGCAAACAAAAACGACAGATATTAAGGGAAGGTGCGTTGTTAATGTAATGGTTGGTACATTGCATTCAAAAAATGAAAGTTTATATTTAAAATATAAGGATTTAATTGGATACTTCCATTTCGCACCAGTTACTTTATGAAAGATATTTCTTTAGATTTAAAAATATATTAACTAACCAACGAAACCAATTTACAAAGAACAATTTAGAAAAATATATCATAGTTAATTCTTATTACAATCGTATCAAACACGTGCTTAGCGATTAACAAAATATAACTTTCAATTTATCTACGTTAGAGCCTATACCCGATCGACGCTTGGCTGATTAACATTCACTACGAACTCACTCTAGTTATTAACGACTCGTTCAGTAAAGTTAAAATTACCGTAATATTGGGCAATGTTTTATTTTGTTACTCGAGCAATTGGCAACTGCAGTTGAAAGGTAAGATTTTGCTCTTGGTTTATTAATTAATAAACCGTATAGTAGTTCTTATTTGATCCAACCATGCAAATCCGTTTCCGTCCGCATGGGAAGAACATCTTTGGTGGAAATAGAAATAAAACATTTAAATGTTAGTTTAATTTAAGCTTGGAGAAAATTTAAAGTGTCCATTAAATTACTGTTAAAACTCAAACCACATTTGTTTTGTTGTTAATATCGAATTTCCGCAATTTTACCTATCGTATCAGCATTGTATTTTTCTTTTGTATTAGAATTTTACTCGAAAGGGTTGACCTGGGAGTTTTATGTTCAAATTTATTATTTCGATGTAACCGCCTTTGCACTCGGGATCGGCTTTGAGTATCTTAACATTTCAACCAACAGCCTTAGAAGATGATTTTTGAATCGGAAAATGTAGTCTCCTCAAGTTGCCCACGCCGAGTTCAATTTCCTGGCACTCTATTCATTATGACGGCACCGATCCTAGCTGGCGTATAATTCGATGTTTATATGCAATGCACTTCACCAGCAATGTGGACGTAAACTTGACAAGGAGCTATCCTTGTTTACTTCCACATGTAGTGCATTCGCTACGTAATATTCCATGGCTATGTAGGTACTTCTGGAATACCGACGTCTTATTCTTATTTTCTTATTATTATTTTCCGACTGTTAGAATCCTGGCAGACATTCATTACATGAACTCAACACATGTCCCAAAATAATTTTCTCCGTTTACGGCTGAGCTTTCGATTTTTGTACAACCCCCCACACAGGCTACTAATTGCCAATTGGGGTATCTTTTAACTACTATGGGTACACTTTATAAGTAACTGACGCCCGGCTACTACTTTAAGCTACATACAAAAATCTGTTTACTAGAGAACTTTTAAGTTGTGTTTTTCTCAAAAGCTAGGAATTTATCCACCAATAATTTAATTTCTGCAATATGTCCTTTCCCTTTGTCAAAAAGTACCAAACACCTGGATGGTTTTAAGGTTATATTCTAAAGTAGACCTAAATCAGGAGAAAACTGTCCAAATTAATCGAAAATTTCTGCTACACGGACATGTTGCAGGAGATTTACATCCAGCTATTTAGCTTGTTTTATACTTCGCAATGCTGCTTGGGTTTCTTGCATCGTACTTCCCTGAGGTAAACTGTTAAAAATTCCTACTATTTAACGATTACGGATAACGAAATGCAGGCGCGTATACAACTTGAGTTTATAGGGGGGTAATGGAGATGATATTTTTATTTTAACCAAAAAAAAGTCTGCTTTTTTTTCAGATACAATTTGAATAGTGCAATCATGGGAGGGGTAATTACACAAAAAAAGGAAAAAAGAAGGGTGAGGGTTTGTCTTTAAATGTAAAATTTCTATTTACAAGTAGGTTTCGCTGGCTAATTGAGGAGGGGGGGGGAGGGTAATTATTGAATGGAATTCTATTCTGAACTAGCATATTGCGAGAATGTACGAGGTATTTAGCGTTGAATACAATTTGTGGAAAGTGCGGAGAAATGATGAATGCTTAATAAACACAATCCCACATGAAAATGTGCTATTGCACAGAATTTACCTGGAATGCTGTTTTTAATTATTTACGTTTGATAATAGGGTGAAATTTCCTGGATAATTTTCCGGATTCAAAATGTTATCTGCTATTTGATACCCATTCATGTTCGCTTTATGATTTGAAACCACACAAAAGTAGCCCTATTGTACTGTGGCTGGTATTAGCTTTGCTCTAAGTCCGCTTCAGTTATCATATGCAAAATATACGCATCCCAGGTACAAAGCGAATTATCATAAATACTGGACTCGAATAATTATATCATCGGTACGATAATATCAGCTAACAAAGAGAATATCTAAAAAAAAAAACATTGAAGCTAATATTTGCCGTAATCTAAATGTTCAACTTTTCAATGTTAAAAACCCTTCAAATAGATCAATCGCAGAAGGAAATAAAAAAACGGATAAATGAGCAATAACTTCTAATTTGCTTTATACCAATTTTTACAAAAAGTCAAGTTTCAGTGCTGGCACTCACGTTAATAACATGTACTAAGCTTGATAAAAATGAATGTCAGTGCCAGTAATCGATGCTTTTGTAAAAATGTGTATAAAAGGAATCAGAAGTTGTTGCTCATTTGCCCCCTTTTTTATTTTTTATTTATTCCCAGGATTGATTTTTTTTTATTTTCATGACATAGCTTTGATCAGAAAATCAAACCATACAGTAATTAAAGCAAAGATGCTTACATTAAGCAATTTTTCAACACATGCTATCAACTTTCATATTTCAAATTAGTTAAGGTCCCTAAGGTTTTTTCCCGACTTAGAAAAAAAAAAATGATTGGGTACACTTCTCGCAGGAAAAATCATCACGCCGCCAATTGAGGACTTTAAATTTTTTGGTGTAAATGCAGCTTTCAGAGGACATATTCAATTATCAAAGCCATAAATCACTTATTTATGAGTATTATTGCGATGAAAGATAAAGCCTAAAAATTTAGACAGAAATATAAATGTGTAGAGAGAAAAAGGTTTATGCATAGAATAAACATATGTTGTTCCGCTGGCGGCGTTTCCTTTAGAAATATTGAATACGGAAATATTCATGAAAAAAAAAAAAAGGTGAATAGACGGCTTCATTTAGAAGTATACAGGGTGGGCCAATACATTCGCGTCAGTTTATATAAAAAAAGTGGGAACATATTTTCAATTTTTTTTATTAGGTTCAGAAGGACCACATTTCAAAATTATTTGGAAGTATACAGGGTGACTCAAAGAGAAATTACACACTAAAGTTGTGAAAAATTAAATGGAACACTCTGTATATTATGACATAATTTGATAGTACAGACTAAATAAAGGCAAGTTGGTGTTAAGTTTCTTGTATCTAACTCAACTCGTTTACGAGATAATTAATTATTCTTCAAAATGTAGACCAAAATTTAAGAGGCACGCCTCTCATGTATATTTAAGGTAGATATTTAAACTATATTTCTTTTTTAACTAAAGCATTACACTTGATAATAAAATAAAAGTAATGCAAAAGTATACAGGGCGAACAAAAACATACTTTTAATTTTCGCTATTTTTAAAGGCAAGTAACTTTCTTATTTTAAATGGAACACCCTGTATTTATTACGTTATTTAGATTTTAATTTTAACGGTCTTTAAGATTGTATTAATGCTTTCTATACCTATCTGCCATAGTTTCTTAGTAATTTAGAATTTTCTATTTCAAATATTGATTCCTTGCCATTATTTTTTTTTATTGAAGTAGGCTTGGGTAAAACTGCTGTTATTATTCAACATAGATAGACGATAATAATCAGACTAACTTTTCAACTGGCTTTTCCTACATACTAATTAAAAGTCATAACTAACAATAAGTAAACTTCAGAAATGTACTTTATTAGAACGGATAAACTGATATTTTAAAAACTGTAATGTTTTGAAATGATAGCCATCGTTTTCAATGCAGAGGCCTGCTTTTTCTGGAAATGAGTGTTACAGATCGTCCACTAATTCAGTTTATATTCACGAATATATCGCCAATTACCCCACACCTGACATCAGTCGTAGCGTTTTTGTATTATTAAAACGCGCGATATGTTTACTTGAGTTCTCGAAGGCCTTCGACACTATTAATCATGACTTAATGTCGGTAATATTGTCCTACGTTGATCTGGGGCCTACTTCTGTCAGCTTGTTGCATAATTACCTTATTGGAAGAACTCAGTGTGTTCGTATTGATAATCGTATTTCTTCATATTTGCCCATAATATCCGGTGTCCCACAAGGGTCTATTTTAGGTCCCTTTCAATTTACAATTTACACATCCAACTTTGTTAAATATATAGACAAGTGTAAATACCATTTTTATGCTGACGATACACAGCTATATTACTCATTCCCTATTCAGGAGATTGATAATGCTTGTTCTTATATTAACTATATTAAAATTTAAATACTGTATCTAGAAAACACTCCTTGTACTTAAATTCTATAAAAACCGACCTCATCCTATTTGGCCCTAAAAAGACTAGAAGTGATTCAGTGTATCGTTCTAAGATAAAAATTGTTATTGAAGGTGGAAATATTCCGTTAAAAGGTACTGTTAAAAATCTTGGAGTTTTACTTGATGATAATTTAGACTTTGCTAATCATGTTAATGAATGTGTCAGGAGATCATATGCTGCTTTGAGGATGATTTATGCTAGTAGAGGTTTTTTGTCTCAAAAAATGAAAAAAAATGTTGTGTGAATCGTTGGTCTTATCCCACATGAACTATTGTGATACTCTATATGATTCTTGTATTACATCAACTAGTATTCGTAAAAATCAAAAAGTACAGAATACTTGTCTTAGATTAATTTTTGGTATTAGACGTCGCTCGCGGATATCACATAAGTTGTCGGAGGTTAGATGGCTGAATATGAAGCATCGCAGGCTCTTGCACGCGGCCACGCTGTTCCATTCCATCATACTTACTCAGAAGCCGCCCTATTTGTACAGAAATATCACTTTCAGGACCGACGTCCACAATGTAAATGTTCGTTTTAAGGGGACACTAACTCCTCCTATACACCACTCTGCACAGTTCAGGAGATGTTTCACTTATCGCATAACGTGTATATACAATAATATTCCAGTGGATATAAAAAAGAGCGCTCATTAAATGTATTTAAGAAGAAATTACGTCAGCACCTATTCATTAGACAGCAGGGTGGATAGTTTACAATTTTACATTTTTGTTTTTTGTGATCTTGCCATTTACCAATTGATGGTTTTGAGTTTAATTTTAAGTTATTATATATACATTTATTACTGGTAAATTAATTGATTGGGGTTGAGTGGAAGAACAGATGCTGCTATGTAGCAGTAACTGAACTCCGCCTCTTTTTTCTTCTCATTGTATTACGACATGTATATAATATTGTTATGTTTTTGAGAAGGCAAATAAAGAATATATTATTATTATTATTATTATTATTGTTATTATTATTATTATTATATATTTAAATTAACTTGATTTATTTACACACTTAAAGTCTACTAAAAAATCTATTAAATAAAATCAAATAAACATTACTAATTAAATTACTCCCTAATTACTATTAAAACACATTAACTAATCACTTAAATAACTAATATCTTAATTTATATAAACGATTTATGTACACGGGTATTTATTTTTTACCGACTAACTGACTGGCCAATAACGGCGCGATATTTATATCTGGCGCCGGGGCTACGAGACTCTTCCCGAGATTTCAATTCCCTGCTTCGACAATTGAGAAGAACAATCAGAAATTTTCGGCCCGCCATTGCCCTCTGCTATTCCACCCTCGAACTTTCGTACGCAGTTCCCTATACTGCTGCGCTAGCGCCATCCAGGAGCGCCTAATGAAAGCACCAATCTAAAATTGGCGCTCGTTACATTATTATTCTGTGTATAAAGCTCGTTGTTTAAACCTTGAATCAATTCATCTTGCTGAAATGTAAAACGTTCCCTGAAAGCTTTATTTACATCCAAGAAAAAATTAAAATTCTAAATTACTGGTGTCCCGATTTTTCTCGCGAGAAGTGTACATGCACAACTGGATTTGTTGTTCCAGTAGTAGTTTTATCTATGTAGACCATGGAGCAATGTAGAAATGACAGAAAGATTGATTATTTCGTAAAAGTTACTGGAAACGAGAAACTTTATTAATTCAGTAGAACGCTACCGTCGGCGCCGTACACATAGGAAATTTATTTTAAACTTTAATCTAATTTTTCTTGGGAGTATTCAGGTATTTCCTTTAATGAAATTTCACAAAAAAGAATGCAATAAAAGCTAAACTTATAACGTTTATTTATGAGTAAATCTCACATTTATTGTTTCCTTATTTTAAGAACGTTTGTTATGCGTTCTTTCTGTAGAAATTTGCATTGTGTCAAGGCGAATATTTAAATAATTAAATAGAGAGAAAATGTTTACAACGGAAAAACTAAGTAGACTGGGAATATCATCCGTATTTAAGCGGAAGTGACTGAAACAGCTGTTAATTCCAATTAAAGCACTTGAATAATTGACAGTCGCGCTCCGAATTCGCGTAAAATTTCATTTTATTGCTCAGGCAGCAATCCCTATGTGTGTCTAATTCAATTAAGTGACGACAAATGGAAGGATAATAGATGTACGTAAGTGTACTGTACGTTCGTTATTTAAACAGACCTAATTACAATCCAGCACAACCTCTGAACTATTGCAATATGTATATTATTCTTCGTTTCCTTTGTCTTTTCGGCTGATACGAAGAAATACTAAAAAAATAAGACAGGCCGTCCAAGATTATGCTTACAAGATAAAATAATTGGAGAAATCAAACTTTAACAAGTTGCTATGGCCGCTAATTACTTTTACCAATTTATCCACGCGCGTAGAGGCCAGAAGAACGAAAAACTATTTGAAAGGTATGGTTTGGTGCAAATATTTATTTGAAACTGTAGAATTCGATTCTAAGAAGAATTTTAACACTCTCTGTTTATGTATATACATTTCACCTTTAAAACTGAGAGTGTATTAAGCGCAAATGGAATTTGCGATAGATCTTATTAACGTAGCTTTTATTGAACGTATTTTATAGGTACTCCGGCATTATACACTGGTAGAATGTATAAAGTAATTGCTTTACTCAAAAACATGGTTTTGCAAAAAAAAAAACAATGTACGAAGAAGCAAAAATTGTTTTATATACAAAAACTAAATCCTAAATATGATTTCTTTTATATATTATATATTATTTATATATTATTTCGTTGAGAGTAGAGTCTAAACAAATCTAGGTACTCCAATATAACACAAAACTAGCATACTTAAACACAAGTATACATATATAGGCTGTCCCACCGAACTGAGTCATTAGATTTTTTGAACTTCTAGCAGGAATTTGATTTTGAAACTTGCAGTGTAGTTGTGGCCCACTGTGGTCTATTTAAGGATCATATTTTCAAATTTATAGCACTTTCGGTATGCAGGGTGTCGATATCGATTTTCTTATTTTGAATGTATTGTATATGTGATTTCCTATCCCTGAACTCAACCGTTTTTGAGATATTTGCAATTTTGTTGATTTTTAAACGTTTACACTGTTTCAAGTGAAATTAAATAGCTGATGAAGTATCAGATATTTAGTGGTTCCACTAATGTAGATGTAAGTAGAAACACGTAGGTAGAAAGTGTTATGGCAATAATGACCGAATCACATACAGGGTGTTCGAAAACGCATCTCCAATCTGGATACCTTTAAACCAACGAAACTTTTTTATTTCAAATGGAACATGGTATTCTTTACTACAGCATTGAATACAGCGTAAAATTCTACATCGATTTTACCTATTTTTGACAGTTTTTGAGACAATAGCATTTATTGCCTAAAATATGACTAATTTCCAAGTTTCGAGCAAATAAAATATTTTTTTCTAAAAATACTCTGTATATTAGTTTTTAGAATGATGCGTTATCTTTTTTGCATTGTTTGGTTTCCATACCCGAGATATTTATTATTAGAAGTTTTCCAATTATTAGCAGTATATAATCAATTAAAAAAAGGCAAACACATTTATTTCTATCTCTTGTGATAATATAAAATCATTTTTTTTCCTCTTCTTTATAAAAATTGTTTCGTTGCTTCTTAATCTTCGATATAGTTTTAAAAAATAGCGACGGTCAGGAAATTGCTTGAATGTTAACGGTTCTAGCGCTCTATCTGAATTTTTGTTAAACACCAAGTACAACTCCATCATATCATACTTTTCCAAATGAGTAAATGCCATTGTTACGGTTGAAAAAATTGTAAAAACAGTACTTTTTCCGCACAGTAACTTTAACAACAACAAATATAAATAATTTGACAGCTACTAAACAATGTGACGCTTTAATTTTCCATAGGTATATCAATTTCATGTCAACAAAGCAAAGATAAAGATTTCTCAGTAACTACTTTATTTGACATTTTTTATAATAGTGTAGTAAGACTTTTTTGTTCAGTTTGGAATTTTCTTTTAAATTGCAAAAAAATATACACGGCGTTCCATTAAAAAAAATTATTTTGGACGAATATCTAGAGAACGCGACGCTTAATTGTTTTTCTGTTTTCACAATTGTGACCGCCATAAAAAATAGTACTACTTTGTCCATTTGACCGATTCTGTACCTCCAAAGATAACAAAGTTATCAATAGTGCACACTTAAGTGTGGACACCCGGTATACCACAATCAGGGCCATGTAACGCACAAACACAGAACATGAAACACAAACTATTTAACAAAATTTGGAAATTTGAAAATTGGAAAATCAGCAAACTCATATCATAAGAGTACGTATAGATCGTTTCAAATATGAGCAGAAAATACATATATGGACAGAGAAAGTGGAATATTATTTTGCCCACGCAAATTTTCAGTACAGATATTTTCAGTAATAGTTTGTTATTTAGTAACATTTATAGTTAATTTTTACAGCACTTATTACCAGTAAACATATTTTATATTTTGTTGTAGTTAAAATTTAATATTGTCTAAACATTAAAATTTTTATAGTTATTTTTTTAGTAGATTTATTACTTATAGAAAAAAAATTTAGGGCTCATAATTTTTCGCCTAACGATTTAATGGTGCAATTCCGTTTTGTACGTCCGATGATAGTCTAAATATTACCTCGTAACGTGATAAGAAAAAAATTGTTCCAGTTCCTCGAACAGTAAAAATAAAAAATGACGCAAATAAAAGGTTACTGTTCTACATTAAAACCACCGTGGACTTTTATAAAAGCAATTCAGTCCCCTCTTATTACTATAATCTCCTACATCTCCTGTAGCGTTACTACAGAATACCATCGGACGATTCCTTCTCGGGGATTCTAGCATTTCTGCGATTATGTTATGCGGTGTGGTTAGAGAAAATTATACAAAATAGAACATCCGAAGTCGAATATGGTCAATTTCACGGGAGGCATCGTTTAAATACTAATTCGCTTCAACTATGTCATTTAGCGATTTGCCTCAGAGCACTCTTGGAAGCCGTTTTTGGGAAATTGCGTAGCTTTTTAAACGAAGATTAAGAAAGAACTGTCATGTACGGCCGCTTGTATGTGTTTCTTTGTTTACGTAAAGAATTGACTATTTTTTTTTGTAATATAGATCTTCTAAATAAATTATAGATACTGCGTTTTCTTTTTCGAAAATTTAAAACAATATTTAATATGCGGTATGGATATATCTGTCTTACCTAATTAGTATACCAAACAATTTGGAGAAGTTACTGAATGGGTAACACTGTAAAAGCAATTACATTATGAAAATACTCCGACAAAAAATGATTCCAGGCTATAGTAGTAACTACAATAGTAGAAAAGCTTACACTGGCAATAGAGATTCGTTCAGCCAAAACTATGTGGAGTGACAGTAGATCTACAGCATTTGCTTGTTAGTTGGGAAGCCAAATTCTTATTTACCAAAGTTCCTATATTCTTTAATATCTATGTGAAATCCTATCTTCCAACCTCCACCCAGATGACTTAGCTAACTTGGTGAATATTTGCCTTACCTCTACCCATTTCCAATTCTGTGGTTGTCACTACTAAATTTGCCATGGAAGTCGAGTCAAACGATATTCTTCCTTTCCTAGAAGTCCTAGTGAATCGTCGCTTCGGATTCTGGTTCTTTGGGACATTTCGTTTATCACAAACCTACACACTCCGATTGTTTCCTAAATGTCCTTTGGCGCCGTCATCCTGCCCAGGAGAATGGTGTAATAAATTCCTTGGTCCAAAGGGCTATTGCCATATCTGAACCTAATTCCTTATCCAGAATGCTATCCTATTTTACCAAAACCCTAACCAAAATAATTATCCTAAACCCCAGATTCAGCGTACCATAAATCCTAGATCTAATATATCTGAAAAACAACCTGCCCCACATCAATTCACTGCCTATCTTCCCTCCATCTAAGGTGTTACTGTCGGTATAGGGAAAATGTTGTCTAAACACAGCATCAAAACCTTCTTTAAACTTAACTCCAAACTTTTAAACTCATTTTCTGCCAAAGTTCGTAATCCCCTAGAAATACCTGGTGTTTAATGAGCTTAATGCTCGTGTAGCAGTGTTTACATTGGTGGAACAATGCTTTCGGTAGGCACTCGTGTTACAGAACATGAGCGTTGTTACATTAGCACTAGATTAGGGTTGGGGTGGCTTGTGGACTTGTTTCACCGCGACCTTTTTAAATCTATAATGACCTTTTTTAGATAATTATATAAGCCTGTTCTATTTGAGAGTCTCTTAGTATACCGTAAAACGGGACTACTTGAGACATTCCGGGTTACTTGAGACAAATTGCAGTTTATCAAAAATCATTCTCCTGCTGCCCTCTGTGCTCGACTTCGTGAAGTAATATTAATATATTGTTGTTCCATAAGTGTAATGTACAAATATCATTCCATTTTATTTTTGTTGGTGGTTTAGTAGTGACAAGAAGTACACAGCTATGTAGGCATGCAATTTGTTACTTTTAAAACATAGAACTTGCCTCACCTGTTCTAAGAAATCTAGACGCTGTACCTCAAAAACAAAAATCCCGATTCTTGTTTAATATATCTTTAATAAGTAGATAAAAAAAATCTAAACTTCATTTAATTTTGATAAAACAGAAACGACCTATTCATAAAACTGTGTTTTCTCAGGGCAAATTGAGACATGTCGCGCAGATATAAAAGGCAGCTTGGATCAAGGCGATATGGAGACTATTCAGTTGATAAATTACGAGGCTCTAGAAAATGTGATAAACGTCATAATATCACTTAAAGGAGCTGAAAAGCGGTATCGAATAGGCAAGGGCAAGTCGAAAATACCGTGGAATGAATATCTTAAAGCCTAGAAGGCAGACAGTTCTAACGCCATTAGAAGAAAGTAGGGTAGTTATGGCAATTCAGAAAGCGGCAGACTGGAGCTACCCCTTTACGAAAAAAGAAATCAGACTTTTTGTAAAAAGTTAATTGGACCGAAAGGGGTTGTAAGAGAGACGGTTTAAAGATAATTTACCAGGGTTGGATTGGATAAATTCATTTTTAAAAAGACATCGTGAATTAACAGTACGATTATCGCAAAATATAAAAAGCGCCCGCAGTCGAAATAAATAATTATTTTGACAATTTAGAAAGAAGTCTTGTAAATGTAGAACCTGCTAATATTCTAAACTATTCTTCAGAATTATAAGATTTTGTTTTTAAGAAAGATTTGTTAATGATTTGATTGTTGGAATTATTTTAAATTGTTCAGTTGTGTAAATTAAATTCATTTAATTGTACATTTTGCGTGTACGCAGTATTGTATATAGTTTTATATGCATGTATTTCTTTGCTTTTATGCGCTGCGAGTGCACGCAGATATTGTAAATTTTATATGTATATATGCGAGGTGTTGGGCCTCTTTAAAGGAGTTCTCTGATAGATAGCGTGTAAGTACATGTCATTGTTTTATTGCTGCCTTTTTGATTTTTCATTTTGATATTAATTCTTTTGTTCCGTTTAATTTGTTATATTTTTTTTCTAATCAATCAGGGAACTCTGTTTGTGATAATTGGTATTATATTGTTGTGCACAATTTATATGTAAGGCCCGTTATTATATTGTTCTAGAAGATTCCGTGTTTTTAGTGTTAAGAGTTGATTTTTCCGTTTTTTTTTGTAGTTTACTGATTTTGAATTTTATTGTTAATCACTACGGTGAAGGTGAAAAAGAAGCTTTGAGCTTTTAATTTAAATTATATTTGTTTCTCCATGTTTAAAGTATAGTTTGGTTTAAAATTCTGAAACCACGTGTATTTTTGTGCGATTTGGATTTTCTTCTGGAACAAATCTACCTTTTTGATTGTTGAAGGACTTGCATTGTCCTTTTTAATATTGTAGAGTCTTATGCAGGTTTGTTTTTTGCCAGAATCTTATATTCATGGTTTTAATTTTTCCTGTTATTTGTATCAAATGTTTTTTTTTTTTCTTTTTTTCTTTTTAAACAATAAAATTAATGATTGTAAATATCATTCTAAATTAAAGTTCTTTTATTTTTGAATCAATCATTTTAATCTTTGGGGATTTTTAAGTAAGTCAAATTTTTCAAACGCCCACAATTACTTTTCATGAAAGTAACCCTGAATTCAGATGTTCATTTGCGCCCCTTTTAAATTTTTATCCACTGAGCTAGTTGATTTAATTTTTTTTTAATTTCACTTCTCATATATGCTGGTACCTTCAGTTCACAGCAGTATGTACAAATGAGAGGGCGGATCAGTTAGTGATCTGGCGATGTCTAGAGATAGCGCGATTAAGGTAGGTAGAATTATTAAAGGATTATTGTAATTTTAAATAATATTTATGTAGAATTGGAAAGGTTAATGATTCGCATTGTTAATGTGGTGGGGTAAATTTAGCGGGGAATGTTTTATTTGGATGTGCATTCACTATTCAACGGCAATGGCGTATGGAAGTTAGGGCATTAACTAACAGGTTAAATTGTCCGTGTCGCGAAGCAGATATTGGAGATAAGCAGTCGGTTGAATGCTAAGTTTTTAGGTATGCTGTTAAAGAATTAGATAAGTCAGGGCATGATATTTAGATAGTTAGTATTTATAAATGAATATTACATACTCTTCCGCGGCCTGAATTAGTATTAAATTATAGCTATTAGTACGGTTGGCGTGTATAATTAAATATTTAAAATGTAAACCTGCAATTTAATTACTATTGGTTAAAATAACTAGGATTAAGTTATTGTTAAATTTTAGAATAGGTACTGCTGTTGCTTTATTTGTTTTTAAATAATTACCCTGTTATTGGTTATTGGTGTCCTGTGTATCACCTAGCTTGGCTGTCAATATGTTGTCCACTTGTTTTGAAAAGCACTCTGATTGATTTCTGTCGCAGAATGCAATATTGCGCATGCCTCTGCCTGAAAAACCGTGTGGTACATCTAATTTGAGCCTTAAGATTGGATTGATTGCTTCCGCAATTTATAAAATCGATTGTAACAATTGTAAAAAAAATTGTAGGTGAAACAAATGCAATTTTAAACTTAGATTTGATGAACATATGCGTGGTAAAATTCAAAAAAGATAATTCACCTGTTGCATTGGATCTGTTGGAGGCATGCCATACTTGCTCCTTTAACAATGTAGAAATACTGAATAATATTATTAAAACTTATAAAATCAATGTTGTCGAGAGCTGTTTTATAAAGGAAGGGTTGTTAAGGGAGCGTAATGATATTTTGAATGAGCAGTCAGGGCTGATTTATTTCTCCTTAGTTAACCACGTTTTAGGTAGAAAAGGTTTTCCTTAGGAACTGAATTAATGTTTGTTGTTTGTAATTGTTTTAGATTTAGTTCCCTATTTGTAAAATTTGTAACTTGATATTTTTCTGTGTATTATACACAGGTTTATACGTACAATAAAATATAAACTTCTCTCTAAATTTCTTCGTGAGCGAATAATACATCAAATTTAAATGTAAACACGTCTAATTTTAAGCAAACACAGAGACACATTATATTTATAAAATACAAAGAAATAATACCTTCGGGCGACATGAGTTTTGAGTTTTACCATACACACAAAAAAATCTATTATCAATCTGAATATTTTTATTTATTCAGAAATCGAAACTTAATATATATTTAAATAAACTAAATCTTGTTGGTTGCAACATAAGAGTAAATTCTCTGCAAATACAATATACTCTTAGAACAAATAGTATAAATATTTGCATTGAAGTATACTTCCTCCAAATGAACATTGTTATTGTTGTAAGGAATAAATCTATGCAATCATAGTAAGAAAGTCTGTAGATTCAAAATAAAATCCTTTATATGTTTGGTATAATGAATTACTATATAAAATTATTAAATGTTTTGTACTGAAAACATGAAATTTCAAATTTTGCCCCACCATTTATTGCACTAAAACTTATCTGTCATTGGTTCCCTCTTTTTTTGGGGAGTTTAGGTGGTTTTGCATATACATACGCTTTACTTGGCGTCACTTTTTGATTGACCAACGAACAGTGTTGTTGGTTGTGAGTATAAGTAAATCTAAATGGATACCTCAGCCGTTTCACAGCTACTTAGAGAATGGGTGAAATGGGGCTGATGCACAGATGCTACCATTAAAATATTCGAAGGTAAGTACGTACGTGTTATCTAATATTCAAGGATTACTGGTTCAAAAAGATTTGAAATAATGCTTAGAGTCAGTGCCATTGTATTGATAATATATGAACATGGTAGGTATGCACATTAACAAACATATGTAGGTATTTACTAGTTATTAGTTTTCAGTAGGTAATACCAGCAAATATCAGAACTTATATCAGTAACCAACGCCGACTAGATACCAGGCCCAGGCATTGAGTGGGAAGTATCCCGAGAACACCGGTCACAACGACGGATACGCATAACATCTATACCTCTACGCATCAATATCCCGTGCGCACTCCTGAAGTACCCCGATATGCTATCTTCTCCCAAACACTGTAAAATTGTAAAGCATGAGAGTAAATTTATTTAATTACATAATATTTCTTTATTTATTAATTTTCCCCTACTGAGGTTAATTAAAATTAGTGGGTAATTATTACCCTTGAATAGTAGAAATGCTTAGATAGTAGTAGTAGTATTATCAGTTCACTATACTTATATTTAGGAAGCAAATAATGGCAATACTTCAAGTATTACTTTTATATACTGCTATCAAATGTACATAAATTATTAAGGCATAAATGTGATAGGTTCCAGTTGAAAAAAATCTATTCACTCAAATCTAAAATAATTATTTTTGTGGTGAAAATATTATATGTTCATAATGATTTTTTGTATATTTATTACATTTGAACTAAAAAATGGTTTCGTATAACAAATTCACAGGTTTGGAAAACTGAACAAATTTTATTCTCAATATTCTCTCACTATAAATCTTATAAATCTATAAATCTTCTTGCTTATATAGGAAGTTATGTTATATTCAATGTGATGCATTTATATTCAAATTAAGTAATTATTTTTTTGTGTGTAGGTCGTGATGCGCTCAAATATTGTATTTATTGAAAGGAAAAAATGATACACAAAATTGTAAACAATAATTTTGTTAGGTCTCTTGATGATGCCGTATAGGCGAAATGTACTGTCTTTCTCAAATTAATAATGCGAATCTAAGCCCAATAAATTCTTGATTATTTATGCATCCGAAAAAGAGTACACTTAAATGTTAATTAAAAACGATTGGGTAACAATTCTGAGTTACATATCGCTAGGTATAAAGCGCTTGTAGTTTCGGTTGCATAAGCAATCGAACATTCGCATTTAATTTCAGAAAGAAGGTTCATAGAGCAAATATAAAATTTAGTGTGACATTACCAAGTGTTCTATTTATATTATTTTATTTTGTGGCTTAAATATATTGCGCCAAGAGATTTCTATAACTTCTTTTTGTTCATTCATTGCGTTAATTAAATTGTAGCAATTCGTAGTAAGTTTATTTAGGATAACCCAGATATTTCACGCGCGCTAATTATTCCTTTCGTCTAGATTTAGAAGATTTATAAAGCCATTGTAAGGCAATCCCTTGCCATCAAAGATTGAAAAAAAAAGGTTATTTAAGGTTTGGCCGAATTTAAAAAGTAAAGTAGTACTAAATGTTTATTCAACTATTTTGTGTATTATAAGTAATTTTTCGCCCCCGGCAGTGTAGATAGCAGGGGCGGTCCCTCTTAAAGAGCCATGAGGCCAGGGCATCACCATTGCAAATCACAAATTAATTAAGGAGCTTTTATTTTCTGAAAAAACACCAATCAATATACGTACACACAGATACACATTTAAGTACAGAACGAAAGTTGCGATTCCCATGATTTGATGCGATCAAATGTGCTTTGTAGTTATTTATGCAGCCAAGCGGCGAACTGGGTCCACGTCTAGATGACGCCGACTTTTAGACGTTTGTAGGTACCTACGCGGAGCTAACAGAAGAGAGAGTGGTCGTAGTATACGCAAAAAATAGATTGAAGTGGAGCCAGCCGCTTCGTGACTGCTGTCGTGACCAGCTGGTTGATCGAGTAGTCTGGTCAGTGCTCGGCACTGTGTGGGACGGGTCTCCCACTATCACGGTAGGCAATCGTGTTAGTCAGGCGCAGATTCGCCATTCGTTAGAGTTATCACATTAATTATAGTAATCACGTGTAGTATTATTCTAGGATGACATTGCAAATTAATAACTATAGCATTTCAAATCAAAATGAACTACCATTCATATCTTTCTTACGATAAAAATTATGAAAATGAAATAATAAATAAGTATAGCGAGAGAGTTATTCCTGAAAAATAAGTAAACAAACAAAGAAAATAATGCTACTTTCTAGAGGTACAAGTTCGGCGATACCAAACAGAGTGAGGCTTTCTTGAAGAAATTTCCAACTGGAAAAGTACCAGCGTTTGAAACAGCAGATGGAAAATAATTGCCCGGCACCTCCACCACTTGTCGCGTTGCTACTTTCTAGAGGTACTGGATCTGAAGAATCGAAGAAGAAAGCCTGGAGGAATTTCTGTGAGGACATAGAAGGTGTCCCTGGCATGGTCAGAATTCACAGGATTCTGAAGAAGGACTCTTCTAACACGCTGAGGTCCATTCAGCTGCCGGACGGGAGGTTCACAACCACTGCGGAGAAGACTCTTGAGTACCTTCTCAGCGTGCACTTTTCCGGCTCAGACAGGGTGGACTTCGGAAAAGCAGACCAATCAGACGCAGTGAGGAGGGCGTCTATGGAAGATTGGAGGAAATCAAACGATATTTTCAAACCTCATCTTGTTCGTTGGGCAGTTGAGTCGTTTGAACCGTATAAATCACCGGGACCAGATGGGGTGTTCCCAAGGTTACAGGAGGCAATTGGAGACATCATGGGACCCCTCTTGGAGATATTTAGAGCTAGCCATGCGTTGGGTTATATTCCCAAGGCTTGGAGAGATACTAGGGTTGTGTTCATTTCGAAACCTGGGAAGGACACATACTATCATCCGAAATCATTCAGACCAATTAGTCTCACATCTCTTATGCTGAAGACTATGGAAAAAATTATACACCTAAACATTACAGAAGGAGCACTTGCGAGATATCCTCTGCATCCTCTGCAATGGGCATACCAAAGGGGCAAATCTGGAGAGGTTGCCCCTGCATAGTTTGGTGGAAGGACTCGAAAGGAGCCTACATCAAAAGGAAGTTGCCCTTGCGTTATTTTAAGACATCGAGGGCGCCTTTGATAACACATCAACGCCCTCGATTAACCGATCACTAATGGAACGAACATTGACCACACGACTAGCAGATGGGGTGACTGCATGCTAAGAGGCAGAGTGGTCTATGCCAATATGCTAGATAAAAATATCGCCATGAGGACCACCAGAGGGTGTCCTCAAGGGGGAGTACTGTCACCACTGCTGTGGAGCTTGGTCGTGGATGATCTCGTCAGATCATTAAACGACAAAGGAATATGGACGGAGGGGTACGCTGATGACATTGTCATCGTAGCTAGGGGGAAGTTCCCAGGCGTGGTAGCGGGCATCATGCGTAATGCACTGCGAATGGTGGAGGAATGGTGCCTTTCACAAGGACTCTCAGTTAATCCACAAAAAACAAAGTCGGTTGCCTTTACCAACATGAGAAAACTCAATGACCTAGGCGGCATTAGACTGTTTGGGCAGGAGTTACAATTAACCAAGGGAGTAAAGTATCTGGGTGTTACCCTTGATGCAAAACTGAGCTGGAAAAATCATTTAGTTAACACAACGACCAGGGCCACGCAACTATTCTGGCGCTGCAGAAGAGTTGCTGGCAAAACCTGGGGATTAAAGCCGAAGGTGATCCATTGGCTATGTACTGCCGTGATAAGACCAGCGATAACATACGGGGCAGTAGTCTGGTGGAGGAGGACAGAAGTGTCCTCCGCAGCGAAGCTGCTAACCGCTGTCCAGAGACAGGCATTGCTGGGTATCACTGGTGAAACTAACAATACAGGGACCGCCTCTTTGGAGACCATTGTGGGCCTCCCCCCAGCTGGAACTCTATGTGAGAGCGGAGGCAATGAATGCGATCCTTAGACTGAAAGCCAACAACCTGTGGCATCCCAACTTCAGGGTGGGAGGACACACTTATACTACGGGCACGTTGCTGGACGCAGCATACCATATCTCCATACCGATCAGAGACCAGGCGCGTAGTGAGATCACAGCTAACGAAAACTGGTATACGGATGGATCCAAATCCAGCCAGGGGACAGGAGCCAGTATTTGCGGCCCCAGTCCTTATCAAAGGATATTCATAAGCCTGGGGAAAACATATAACGGTCTTCCAGGCAGAGGTATTTGCCCTTGCAGCCTGTGCAGAAATGATTGCAAAAGGGGGCTGCATGAGGAGGAAAATTAACATAATGACTGACAGCCAGGCTGTCATTAAGGCAGTCTCAAACTCTGTAACTAGGTCAAAACTAGTTAGGGACTGCAAACAATCCCTCAATGCACTGGCACG
The DNA here is from genome assembly GCA_004143645.1 of Protaetia brevitarsis. NCBI lineage: Eukaryota > Metazoa > Arthropoda > Insecta > Coleoptera > Scarabaeidae > Protaetia > Protaetia brevitarsis. The sequence continues at coordinate 1,303,230 of RXPK01000253.1, forward strand.
AGACAACAGGGTGTCTCGGATTTGAGTGCCAGGACATGAGGATATAAAGGGCAACGTAATCGCCGATGAACTAGCCAAGGAGGGCTCTAAGAGACACTTCATGGGTCCGGAGCCCGTATGTGGGATTACTAAGGATTCCGCAAGAAGGGAGATCTGGACCTGGTTAGATAAAGAAAGTACAAAGAAATGGAGGCCGACTGAAGGTCAACTCCATACCAAAACGCTGATAGGGGATGGGGATAGTAGTTTCGCTGATAACCTACTCAAGCGCAGTAAGAAAGAAGTTAAAACCATTACTGGGTTGGTAACTGGACACTGCCCTCTAAAAAAGCATCTATACAACACAGACCGTGTAAGCGAACCGTGGTGTAGAAGATGCGAACTACAGGAGGAAACGAGTTTACATGTAATCTGCACATGTGAGGAACTGAAGGTACTCAGGCAGAAATATTTCGGGGAGAGATCTATTGGAGCCTTCGAAAGTCCTCAAGTTTCCACTGGGCAAGATACTGGGCTTTATAGAGAACACCAAGCTGCGCGAGTGGAAATAAGAGAATCAATAGGGATGGTACAATGAGCACCAAGCTCAAGTGCCCGGACATCAAGTGCCCTCCCTAACCTGAATGAAATGAAATGAATGAGGTACTGAGATCTGTTCTTACCCGGTAAATTCTTCAGGCGACACTTTTTACTGAGGGTTAGGTATCAAAAACACACTTTTTACAACCACAAGCAACTACGTATATTCTTTCACCAAATCCGACAATCGACTCTTCCGACTCTTTCTCTGCGGCTAACACGAGCCCTCGCTTCCTATGTCTTCATTTGCTGTCAACGATCATACCACAGGAAACGAGGCTTCGATTTTCGCCTATTCTACTTATTATTTATGCAATTCATAATGGAACTTTCCGTGGCAATCAAAATTGTGTTTTCCTTTCTTTGCATAACCCCACATGCATAAAATATCCATTATATTTTACACGACGATCTTCGCTTAAACAACTCATGTGCTCCGTGTTGTGTTATGTTTACGCATGTACTTGTGTCATGTACTTACGTGCAGTTTAAATACTAAATATATGATATTCCGAAGGAAAATTAATTTAAATTTATATTTAGGTAGATAAGTATTCGCGATAAGAACTTCATCCATTTTTTCATTTTAAAATGTCTGGTAAAGTTGTCTATATTAATTTTTTTGTGTGGGTATTACTTTAGATAGAAATAAACGAGGTAATAAATTACTGCCAGCTGAATTAAACTAATTCAAAACAAAAAACACCGGGGGAGGGAGAGAAGCGGGGTTGGCTGGAGATTGGCCCTACCACTCAATATTGCCACGGGCAGCTACTGGTAGATAATTTACTCTTTATTATATACACATAAAATGTTGCTTGAGTGCATTCTTATTACCAGTCATGCTTTCCAAACAAGCGAAGTTAATTTGGTAATTAACTGAAAACTTCAAGACCGAAGCGGCGGGATTTAGATGATATGTTAATACATCGCTTTGCTCCAACACAATTCTAACCGAATAGTGCAATCTGGCGTTGTTCTTAAAACTTTGTGCTTGTACGTGTTTATCATCCCAGTCGTTGCGAGTATTAAGTTCCAAGATATTTGTCTTTGTCTATACGAAGTGCGAAATAATCTACATAATACCTAAACCAATTCGTGTGTTAAATATTCATGTATTATTCTAGATTCAGCAACAGATTGCTTTGGTAGTAATATCGCCGACTTAATTGTAGTGGCTTTGAGAATATATGTAACTTATCATAGTTAAGGGCTTCACGAAATTGTAAGAGGCAATTGAGGAGGCTTTACAGAAGCTTAATCCTTTCTACGATCTGAGACTAAATACGGCTACCATACTTTAGAATTGAGTTAGATAGAGTTACACTGCTGTATTTTTTAGACTTTCTGTCATTATTTTTTAAACTCATATTATAAACTCTTTTTTATTAGAAAGAAGAAGTCGTGATTCCTATGTCTAAGCTAAAAAATCCAACTAACTTCAAAGGTCTTAGACCTATATGTTTATTGCCCTCGTTTTTAAATATTCTGGAAAAATTGAATCATCAACTTTCTCAATTTCTAACGGAGCATTCCATTTTACCAGACAGACAATCTGGATTGTTACGCTATTGAAAATATTATCGGTGTTGGCGTTAATTTTGCGCTAGTCAAATATGTTAGTGTTGATCTTTACAAACTTTGCCAGATGAGTTGACTACGTAGGTTTAATAGAACAGAAATTACTAGAATTTTGTATGAATTCTTTGTTCAGATATGAAGATTTACGATTTTTCTAGACATTCAGAAGCGTCAACCAATCAAAATTTTTCCCTCGGATAGAAATATAGAAACCCCACCTAATCTAATACGGTATTGCATTATACGCACCATGTGCATTGCACGTGTAACTGTTTTCGGGTTTGTTTCTGCGTATTAACATATCCAAACAAACCACCAAACGAGTACTGACCTGCAAAGTGTAACCTTCTGTTATTAAACGTTAATTCCAGTGTGCATAAAAGATTTCAACATCTTAAAGATGTATTGGGAACATCTATTTACGTAATTAGTTCAGATTTGAGTCAAATAGCAAAAACATTCACTTAATTTCTTAATGGTTCTCAAAAAATCATTTTAAAATTGGCACATTTAGTTGAAACCAAAACTTTTGAATGAGTGGTTCTGCGTATTTATAATTGAGAAAACGTCTTAAAGAGAGAATATTATAGCACTAAGAAATAAAAGAGTTGTTAAAATCATATAAAATTCCGCATTAAATTAGCTACAAGGACAGTACATATAACTAGATACATTGTAAACTGTAGCTATTAATAGTTGTCGATTTGTCCATTTATATCTGAAAAAATATCCAGAAACAGGTAAGCAATAACCATATTAAAAAGAGGTCGTGTTTAGAAAACGGTGTTAATCACCCAATAGACCGCATTGATTTAGTTAAACAGCTAGTAAATTTGTCTAGTCTAGATCAAATAAAATGTGACTAGAAGTATTTTATAATTCCACGTGTCAGTTGCACAAAATAACCCTTTAGCAATAAACAATACTTGACTATCTTTGCTCGTCAAATTCCTGACTATTAAATTAGTCAAAAAAGTGTTAAAATTTTCAACAGTGTACGCTATTAGATTATTCATGCTTCTAAGCCCGGCGATTTAACTTTACTGGTTTTATTATATCATTCAATGCCATTTGACACTCTAAACAATCAACTCTTGTTGGATAGTCTGCATTACTTTGGTCTGAGTGCGGACGCAGTTTCTTTACCTTCCTCTTATTTGTCAGCTCGCTTAATTAACATATTATATTTATCATAACAAATATACTTGAAGAATGGTATACTGTAGGGTAGCATATGCACTTCTTCTTATAATTTATAATCCTCATTTATTTCTATGCCGATGACAGGCAAATATCCAATTAATTTTTCCCAAAAAAAATTTCTTGTTGTAGGAGCCATCTGACCTAATGTCTGCGGAAACCCTACAGCTGTTGGCTTTTTGCTCTTCCTTTTTCTTTACTCATTAAATTATATCAGTCAGTCCAGTATCCTGGTACCCTGAACTAATCTGTACAGGTTTCTGGTTGGTTGAGCGTAATAATCCTCTGGGATATTTTTTGCCTTATCAAATCCTTTTGCGTCCAGAGCCTCGCATTCACACAGACTGCGGTAAGCGTTCTGTGTCATCCCCATTACACAGTCTGCAATTGGTATCTCCAGTGTTGATCCTAATTTTCTGTAGGTGTCTTTTCAGTGAACAGTGCGCTGTAATGAGACCTGTTACGGTGCGAAGATGATTTCTACTAAGCTGCAATAGTATTTCAGCCTTCTTCTTTGATGCTTCCTTAATAAAGGTCTTTTCATAATTTTGCCTGATTGATTTATCCCAGTGGTTGCGTTTTCCTTTGTCCCAGCCTCTTACCTGCTCTCGTGCTGTGTTTTTCGATACTCCTAGAATAGGTTCTGGGCCTATATATGAAGCCGATAATCCTTTCCTTCCTAGCTCATCGGTTTTTTTGTTTCCTTCGATCAAGCACCCACAGCAAAAGTCCCTTTGCTGTGGGTTGCGGTCTGTTAGTCTACTTATTTCTCGAATACATTCCCAAACCAGTATTGATTGCATTTTGGGCTTCACTGATGCCCTTAGCATCGCCTGATTATCTGTTACAATATAGATCCGATCCTTCTGATCGATTTCAGTTGCACAATCCAATGTGCATTACAGAGAGGGTGTTTCTCAACTTACTATGAATTCCAGCTCCAGTCCCGTTCTCGGTTTTTGATACGTTTGTAAACCAGGTCAATTCCCCGAACTTGTCTCTGTAGCTAGATTGATTCCAGCTTATATCTATCAATATGTAAGATAGATATGTCGAAAACATGTGGTCTGATCTTAATCCCAAAAGGTTACCTTCCACATGATGTACAATATTGTTATATCCCAACTTTGGATATCTTTTTTTTTGTCGGGTGGAAACCTTTTAGAGGCACTGGGTACTAATTCTACTATCCCCAGGTGTATGGGTTCCGGAGCTCTCTAGAGTCCGTGTACCCACTAAAACCACCCCTTCTTCTCTTCCGCTAGCCCGAAAACTCGTGGACGAATAACGTCAGGCAGGCGGACAGTCCGTTTCATTCTGTCATCTACCCACCCTCTTTCATCTGCCTCTTTAGTCATCATAATATCGTTGATATAGTCCCAGGTTACTGGATCTCTGATCATAAAGGCAATCATATTATCGAGAGTTAAAGATGTGCCCAGCTTGGCGTTTGTTGCCCGTCTCTCTCCCACCCATCTTAGACATTCAAAAAGTGTGTGTCGCGCTGTGTCCACTTCACAGCAGTATACGCACAGGTCGTCATTAGTCCTTGCCTATACGTTTCGTATAGGTTTTTAAGCTGCCATGGCCGGTAGCGCCTGGTGAGATGGTACCATTCGGCGGTGCTCGACTTGACCCATTCATCTATTCGTGGAATCAGTTCCCTGGTCCATTGCGCTGCTCTCACATCAGTGCTCCAGTTGTTCTGCCAATCCTGCAATGTGTTGGTCCTAGCTGCCTGCCTAGTTATTCTTATTTCGGCCGTGTAATTGCAATACAGCTCTTCCACCAGCAGTCGTATTGGTGGGATCCCTAGGATGACTTGTAGCGCCTGTGATGATACGGTCCGATATGCCTTGGCAGCTCTCACTAGGAACTTTCTTTGAGCTTTTGTTAGTCTCTGTTCGTAGGTAGCTTTCTGTGCCCACTTGTACCATATCGGCGCACCATATAGGAGGGTCGACTGAATCACAGGACAGTACACCAACTTTTTCCTATAGCTAGGCCCTCTGAGGTTTCCTGTTACACGCATTAGTTGTGCTGCTTTTTCTTCCGCTCTCAGGGCTGCAGGTTTCAGATGATCGCCGTGTCTGCCGCCTTGTCTTACGATAATTCCAAGGTACCTGAGGTTCTTTTTTGGACGAATATCCGTGTTTTCGCATACTAGTTGTAGTTGTTCCGCTCCGCTCTCTCCTCGAAGGATAACACATTCGGTTTTTGCGGGGCTAGTTCCAACTTGTGGCATCTCATTTATCCCGAGACCTGTTCTACGGCCTCGTTTGTTTTCCACTTGAGCTCGGTCTTTAGCTGCCACTAGTAAGGCCAGGTCCTCTGCATAAGCTATCGGCGCTCACACCATCAAGCAGGACCAAATGCAGCACTCCGTCGTAGAGAGAATTCCAAAGTACGGCCCTCAAGATAGACCCTTGCGGGACACCAGCGTATATCTCCATTTTTGTTCCTGTGCTCCAGGAAACTGCCGATCTTCACTACGGCCTCGATTGCAGACTTGCCTATTTGAAACCAAACTGACTCTCAGAGAACCCCCCGTAGCTTTTAATTATTTTTCTACTCTTTAGTAGGTTTTCATACAACTTACTGAAAGAATTCAATAAGCAGATGGGGCTATAATTCCGGTCTTCTGGATTTCCCTTTGGGATCAAAACGATCCTTGCGTTTTTTCATGACGTTGGAAAGCTCTGTCTTGAGAGATGTGATTCATTGTGTCTAGAAGGGAGTGGGGTTTAAGTTCTTCTACCTTCTTTATGGCTTCGACCGGCACCCCGTCGGTCCCTGGTGTCGAACCGTTTCTTAGCTTGTGTAGAGCTTCACTATATTCCTCTTCCGTGAAAGGTTCAACGCCCTTGCTGGTGTGTCTGGATATCCAGGTTTTTCCTGTTTTGGGAAGAGCGCTCTGGCTATCCTAAGTTTTTCTTTAGCGCCTAACTGGTATGGAACGTATCCAGTTAGCTTCTTTGTTGTTATATCCCAACTCTGCATATTTGCCGCTTGGTTGTTCTTTCAAGCTAGTCCATTCTTGCCTTCCCCATTATCACGACGTGGAGAAGAGGGACGTTTATTAGGCATACCATTGCTGCTGTAGAGTACTCCTCATTGGGCCTGTTATTCCTAAACACGCAAGTCTTTGTAACTTGCCAAGTTTAGTTATAGCAATTTGTCGTTGCATCTTTGTTCACCGTACCAGAGATGTGTAGGCGATCACAGGTCTGACCACTATATTGTACGTGCAGTACATGGTATGTGATCTTAATCCCCATGTTCTTCTATGAGCTCTTCTAGCTAACATAAGGGTCATCTCCGCCCCGGTTTTAATTATTTGAAGCTGCCGATTCCAACTGAGTTTATAATCAAGAACGACGCCAAGATATTTCACGTCCTTTCATAGTTTTATTTGTTCACCTCGGAGTTCTTGTCGTCCAAGGCTCTCTGATTGTCTCCTTCTCCTGAATGCTAATATGGTCGTCTTGAAGAGCTAATGTTAAAACGGTCCTCTTCAATTCATTCTTATATAACCTGTAGAGCGTTCTATATTTTGTCTCGCACTGTATAGCTGAATTTACCCTGGGTCAGGATGACATGATTTTCTGCATACCAACTTTAATGCTCTTCATTGTCCGGTTTTACTGGTATTTCATCCACGACCAGGTTCTCGTAAGAAATTACTTAGATGCATGTATTTGCGCAGATCCTGATAACCAGTCACTTGAAACATTGTGGAAAATGCATTGTTTATAATTAAACCCCGCTAAAACAACAGCTGCATTGTTCTATTAATATCAATATTTTCGGTATCAAAATAGACATTACTGATTCGGGAAGAAATCTGTGGCTTGAAGTTGATGTTGATCTCAAATTCAAAAAAACATATCCGTAAAAAAACAAACTACATTTGCCATTCTAAAATCTCTCTATGCCAATAGAATACTTCTCGAAATTAACACTTAAAAGTTGCTGTGTGAAAATTTAATTCTCTTTGAATTTAATTTCTGCGACGCTATTTATGGACCTTGTCTAGACAGATCGCTACTGGGCGAATACAACGAGCACAAAATGGTTGTTTACGATTTTTTTATGTAATTCGCAAATATGACAGGATTTCACGCATTAAAATGAGTAGGTTGGATATGAACAGCTCCAGAAAACTGCAGGGATATGGTTTTTTTTTGTAATAATCAAATTTAGGTCTCCAGCTTATTTACTTAAAACAAATTGGCTTTCGTACAGATGTAAAGTCCGTTGCAACACAGATGGCACATGACGTCACATGCGCAATGGACGAATATACAGACCAAATCATGAATATTTGTAGTTACGTCATAGTTGCTTATGAAGTATGCAGCGTCTTAAACAAATTCAGGCACACCAACCATATTTGCAATAAACTGTACGAAATGTTCCTCCTCGAAATACACTAGTAAACGATTGACCAACTCTTGGCAACAAGAACTAAGTCGTTTACCGGGCATCTTAAACTGTAACCTAAAAAATGTTTTAAGTCTTTGTATGTTTCTTTAACACCTTTAAACTTACCACAAACTAAACGATTTACTTCACTATAGCTCTGAAAAGAACTTTTTGTAAAAGAAATAATAGAAGTAAATGAAAATTCAAACCTAAAGACGGGCAAATAAGCTGTAAAAAGAAGATGTCAAATGTCAACGGAGCGGTAAAATGGGTTAAAATTGCGTGGTTGCATGCAGTATAGTAAACATTATGAAAGATCTTATTTACGCATTACTCGACCATATTTTATCTCACTTCAACTAGTTTGTTGATTTTTATTATATGTATTTTTTATATTGTGGTAAGCTAAAACAATATTATACTTTTCATTGTGAATTTTCCTTATTACTTCAAATCAATATCTCTTCTGGTTCCAAAGATATTGTTGAAAATGTGTTTTAGAGGTGTAACTTTAGGGATCCGTATTTTCTCTACAAGTGAATATCAGCAGTTTAAAAAAATACGGTCCGATTATTTTGCACTGCTCTACATGCCTGCAAAACTTTATCAAAATCGCAGATGAACCAGTTGGGTGATTTTACTTGCCAGTGCAGCATTAATGGTGAATTGTGTTGATTGGATGTTCCTTAGATGCATCCTGTTTTTATTGTGCAGAGATATTATTGCTCTCGTGAGCGATACTGCTACATGTGTCATAAATATACTTTTAAAAAAAATTGTTAGAGAAAGTAGCGGCTTGTTTTGACATTGACTACCTGATACAAATGGTCGTTATCTGCAACAAAATAGCGAATTGCTTGGCTTGCAGCTATCAAACATTGATTGAATCAGTAAATCTTTTGATATCGGTGTATGACGGGAAATTATAATGGGAGAAAAGAATATCTATATGTTGTTCGTCCATTGTGACATTGCCATTCATCACAAAATTCATTTCTATCAAACCTCTCGCTAATATTGGTTGAACCTTTAGAAGGAAAAAAGAAAATTTTTTTTAAACATCCCCGCTCTGCGCGTTTTTCTCTTTTTATGTTACCGCAACATAATTCTCCACTTCTTGGTCGAAAAAAAAAAACGCGAAAAATTAATTATGCACTGATTGCTTAATACACTTTCGCGTACACGTTATATGTAGTGAAGATAAATTACGTTTTTTATTCTAACATAATTTACTCCAACCAAATCGCTTCTATACATCCCCTATTTTACTTTAGGGTGCACAGGCATGTTGTACATAATGTATGAGCGAGTTGATGATTATCCATTAAATTCACAAGCCCACCACCGCGTTCAGACAAAGTTAAAATCCAAGGGTGATTGTGAAGATCCTTCGTCAAGCCAACGATAAAACTGAATTCCTTAACTCCGCATAAACTTTGGGCTACTTGACGTTTGCAATGACTCCTTGGGAATTGCCGTCGACAATATAAACTTCAATTGTTCGAATGACGACAGCGTCAAAGCGCTTTAATTACGGGAAGTGTAAACACTACCGAACTCGAAACGCTAGTTGCTCTTTTAAATAAACAGAGATTGGTTTTCGGCGCCCGAATGTTTCGGATCGATATGTAAACGACGGGATTAAAAGAATCGACTGGAATTTCTTTTTTTTTTTATTTATTGAGATTATAAACAATGGGAATCTATAATCGAACACGGGAAGCACGTTTCTAAACTTATTGAAAGCAATTTAGCCATCATTATTTTCAAATAGTCAGTTAGGTACTGCCAGTGCCAAATTTAAGAGAGTTGTTGTAGATAGATATTATTTCTATTGCATTGCCTAAGTGAATGTAATCAGCCATATTAAATACAAAGGGTGTCGATAAAGTAGCGTACAACGTTATTAACTGAATTCTTTGGAAACCGTTGAAACACACCGATTTTGTATTTATAAAAAGCCCTAGGTGACGCATTAGTTATTTGCGTTCCAAGTAGAGATAGATTAGGTTAGTTCAAATTAGGTTTGAGGTGGCAATACGCATCTGTTTCACCGTGTCCTTTTTACAGATATTGTGATTTTCTTTGATAGATGGAAGGTGCCTACTAACTTTATCCTCGCCACGTCATAGCATTAGAACAACACACGACTAGTGTGAAAAGTTTTTCTAGCCTATTTAGGGCTGGTCCTGTGGAACTACTTCCGTACACTTCGTTCACAACTGCGGTGTACAACCTCAGCGGCGAGTGTCCTTCGCGATGGCTCGTCGTTGAATGATCCGACGTCCTGAGTGATGCCCAGAGATAACTATACTATAGGAGATGGGTAAGTTTAATAGGTCAAACTGTTAACAAAATTGTAGTAGTTACAAGGGACGTTTGTAGATGGCGCTATAACTCCTGTTTGGTAACAAACTACAGGAAACTATTTTGTTTAGGTACATTTACAAACTTAGGTGATTTACGTTGCTGGTACTGATACGTCAGCCTTCATTTTTGTTTTCGTTTTCATAAGCACAATCACAAGAATGCTATTTGTATTTTGGTAATTTTTAATACACGTGGAGTTTCGATTTGCTTGTGATTACTTTTATAATAATTTTTGTGTTTTTTTTTTACTGGCGTGGTACTTATACAATGGCGGTGGTGGTTTAATGTTTATATCTTGACAAACTTTTACTAAAGTGAAATTTATAGGATAGTTTAGTGACAACGTTTTTTTAAATAATACATTGACTTTAATTATTATACTCTAGTTTTAGGTGTACTTAGTTATTTAACGCACTCTACAGTTAGATCATAGATTAGCTTGATATTACCTAGATATTCCTTGAGGATATAAAAGGTACGTTAGCTATATTGTCATGTTTGGAAATAATAATAATTACTACGATTTGTATAGGAATACGGAAGGATTTTCTGTTATATATTTAAAACTTACATCTTAAATCGTTGAAAGTTAAAATACAAGTCTATAGGTATTTTTGTAAATATATATGGCGATTGTGATTATGATTTTAACATTATTCCTTATGTCACAGCGATTAATCCGATATTTGTTCTAGTTTTCCAACGTACCGATTTGTTTAATACATATATCCTCATATTTTCAGCCATATTGCTGTTTGAAATGTAAACAAACCACTAGTAATCGCTCCATAGGTACGATTATTGTGATTTATGATCGCTTGAATTGCGATTTAATTTTTCAAACGTGATTACTTTCAAACGCAATTTAAATTCATACTTTTCCAACGATATAATTTATAATCGCACACCTAATCACAATCGCGATTTATATTTACAAAAATACCTTATATATTATATAATATGTAGTATATAATGTATAGCTTGAATGCTGTAATTTAAAATATTTAATCAATAAATGTTATTTTTACGCACAAGGTTTTTTTTTTATGTACATCTTTATACATGTATTGTCAATTGAAATAAAAATTCAAATAAAAGTACATTTTAATATTCGTTTGGCGCACGCCATCTACACACGTTCCTTGGTATTTTTAGCAAAAAACTATTAATAAGTGTATACATGGGAGTTGCCTATCTCCTGAGGAAACTTATCTCTGTTGATGCCGTTATATATGGTCAGTGTCTGTGCATGGGCGTGACGGACGTTTCAGGCGCTTTTGATTGGTCTTGGTCTGAGTGCGTTCTGTTTGTGGTACGAGCACGCAATACCGGGTACCAGATCTTGTTAAATTACCTGCTTCTTCTTTCCGGATGAAGTTTTTTCCATAACAAAAATACTCCAAACTGTGGTACTGGTAATACTGTAAACTTCTCCTAAACCCCTCACCACAAACTGCACTAAACTGGACGTACGTTTCGATAGCAAAGCTATCATCATCAGCAGAAACACTGAACTAAATAACTACACTGAAACTACCCTAATTTATACCTAAAAAAGGTCATGGTACAATGATCACGGTCATGGCTGACTGCCGTCATGCTTAACTAGTCACTAATCCTAACTCCGCCTGATTTACTACTTAATAAACCGTAAAGACAAGAATTTAATGGGCCTAAATCTGAATTCCTTAAAATATGTTTGTTTTTATATATTTCCATACCCTCATAACAATTTAATTTCACATACTTATTTACGTTTTTAACCAACTTTATATTGCTCCATGTAGTAATTTGCGACAACGGGAGCCAAACAGTTGGTCATAGTGTTCCTGGTTCCATTGAAAGTATGTTGTACTCAGAACTGTACTGTGCTTATTGGTAATGAGCTACAGCACCTCTTGAATCGGAACTATGGTAAATAAGGAAACTACATCAAAGCTGACTAGTATGTCAGTGTGGAGAAGTTATTCTTGACAAAGTTGTGCGAATCTTTTATGCTGTAACTCGTGTGCCCTAATGTGCGGCTATAAGAGGTTAGCCAGGTATTTGGCAAGGGCATAGGTCGGTGAACCGATCGCGCTAACTATTGGCCGTAGTGGCGTTACGCTAATGTATTTTTGATAACCCGTACAGACGAGGTGAACAAGCCTAAGATCTTATCAACCGTTTTTGGTCTTCTTCGGGAATCGACGAGTTCTTGATGAGTAGGTTGGCCCTCTGTAGAACTACGTTCATGGGATCTTTAGTAAGTTTTCTGTAGGTAGACCGATCAAGCAAATCTCGGATTTCCCTTTCATAATCACAGGTGTAGAGGATGGTGGTGGCATTGCCCTTGTCACAATGTCTTTATCACGTGCTAGTTGTATAACAGCTTTCCTTTCCGCGTCTATGAGATTGCTTGTTGGTGGTTTTGCCCGTTGTAAGATTCTGGCTGCTTCCCGCCGGATCTCTTCCTTACCATCCGAGTCCAGTTCACGTATTCCAGATTCGATGTTAGCAATTATAGCCTCAACGGGTAGAGATTTTGGAGGGACAGCGAAATTGCTTCCTTTCGAAGGTACCTAAGTTTCAGCTTCAGTTAACTTTTTTTTCCGTCAAATTCACTACAATGCGAGGTGTGTCAAGCTGTGGGGTCACACTCTGTGTTGATACCAAGCGGTCAAATGTCCTCTTTTGGCGTTGAGTGTTAGTCAATATCCCAGATACCATGAGGTTATGAGTGATGCCATCCAACTCCCAGAGTCTGGATCCCGCATTCTGTTGCTCAAAGACAAATGAAGGCAATACGCCTGTGCGTCGTTTACACATGAGCTAGTGTTTCTTCCGCCTCTTGGCAGAATACATATGCCTATTTAGTGCACAATGACCAGCCAGCAGATCTGCTATCATTTTGACAATCTTTCTGAATCTAGTCAGCAGAACTTTAGTAAATTCAGCCCTCTCTCCCTTTAGGAACACTGTGCTAAATTTAAATTAGGCGAGGGTTTATTGCAAAGAATTTGTCAAATATCTCGGAGTTATTTTAGATGATAAATTAAATTTCAAAAAATTAAAATTCAGTATGTAACCGCAAACAAAAAAAAATAATCGGGGCGCAAAGATTTTTAATGCTTAGCGTCGCAAAAACGTATTCATCTACTTCGGTAGACGCGGCGGATATATTACCAGTAGATTTACGTTTGAGGGAACTTAAATTTCGTAGAAACTCGAATAAAATAGGATCTAAGGGTTTAATTACGACAACGGGAATTCGATTAGAATCGGGCGGTTTAGAAAGGCGAGTAGATATAGGGGCCCGAATTCATCCCGCGGAATTATAGTACTACTTGTCACAAATTTATAGGTATTTTTGAAGAGAATTTAGAAACTTTTACGAATAGGTCAAAGGGTGAGGGTTGTTTATAATAGAAATATTGAAATATATAATCAAAAGTTTAAATTAGGGGATTATTGCAATAGTTTTCAGCCAGAATTAATTAGCAATAAGTCAGGCAGTACGTTATATTAGGCGCGAGTGGCCATTTATACGGGTCGTGCGAATTATAACAGACAGCTTATCTGTATTAAAGGCATTAGGGAATTTGGTAAATTCTGAAATATTCAAATATTATACAGTTATACTTTTAAGAGTACTTTGCTAGCTAACAGCGGACTCAACTTCGCTTTAATATGGCATGGTGGATGGAAATTCTCTACAGTGGCAGTGGAGTACGTGGAAGACTAGCTAAATAATAAAATAAAACGGCCAGTGGAACTTTATGTGGAATTACTGGCAGCTCATCTTGAAGTCCTGTAGTTGAGGACAACATTGTGAACGTCAGTGTAATACTGTAACGAATTAACGTATTTCTGCTAATTACTGTAATAATTAAGAGAATTCTTTTCAAACAAAAACCTTTTCTCCTCACGCAGGATTCGAACCCACATATTTTCGTTTACCGGACGAACGCTCTACCATTTGGGCTAGCGAGAAGTATGGAGGTTCGTGTGCGAATCGATATATATCAATATCGGATCTTGAAAGGCCACCACCATTTATTGATAAATTAAAACGATACAAGAAAAAATATCCTTAAACCCCATGCTCCACTCAAGGGTACCACATGGGGCTGCCTACTCTAATTATCTCATTGTTCCCAACATGTCATTGGTCCCTATTTTAATCAACTAGTACCTAATTACTATTGCGGAACTAGTGACGGTGGTATAGATAATATTGCGCCCGTGGAGCGATTTTATAGATCTCTCAGTATTCACCTACATCCTACATTGGAAGAAACTAAAAAGGTTATTTTGACAGGTATTAACATGCATTTAGTAAAAATTAGTTTAAGTGAAGTTAACTGTTCTTTCAGTGTATGAGCAAGGGAACCACGAAAACCTTACTCTTGAAAGGCCGGCAGGTCGGCAAAGATGCAAAGATTGCAGGCGTCTAAGGTCTGTTAGCAAAGATTGCAAGCTTCTATCTTTGCATATTCGTCGACCTGCCGGCCTTTCAAAACGTGATATCCATATATGTCCATTTTCGCATAAACCTCCATACTCCTCTCTAGCTCAAATGGTAGAGCGTTCGTCCGGTAAACGAGAGTGTGTTCGAATCTTGCGTGAGGAGAACATCTTTCTTGGGAAAAATTCCTGTTAATTATTAGAGTAATTAGCAAAAATACATCAATTCGTTAATGATTTTGTACTGTAGAAGTTTGTAATCTTTGTCAGTATAATACGTTACGCCATAGCGGACTATGACTATGACATAACTAACGTTGAGAATTGTGTTATTTCTGTTTTTAATAACAAAAATAATGAAGTAAATATTGAAGTCGAAACACCTTCATTGAATATCCAAAGTTGTTCCAACTATAAAATTAGAATCTATAAAAAACATGTTCGTTCTATTCGTTATTAGTAACTTATATTTGAGTGGTAGATGTCATTTACAGCGCGAGCACTGATGAGTTCGAGCGCTATAAATGATTTAACGCACGGCATTTGTATCAGATGTTTTGGTCGAAAAATATCGTTTTTTTTTTTGTAAACTAAATTAAACCAAATTGCGCATTCTTTGTATTGGAAAATGAACCTACTGTTACACTGCCTCATAAGTAATTATATGTTTACAGTTGACGTGGCAAAAATGACACCTACAGCACTCTAATGTAATAATTCATTATCACAATTATGGCACTCTTTTCTAACAAAACTAATGTATCTACACTTCTTGGAGTATACGATGACGCTACATTTTGCCACATTTTTACACATTTAAACTTGTTTTCAAACCATAACTACACTCATGACTGATTATTGATGTCAGAAAATTGAAAATCGGCGCTATAAATATCTGACGGTCACTTTCGTTGAAAATGATTTGTTTTCACACATACTAGTTTTCTAGTTTAAATGCGTGCAAACAGATCCGTATTTTAATCGTCACTTTGCTTCAGAGATTTTAAATATCCTCATATATTTAGTTATTTTCTACTTGTGTTTGCATTACTGTATCTATTTCATAGGCGTGGTATTGGTCTATTTCGAGTTTATTCGGATCATATATCTTTTACAATTAGTGAAATTATAAAGTTGTGGAATTACTAACAGAGATACTGCAGGAAATTTATTAGAAGAAAACGTAAGCATCTTAACGTTATAAGATGTAGAATGAAAACACATATAATAAATATTTTTTTTATTTTAAACAAAAAGCGTAGATTTTGCACAGCGCAGGCTTGATACGTATTTTTACGTTGTTCAAGTTGTTCCACAGATAAAATGATCTTACGAAAGGGGTGCCACTTCAAAGTGTACTCAGAAAAATACATGCATTGAGTCAGCTAAAAAATTGTAAGTCTAACAACAATCTGATCATGAGCTTGTGTACTGTACAATAAATGCCAATATGCCTAAAGACAAATTCTTTTTTAAAACTTATCGCGACTTCAAATCTTTTGATTATACGTACTTCCGCGATCTGCTTATCTCTGTGCCCTGGAGAAATATTGTTGATATTGCTAATATTGATGATACATGAGTTACATTTTTTTAATGATACTATTAATTTTTTATTTGATATAGTTGCTCCTATGAAAACAATTAGTTAACAAGCCACCGTCCCCTTTGCTAACGCCTACTTAATACTATTAAATACTTAATGCGTCTACGTGATAATGCACTTATGAGATACAGGCAAACAGGGAACCGGGTTCATTGGGAGTATTATAAACAGCTGCGAAATTTCGCGACATCATCTATGCAAAAAGAAAAAAGCCCTTTTTTCAACATACTCTTTCGAATTGCGGGTTCAACAAACTTTGGAGAAACGATATCTTTGTATTGAAGTGCAAAAGGGCGTCCGTCACTGCCTGAATCTTTGTCGGATGTTGAGAGTTTAAATACCTATTTTGTATCTAGTATTCCTATAAATAGTGTTAATAGACATAATCTTATACAATTCTATAATACAAATATTCATGGTAACGTCATGAATAGACTCACCTTTCATGGTGTTTCGGAAGATGCTGTTAGCATTATTAGCATGTTATTAAATCCTTGTCTTCTGGGCCGTGACAATATTAATTCTAAAATGTTAAGATGTGTACTCCGGAAATTTCCCACGTTATCTGTCATATTGTCAGCTTCTGTATCAATGAATTCGTTTACCCTACTGCGTGGAAGCATGCACTCGTGACTCCTGTGCCTAAAAAAGCGCTCCTGTTGAGTTAAAAGATATAAGACCAATTAGTATATTGCCAACTGTTTCTAAGGTTTTCGAAAAGATTGTTGAATCGCAATTGCGGGAACATCTTGAAAACAATAAACTGTTGCCCGCAACTCAGTCCGGGTTTAGACCTGGGTATAGTTGCGAGACTGCTCTGTTGAAAATTGTTGATGATGTGGTGCGGGCGAATGACGTGGGTATGGTTACGATATTGGTTGCTTTGGATTTCTCCAGGGCGTTTGATACAGTGGATCATTCAGTCATGGTGGCCATTATGCGTTACGTGGGTTTATCTGATGAATCGTGTTTACTTGTTAGAAATTATTTATCTCATCGTGTGCAGTCTGTGAGATTGTCTGATCGGGTATCGTCGCCCTTGTCCATTGCATCTGGAGTGCCCCCAGGGCTCCATACTTGGCTCTCTTCTGTTCTCCATATACATAGCCAGATTTTGTACATTTATTAAATATTGCTCTATACATTCTTATGCTGATGACGCCCAAATTTATCTCTCATGTTATCCTTCAAATGCGATTGCGACCTGTAGGATGATTAATGATAACCTTGATTTCTTAGCAAAACAAGCTAAACAGCGTTCATTGATTCTTAATCCTGAGAAATCAGCCGTTATTGTATTTTGAAGCCGGAATGATGGAATTAAGGTTTTAAACAGCATTAACATTCAAATAGATAACCATAAACTAACACCATCCGATTCTATAAAGAATCTGGATATCACTTTGAACTGGTCCTTAAAATTTAAACAGCATGTTTCAAATTTATTAAAGCAATGTTATACTAGTATGAGGATACTACTTGCACTCTTACTGCTTATTTTACAAAATTTTGGCATATAAAACTCCCGACTATTTGTATAATAAATTGACCTTTCGTACCGACGTACACAATTTAAATTTGAGATTTAGGGGGTTTGCTTACGCCACCACTCCATCGGACGCAGCACTTTAAGAGATGTTTTAGCTATAACATTGTACAGGCTGTTAATTGTAATTATGATGTGTACCAAACTCGTACTTTAGGGATGTTTAAACGTAGTTTATTCACAATATTATTTGGGCAGCAGTGTGTTGGTGGATAACATTCATTTTGCTTTTTGTTTTATGTCTTCAGAGAAAGAGAAAAAAAAAGAATGTACTCTCTGCGCTTTAAGTAATTTCCTTTATAGCGATTATTAATTGTGATGCACTATTTGTTGTGTTTCTTTTTTCTTTTGGCATCTGTTTCCTTTTATGGTTGGTGGGAAAAACAGTCGTGGATGTAGTTCTCTACATCCAATAATAATAATAATAATAATAATAATAATAATAATATAATGTATATTTGCAATAAAAAAAATTACAAAAATTGTCAATTGTCAAAATGAATGTAATATATTATCGAACAGATATATGTATATATAATTGTAAATGACAGGAACACAGACAAGAATGTACAAGAACCACAAACAATTAAAAAAAAAAAAAGAAAATGACAAAGAGAGACGGAACTACGGTGTCGTGCGCCGCATATGGTCGATGTACTCCTGGATGGTATAGCACTCCATCGCCACTAGTAAACATTTCATTTTATTTTTAAAGCGTTTTTCAGGGAGCTCAACAGTAGCAGATGGCAGCACATTATAGAGTTTTGGTCCCCAGTAATCGATAGAATCTTGTGTGCATCCGAGTCTGTGATGTGGCGCTCTGAGTTGATGTTGGTTTCTCGTTGAATAATTATGGTGATCTCCGTTGAGCGAGAAAAAACCTCTGTTGTGTGCACGTAAAGGGTACAATTTAGGAGAAGATCGATGCTAAGGTAAGCACTCCCTCCTCCTTAAAGTGGCCTCTGCACGATTCACTATAACTCAGGTTACGCAACAATCTTACAGCCTGCTTTTGTAATATAAAAATTCTAGATGCCGCGCTCGAAGATCCCCAGAGAAGCACGCCAAAACTAAGTAGGGAGTGGAAAGCAGCAAAGTACATAGTCCTCGCGGCAGCATGCGTTGCGACCCTGCCAATCCTTCTCACGGCGTATAGGGCCGAAGTCAATCTGGTCGCGAGCATGTCTATGTGGTTTGTCCATTTTAGTTTAGAGTCCATTTCTAGCCCCAAAAAAATTACATGCTTATTGTCTGCGAATTTTGTTGTGAGTAGCAGCTTCTGAGTTTTTTCTTTGTTATTTTTTAACTTATTTGCAGCAAACCAGGCGCAAGCGTCCTCCTCAGCCCTCTCAGATCGAATGTCAAGGTCCTCAATAGTCGATGCTTGGACGATTAAGGACGCGTCATCAGCATAAAGGCACATTTCCGCGCACTGGACATTCACGGGGAGATCATTTAAATATATAATGAAAAGTAAGGGACCGATAATAGACCCTTGTGGCACACCGTATTTTATGTCGTTTGTGCATGATAATGCGTTGTTCCACAATGTGACCTGCTGTCTGTCTTCCAGGTATGATCTAAGGAGATCAAGTGTGTTCCAATGACTGAAACCCCCATTTTCCTTTTTCTTTTTTTCTCTTTACTTACCTTTTACATTAATAATAATTAATATACTGCAGTGTGTTAGAGAAAATTGTTTTATTATTACTTATATTTGCTTGTTATTGTTTATTTTTGCTTGTTTGTTATTACTCTTTTTTTTTGGAAATAAAAGCGCTATTATTATTATTATTATTTATTATTTTCGTTTAAATACGGCGAAGAGGCTTGTTTGTTTGAACGAACATAACGACAAATGTTAAGTTACTTTTGTTGGTTGAAAACTAAAATTTCGATGAAGTGCAGCGATTATTAGCAGAGTTAATAACTTAAAATCAATTCAGAGATGATCATCTCAAACAGAAAAAATATCTAAATATCTAATATCTAAATAAATATTTAATATACAGCTGTAATTTAATTACTATTTGCTTTCAGTTCATTAAGTTGGTGCACTTCTGCCGTTAAAAAAAAAACTACGCATTCCTACCCAAACGTAATCTAACATCATTTTATATAATTAAGGATTCGAGTTACGACGTCATACGTTTCCACATTAGGAGGGAAATGTAGCGTTCCAGATGTGCAACCGCTTTGAAAACTAATTTCTAAGAGGGTTACCATGGCAAATCATCCCGAGATTCTACGTTGAAAGTCAATATACCGGTTAACTCACATTCCCGGGTTTCAGTGATGAGATGCTAATTCTATTGTTGCACTTCTACATATCGACACAATTAACATCAGCGAGGGAATTTTGAAATTTACTATCGCAGAGTGAGTGAAGCGCTCCGGGACTTGTTAAGCTATTGTTTTGTATTCTTGTAACAATAAGTTGTAACAATAAGTGGCAATAAGTTTCATTTAATAATTTACTACAAAATTTTGGCGCCGGTATCGGTTTCTAAAGCTTTATCAGGAATACAGTAAAATTTTATATTAGTCAAAAAGTAATGAGTAGAACAATTATGTGTGACACTCATTGTCAGTGTTACCCTGTTAGTGTTACAGGAATATGTGGCATCGGAGAAGGTTCGCCCGCGATGTCACACAAAATCATTACTTTTATTATAAAATTTTACTGTACGCCTAATGAAGGTGTAAAAACCGAATCGGCCTTCAAGAGTGGGGATAGCGCTAAGATATATAATTGTTGTAATTATAGTTAAAGGGGCCTCTCTGTAAAGCAGACACTCCGGGAGGAGGCTCTCCAAGAAATGCGGAACAGGTAAGGAAGGAACATAGAGCAGAAGAACTAGCATATGTCACACAAATGAAATTGCAAGAAGAATATAGAAGAGACGTAGCAAATGCATTGAGAGCAATATCTACTTCCACAACTGCTGCGATACGCCATAAGAAAACGTACAAAATATAATCGCAAGACAATAAAAACCAGGTATTGCCTTTGTGTGCATTATCGATGGTGGTTGAAGCCGATTTATCTAGAAAGCAATATGAAATTATTAGATCCATGAACAAACAGTTTTACCCGTATTATAGCATATTGCAGCAAGGTGTCTTATGTTGTAAAGTACAGCTGAAGTAAAGCTGCAAAACATTGGACCATATGGCAACACGCTTGGTGTCAACATTCAAAAGACGAAGAGGAAAACACACGACATCTAATTAGTAAATGGGGTTGTGATGAGTCGCAGAAGAAATCGTTTAAACAAATACTGAGGTCACAAATAATGATATAGGTTGCATACAAACGGCAGCGAATTTGTTAAAAGAAACAAAAGACACGGTGAAAGAGAAACATTATTCCGTAAAACACACTATGACGTTGACCATGACACATGGCAAAGTTTGTAATGCTGCCACAGAAACCATTTCAACCATGATATGTTATATTTGTGGAATTCCCAAGGCTTTTAACAATTTAGAATTAAGGAAGGAGAAATGAACACATTTCAATTTGATGTGTCGATATAACATACTACAATTAGGTTTTTTTGAAAGCCTGTAACAAAATTGAAAAAACAAGATGAAAGGAAATTGTACGACAAAGGAAACTCCGTATCCAAGAGGAATTCAGAAAAAAAGCTACTCTTAATTTTGGATTCTATGATAAAAAGTTTGGGGATATGATATTAAATAGAAGATAATTTTCAAATTATCAAAAACGTTTCGACAATTTAATGTCTCTTTCAAGTTTCAAATGATTAGTAGAAAACAATTACTATGCTGTGATTGACATTTCCATCTAATCCTAATAGATGGAAACGTCAACCACAGTATGGTAACCGTTTTTCATTTATTATTTGAAGCTTGGAAAAAGACATTAAATTGTCGGAACGTTGTTGTTGATTTGAAAATTGTCTTTCATTTATTGCCATAAATTCACAAACTTTATCCTAGAATTAGAATATAATTGGCTAACTAAAAGATTTCAAGCAAATTATTTATATTATATGTTGATTATCTTGATTCATACTTCATTGGATTATTGTACATAAATACATGTTTATCATTACTTATTAGTGAAATTATTATATTTAACATAAATGTATTTATGCATTCAATAATATTTAATATTACACAATATTTTTCGATATATTTCATCTACTTTGTCTAAAACATAATGTTTTACTATCTTAATATACTTTGAATCAGTTAAACAACCCAAAATAGTTTTGGTCGGCTAGATCGGCTAAATACCCCACTGTGGCGTACAAAATACATATTTAAAATATAAATCTTTAATTTAATTGCTATTGGTGAGAATAATGAAAATTAAGGTATTTGTAAACACTAGAATGAGAAATAGTGTTCTTATATTTGCTTTCAGTTCATTGGTCCGCTACTAAAACAGACACGTTGACGGTATGAAGAAGCGGGGATCTATCTAGAGACTGCACAGCTATCGCAACTGATAGAAGACCCTGAACACTGCCTATACCAAACCCAGAAGAATAATTTGGTGGCTATCAGTAACAGGGCCTGAGACTGTTTCCTAGGTTCTGCTTCCAGAGTAAGATTTTCCATGGTTTTTCCTTGTTCCTTGGTGAATTCTGGAAGATGATTGAAGTCGCTCCATAGTGCAAACATAATAAGAACTGATAGCTGACCGATTTATCATATTTTTGTTATTATTATTAATAATCATAGGGAATTAATTAATGAATTATTCAATTAGAGTTGGAACATTTCCATTGTATTGTATATAGTACTTAGAATAGGTAGCCTCGTGCAGTACCTTTAAGTGCAGCACGAGATGAATTGTCGTTATTTAGCTTCTTCATAAATAAAGTATATACAATAAATATGTTAAATATGATCTGTTTGCTATCATTATAAATGAAAAAGTTTCAACATTTTAACTTAAACATGAGACGTTCTTATAATCCCAGAGATCAAAGGAGATATTCATGTTTATGTTTCAAACAGAGAGTAAACAAGAAATATAAAAGTTATTAGATAACTTTATAAGTTCTAGGAAGCACCTTGATCTCAAAGCCCAGTTTGGATGACTTTTTTGCACCAGTTCCGAGGAAGGGAGCAGCTACTTGTTATATTACGGGCTTGACGCTTCATTAAATCTCGTTTTAAATTAGGTCTCGTTAAAAAAGTTATGAATCTTTCTTTATAGCCCACTCCGAAAGAAAGTGGTTTAAAAGAAAAATAATATTTGATTTGCAAGTACAGTTATATTAACCCAATGAGAACATGTCGGTTACAGTTACGTGAATTTAACGCTGTATTAGTTGAAAAAAAGTTAAGTTCACGTAAATGTAACCACAAAAATCGGAATATTGAAAGTTTTGGTTTAATGAAGCGGAAATTTAATTCAGCCACTTTCCGTTGGATGGAACTAGCAGAAATAATTATGTAATAATAATAATAATAATAATAATAATAATAATAATAATAGTTTCTTTATTGTTGCACCACTTGTACAAATTAAATAAAATAACAAAGATAAAACATCTTCAAAGTGGGGCAACAAATGGCCGAATTCAGAAAGTTCCGTTTTTTCAATCCGGCCGGTCAAAAAATATAAAAGTAACATCTTATCGTGTAAACTGAGATACATACATACATACAAAGTTAATACTAAAATTTGAAAAAAGTAATAAAAATTAAGATTAAAATCGTGCTGCTTCAAGCCGCGGGAGTACTCCAGTCCTTTGTGCCCAGAAACGACCTTAAACGTGATCGGAAGGAGTAAAAATTTAATCCCTTCAGTGATGTAGGTAAGTCATTGTATAAACGCGCAATGTTAAAACTAAACGATCTTTCGAAGAAAGTGGTACGGTGGGCTGGCGGCGTAATAGCATGCGGTAACCGAATATTGATATTATGCACATCACTGCGGAACCTTATTTTTTAGATAAAGATACGGTGGTGTTTTAAAGTTAACAATTTTGTAAAAGAAGCAATACATATGAAACCGACGCCGTTCTTTCATATTAAGCCATCCCAACATTGTATATTTATGAGAAATATGGTCATATTTTTTAATTCCGCGTATGAAAATACAACTGTTCTGTAATTTTTGAGCTGCAAGCTGCAAGTTTGTATTGCAAAATCAATATCAGCCTTTTTTCCAAAAACAATGAGTTCTTAGTATTGATGTGTAAAAAGTGTTGGGTAGACATTTTGACAATGTTAGCAAGGTGAGAGTTTATAACGGTATTAGCAGCAATTAAGTCTTCACGGTGAAAAGAATAATATATTTGAGTATCATCTGCGTACAGGTGATAAGAGGAGTGCTTAGGAGACTTATGAAGTTGGGATGTATAAAAGAGTAAATAAAAGAGGTCCCAGAACAGATCCCTGAGGAACGCCACTACGCACAGGCAATGTGTTTGAAATTTTGTTATTTAAAACTACTTCCTGACATCGGAACGACAGATAATTCTTGATTAATGCTAGTGCATCATTACTGAAACCTAGTGATCTCAATCATGTAATAAAATAAATAATACAACATTGCTGCATAAAAGGATTCAACCATAACTTTTGTTTAGTTCTTTAAAAACTATATAAACTTTACCAAGAAATAATTAATTCCCAGGCTAGTATAGGTAGATAGACAGTATATTGTCACCAGATTCGAGGATATTAACAATAATGAAAAGGCAGTAAAATTGATACAATAATAGTAATAAAGTAATAACAGTAATAATGACAGTGTTAATAGTAATGATGAAAGGTAACAATAATGAAGTGATAAAAATAATAAATCTTAATGTAGAAAATAAAATCAGAAGATATTTGAGTACCATTACCAATTAAAAATAACGAGAAATTCGTCCACAGAATACACGCAGCGATCCAGAAGCAGCTCGTGTAACCTTTTTTTGAAGAGTGTAACAGTGAGAATCGATTTATTGGCATTAGAAAGTATGTTGTACAGTTTCGCTCTCATTCTCAAAGGGAGAGTCTATTAAAGGGAGTTCTAAACAGGTTATTACTTCTAGTATTGTATATACGAAAGTTTGAGTTTTTAGGAATTTTGTGTTGATAGACTAAATATAGAAGAGAATCTAAAATATAAATACTCAACAGAGGTAAAAACTTAACAAAAAAAATTCTACAAGATTAAAAAAGATTGGATATTAGAAATATAGCGAATGATACGCTTTTGGGCAATAAGTACATCGGCAGAAAAATTCGAGCAACTCTAAAATATGGCATCCAAAAGTCTGAAATAAACTTAGGCGAAACAGACAGATATAGCATGTTCAATACTTAAGTTTCTAATTTGAAATCACAGTTGATTGAAGTTAGATAAAATATAATTACTCACTAATACTACACTCTATCCAAATTAACTTCTTTCTCAATATGCACCCCCATAAAACACACAGACGGCTTTTGAGCCATCTGGACGCCATCGATATCAATATTTGACATAACATGCAATTCATCTTGGCAATATTCATGTGAAAGCTTAACAACTCTAACAAGGAGTCCACCTTGGCCTGCAAAGTACTCGGATGACTATCAGCAACGACGGCCGACGTATCATCAACATAAATTATTAGCGAATTGATGAAAATTGTTATATAATTTAAATAAATAATTAGAATAGTATCGGGCAAAAGATCGAACCCTGCAGAACGCCCATTTTAACATTTAAGTGGACTGCGTGAACTGATTTAGTTAATAATATGATACGCAAAATCAAATATATGTATTCACACATTTACGTTGGCTAAAAGACTTCATGGAAAAACTATGAGGGTTAAGACATCTAATATAATGCACTAGACATACATCACGATGGTCAGATCTATGATCATTTAGGCATCTCTGGTATGGTGGACAAAAGCGCAGCAGCAAACTGCTATAATTGAACTTAGCAAAATACAGAGGCTTGCGTGTTTAGGAATAGCAGTAGCTATGAGGACTACTCACACAGAAGCAATGGAATGCCTCCTCTCCATTTGGTGAGAATGGGTGATGTACAAATGGAGCATCTCAGATTACAAGAACTACCAAGTGGTAGATATACAGGATTGGGACACGATAATATTGTCCATCATGCGGAATGCAACCCTTTGGAAATATCAGAGCGCATGATTTCGACATATCCTTTAAACAGAAATTTCGAGGTGGAAATCATGGATTAGAGAAGCTGGAATCAATCCAACTACAGAGACAGGATCGGAGAATTGATCTGGTTTACAGACGGATCAAAGGCCGAAAACGGGACTGCAGCTGGAATTTACAGCGGAGTTTATTGTTTATTGTTTATTGTTTAAGTTTATTTTGTGCAATTTAACCATTACATACATTGTCGAAATTTTTTATCTTGTACATTGTACAATGGTCAAAAATAAAATATACATACACATACATATAAAAATTAAATAAAGATTAGAAATATCACGCAAAGAATTCAGTAAATAACAAACAAAATAATTATAATATAATAAACATAAAGAAAGACTAACAAAACCGAAGTAAAAGCAAAAATCAAGAATTTAAAAATTCTGTAATCGAGTAGGGCTTCTTTCTCCACTAGCAGTTTTCTCACTCGCTTGACAAAAGTTAAAGACGGTAGTTGTTTTATCTGCATTGGAAGATGGTTATACAGTTTAGCTCCCTAGAAGTTTTCGGATTTCTGCGTACAAGTGAGCCTGTGATATGGCATCCTCAACTCGTCCCGTTTTCTTGTTTGATAGTGGTGGCTATCTCCATTCAAGGCAAACTTTTCTTTGTCGTTGTGCGTATGAGTAACGACGGACATGATATACTGCGACGGCAAGGTAAGTATATTTTGTGTTTTGAAGTGTGACCTGCAGCTTTCATTGTAGCTTAGGTTGCACAAAATTCTGATTGCTTTCTTCTGTAGCACAAATACCCTGTCCGCCTCCGTCGACACTCCCCAAAACAGAATACCATATGACAGAATGGAGTGAAAATATGAAAAGTAAACCATCCTAGCTGCCTCATCAGTCGCCGCGCGTTTAACCCTTCCAAGAGCATACAAAGCGGTGGATAGCTTACCGCACAGGTTATCAATATGCCGATGCCCTTTCAAACCACTATCGATGGTGATTCCCAGAAACTCCACCTCGGAAGGAGCGCCACTGCGAGTGGAAAAGGTAATAGTTTTAGTTTTGTCAACGTTTATTTTTAGATTATTCGCAGTAATCCAACGTTTTGCGTCTTCCATGGCTTTCTCGCACTCCTGCCGAAGCGTTAAAAGATCGTCCGCTCGCACCAGTAACGTCGTATCGTCCGCGTACAGACAAACCTCGCGCATCACAATGTTGGATGGAAGGTCGTTGACATAAATCAGGAACAGTAAAGGCCCGAGAATGGATCCCTGAGGTACACCATGCTTAACTTCTCCAAGGGGAGACAGTGACTGGTTCCATTCCGTCTGCTGCACCCTGCCAGCGAGATAAGACTTTAGTAACTGCAACGTACATCCTCTGATGCCATAGTATTCTAATTTCTCAAGTAGGATCTCGTGATTTACCGATCAAAAGCCTTTGATAAATCCAATAGTGTCATCTGGGCCCAAGCACCAGAGTCAAAAGCATCGCAAATCTCTTGAAGCATTTGTGAGATCCCACTGATCGTCGAGCGTGTCTTCCTGTAGCCGTGTTGTTTTGGTGTTAAATAGTTAAGTAGTGTCTAAAAACACAGAAGAGTGTCTAAAAATACAGAACGAGAGCAGGTAAGAAGTTGGGTCAAAGTGCAACAAAAAGAACACTGGAGTAATACAAACTCACGGTAAGTACCTTTATTAAGGGATCATCAAAAAGGAAGGCTGAATAACTACTACAACTGAATAGGAAACATCCTGGCATCGTAATAGGTCTCCTAACAGGACACTGTACACTGAAGGGATCTCTACAGAAAATTGAGGTCAACACTGGAGATACTTACTGCAGGCTGTGTAATGATAGGATAGAGAACGCTTATCACATTCTGTGTGAATGCGAAGCTCTGGATGCAAGAAGTGAGGCAATTTTTAGCAAGTCAAAAATGAATCCAGGGGATTACTTCGAATAACCAGCCAGAGATCGGTATGGATTAATGCAGGGCACTATGATCCTGTAATGGGTAAAAGAAATGGAAGACTAAATACACAGTTTCCGGAGATAATCATCTTACTGATAAAAAAAGAGATAGCTTGTCCTCCTAACGTTGGGTACTTTTAGCAATTTGTTCTATTAACACCAGGATACTATTCCTTTGCTCTGGTGAAAGAAGGCCGATTTGTTCATCTGACAATTGTAACACTTGCATAATAAGAGCTACCTTCTTTTGGTTTGAAGCACCTGATGGCCCAATATTTGGGGATATGCCAATGGTACCGTGAAACGGTCCTGAAGGAGGTAGGGCCCCCACTGGAGCAGGAATTGCCTGCGGTCTTACTGCAGGGAGAGGGGCATTTTGAACTGGCGGTACTATAGGTTTCTGCCTTGGATCTACCCGCGTCTGTTGTCTGGGATCATTAGGGCAATTATTACGAGAATCACGGTTGTAAGCTTCACCAACTGGTAGTGGAGGATTTGGCAGTTGACTAGGCAATGTCCCCAAACCATGATCACCAATACTACAAGTCATCCTAGGATCTGCAGCTCTCATGTCCAAGGATCTTAAATCAACATCTTGCCCTGAGAATGCAGGCACCGATTGAGAATTCTGATGAAGAGCAAGTGGTGGAACAAGTTGAAATTCTTGCCTGGGTGGTGCCTGAACTGGTGATAACATAGGGTTAAAGTTGTTGTTAATGGGAATTTGTCCAATTATGGGTATACCATTAGGCATCATTGGTCCAGGTGTAGACGTTTGAGAATGCAACATGCTACAGGCACGTTTACGAGTCTACTATTTTCATCACGACTTGGGTTTGTAGAAGAGCATAAGCAAGCCATGGATTTTGTAATAACATATTTCTCGCTTGAGCAGGATTATTCTGGATACATAATTTTATTTGCTTCATTAATTCAAACATCTGTTCTGGTGGTAAACCAGCTACGGTTTTGCTAATAGCTTCTGAAGCTCTCTCAGGCTGTATTGGTTCACCATATGGATTTTCAACAAGTGATTGATTTAATAAATTTTGCATTTTCATCCTAGATTTTTTCCGTACAAGTATTGTCCACTCTCAAATTCCGACTGGCCAATTTCATACCCATTTAAGTTACGCATGTGTCTAAGAACTGTTTCTTAATCTCGATATTCGCAGAAGCCATATCCTTTTGGTTTTTCAGTCTCCCGATCAAACACCAACTTGAACGATGAGGCTTGTCCTATTTCGCCAAATATATCTTTTAGCTTCTCTTCTGTAGCTAAGGTATATTACCCATGAAGACAGATCGCGTGGATTTATCCATGATATTAGCGTCTAAACTATCCATTATTTTTCGTATGTTAGTATACCCATTATTTCTTATGAAAGTGCAATTTTGAGTACCCCACAGACAAAATTTGTAAACAACGACCTGAGAGATCTGATACCATGTGATGAGACGACTCTCACAACCAGATATAATTTTATTTATCCTTAGACAGCCAAACTTAAACAAAGGTTTCATATCCCAAAGGTATATCCTATAATAGGAACTGAAAATAATGTAGGGCTAATTTAAAACTTTATGTTGTTTCTGATGAGATATCAAGTTTCGGGTTCAGTCTACCTGGATTTACGCGGAGTTGGGGTTCAATTAATTATTTCACTTGGCCATCGTCCGAAGTTATTCATGTACACGTTTCTGGAAATACCACTGTAGCGATATTTCCTTACCTTATGTGTATGTAAATCTGTATATATTAAACCACAAGTTTTCGGAAGTAATTTTCAACTATATCAAACTAATAGTTACAGTTGTTTTTGGCATAAGAGTTTTAATTACATAAGGATAATTATATCGAAGATAGGGAAATATTTGTGTAAAAGAAAATGTATTACGCTCATTATTTCACTGAACGAGTTGTTTGATCTCAGCCTGATTTTCACTGAGGAATTTTCCGATATAATATTATTCTGCTAACAACCTGTTTTCCTTTTTACCGAGGGGTTTCCACAAAGAGGTCGCCTGTTCTGTGTGCAAAAGTGGAAAAAGAGACCTTTATCGTATGAAATTGTTGATAGAAGTAAAAAGAAAATTACACGGATTCTTGTCAGCATGAACCTTTCGTTTGTTGTATTTTTTTAATTTGGTCAAATACATCTCATACGTTTTTCTTCATAGGAATTATTTCATTACTTTACTCAAATAATCTTATGGGAAGGCTCTTTAAGATGTTTTTTTTTTTTACAATTAAGTGTGATGCTCTAAAAATGATAGTTTTGATTTTAAATTGAAGTACAAGTGCTCAGGTATTTACAGATAATCTTCAGATAAGGCCATGGTTCACGAAGATGCAGCAGAAAATTGCTATAGTTGAACTTAGTGATGACTATTGCTACAGCAGCATCGGAATATTCTATAGATCTTCCTCCATTCTATCTGGTGATGATGAAGGAGGCACGAATGGAGCGTCTTAGATTGCTAGGACTACCAAGTAATAGGTAAGCAGGGTTCAGGAACAATGATATTGTTCACCATATGGAAAGGAACCTTCTGGAAAGGAACCTTCTGGAAGGAGATCAAACCACATGATTTCGATATATCTTTTTCGGATAAATTGGAATTACTCCAACTAAAGAAATAGGTTCAGAGAATTGATCTGGCTTACAGATGGATTAAAAACCGAAAACTCTCTAGCCGTAATCTACAGTGCGCGAGAAGAACCTTTTCGATTGAATAGAACCGATCACAATAGAGATTTTAGAGAATTAGAATCTTTTCCTAGATGACGCTCTCTAATTATTTTTTCTTAATTGGGCCTATCATCTTTGAGAGAGGCTCTTTTCTATAACTGTTAACTGTGGGGGTTTTTACGCTCACTACTCGAGACCTTGTTTTTTCTTCCTCTTCCTGGCAGAATTTACAAGTAACATCATCTATCAGGCCTATGTTGTCCAATGACCAGTCAGCAGACCTACTATCATTTGACAGTCTGCTTATCTTTAGAATAGATTAGATTAGGATTGGGCCTATGGACCTGTTTCACTGCGATCTTTTCAGATCTATTGCCCTATTATCCCCTTTTTCCTAGAAGACCCTCAAATGAATATGCACCTTTAGACAACGTTCTCTAATTTTGCCATCTAAATCAGGCTTATCATCTTTGAGAGAAGCTTCTTTGTGTAGCTGTTAGCTGTGGGGTTCTCCACGCCTATTATTAAAAAACTTGTCCTCGCCAGGCCTTCACATTGGCACAGTACATGAACTGGTGTTTCTTCCTTCTCTTGGCAGAATCTGCAGGTTGCGTCATCTACCAGGCTTATGTTGCACATATGCCTATTTAGTCTACAGTGACCAGTCAGCAGACCTACTATCCCTAAATTCCTAGTAAATTCAGGCTTCTGTTCCTTTAGGAACTCTTTTGCCTGTCTCTGTCCCGGTGATACTTGCCATCACTCTCTGGACTGATTATGTATCCATTAATTGATGGATTGTTTAATTTGCGATTTGGTAGTGCCGAAAGAAGGATCCAGCTCCAACGAATGACCTTGACAAACCTCGCCTGGCCAGATCATGCTCGACTGGCTAGGAACATATTTCAAAATTAATTGCCTTTGGGTTGCTTACGCAGTCCGAAATCACCTGAAGTCCATACTTATGGAACAATCGCTTTAAATGTGAACTGATTGTTAGAGAAGATAGCGGCGCTTTTACCTGACTCAGTCGATCTTTCTATCTTTCGGACACAATGGCGAATTATCATTTGAGTCAGCAGCTTTACTCTTCATATTCAAAATATGTTTTGACTAACCGTCCCTGAATCCACATTCCGAAACAGAAACACTGAACCAATGTTATTGCTTGTAGAATTACGGTAAAATTCGATAGTCTGCGTTTGATTCACCGCTGCTCCGAAGCATTATCAACGTTTGGGATATTATCAACAAAAGCGCTATTAATACAACCCACATCGCTCAAGTGCGGAGGGATATCATGCAATGGGTAATTGTTTAAGATCTCGCCATATCCACTTGCTATCACCACTCACGTGCAAGTGCTTAAAGCAAGCTTTCTTTAATTTTTTCATTTCGAAGAGATGAAGAAATGAAATCTTTTGAAGATCTACGATAAAGTCCTCCTGAAAATTACAAAAATCTCTGTATGTGTGAAACTTATTTATGGAGAACATTTCAATCAATGAGGAACAATAAACCAAGTCATAATCGGAAATTTCTTTGGAGATAGTACCTCTATCAGTAATTGTGAGATTATTTGAAGTTATGATGATGTCTAATAAAGTAGAAGATGTTTCAATAATGCGAGTAGGCTCATCAATTACTTGTATCAAATTTAGAGATTCGGAAACTAAATTTAATCGCTGGCAATCACCGCCCTCAAGATTCAACATATTAATGTTACCGTCACCAGCACAATAGATATAGTCAGTGATTAAACTGTGATATATAAACTGAGCTTCTAATTCCTCTATGAATCGGGAATTTTTAATTACCATACATTCCAAACAAATATACTATTGTTTTCATAAAATACACAATAAGTGTTGTTAATAATTCAGTAAATAGACATTACAATTTTTATATTATATAAGATAATTAAAAACATAAAACAAAAAATTTTCATTCCTGCCAAGGATCGAAAATAAAGACAAAAGACATATTACTTATAAAATTCCATCACCGATATCATCATACCCATATTTAATTTAAGTAGTGTCAAAACGCTAGAAGCAGAAAGCAATTATCATAAAAGAATTATTATAGAAATGTAATTAAAATGCAATTAGCTGCATGGACGACAATAATACTTTAAACGTAATATATAGCAACTTAGGGGGTTAGGTACTAGAGTAAAACTAGTTATCTGTTGATATTAGTCTAAATTTGCAGACGAAAATCTTAAGTAATTAATGCAGTTGTTCCTAAATTTAAAATATTTATATTTAAGGATTGAACTTGAAAATGCTATCCACTTAAATGACGAAACGTAGTAAATAAAGTTGGAAAAAAGGTAGATCATTACTCGGACCAAAAATTCCATTCGAAACAATAATAATTTAATAACTGTTAAGAATTTATGTTTATGTAACAATAAATAAACAATAAAATTAACTACGGGTATTCATGGCACTCAATACAATTTCTGACTTATTGTTAGACCGTCAAACCCAAACAAAGTTTTATTATTCCAAGAATATATTTTATAATAGGAACTGGGAATAATATTCAGCGAACTGTAAATTTTATATTGTTTCAGAGGAGATATTAAGTTTAGGGTTCGGCCTACGTGTGTTGAAGCAGGGTTGGGATTAGATAAATTATTTCACTTGGCCATCGTCCAAAGTTATCAGCTGGACTCACGCACACATTTCTCGAAATATTACTCTAATGACATTTCCCCATCTCATATACGTATATAAATCTGTATTAAACCACAAGTTTTCAGGAGTAATTTTCAATTATGTCAGACTAATAGCTACAGTTGTTTTCGCCATCAGAATTCTAATTACGTAAGTATAATTAATTCGAGGACAGGGAACTAGTTGTGTAACAGAAAATTTATTAGGCCCATTATTTCACTTGTACGAGTTGTTCGAATTCACTATGATTTTCGCTATGGAATTTGCCGATATAATGACATTCTGACATCATGACTGACAAATCGATAAGTCAAAAACACAGAACAAGAGCAGGTAAGCAATCGGCTCAAAGAAAAGCACTGGAACAGGCAAATTACTTGTAGGATTTTTACTAAAGAACCATCAAAGAAGAAGACTGAAGAACTGTAACAGCTCAGTAGGAATCATCTTCGCACCGTATCTATTTACATTCTATGTTCACTCTGTGTGAGGTGGTTTTTGTAATAAATCACATCTTCAGGCCAAAAATTTAGTTAGCTAATATAAGAAAATATAAATAAAAAAAAATGATAAGTGAACGTGTTTTACACATGCGATTGATGCGACACGGTCGTTTCCAACCGCATCGCAAGGGTCGAATACGAGTCATGTGAGTTTGCATAGGAAGCTGGAAGACGAGAAAATCGCTTCGAGTCCGAGTCGCACGCGCATCGAGTGGCAGTCGACCCGTGTGCGCTGGCTCTTAAGCAATCGTTGTATAATTGTGAAGTTGCAAACTACATTCAAGTTTATAACAAAACATGCATACATAACATTCAGCTTGAATTTATTATTAGCAACATATTGACAATCCTTGAGAAGTAATCATATTTTTGTGACCCAATAAGTGAGTTCAGCTGAATCCACGGAGGCTAAAGTGTCCTATTCTTCGCAAGAGAAAAGATTCTAATCTACAATAAAATCTCTCCAAGCGTCAAATCCAGATTTTTATAAAACTTGTTAGTAAAAATAAACAATGCGTTCAAATATTAATATTTTACTTAAATTTCGTAGGGATGCGAATAAAATAGGGTTTGAGGGTTTGATTACGGCAACGGGAATTAGATTAGAACCGGGCGATTTAGAAAGGCGAGTAGATATAGGGGGGCGAATTCATCCGCGGAATTAAAAGTATTAGTTATGATAAATTTTATAGGCACTTTTCGAGAGGGTTTAGAAATTTTTACGGATGGGTCGAAGGGTGAGGTGGTACAGGGGCGGCTTTTGTTGTTTATAATAGGGGTATTGAAATACATAATCAAACAGTTTAAATTAGGGGATCATTGCAATATTTTTCAGGCAGAATTAGTTGCAATAAATCAGGCAGTAGTTTATAGTAGGCGCGAATGGGAATTAATGCGGGACGTGAGAATTATAACAGATAGCTTATCTGTATTAGAGGCGTTAGGGAATTTAAAAAATCCGACCGATTTGTTGTTAGATACTTGGGATATGTTGCGCGAGGGGGGGTATAAAACTTTTTTGGACTAGGGCTCATGTAGGTACTATCGGTAATGAGAGGGCGGATCAATTAGCGAAAGAGGCGGTATCTAGGGGAGATAGTTTGATTATTAGATTTGGGCTAATTTCGGCTAGTATAGTTAAAAAAGCGTTTAGGGATAAACTTGATAATGATTGGCAGAGTAGGTGGGATAATACTTTAAATGGGAGGTGGACTAGGAAATTTATCGGTAGCGTTACACGTTTTAGGGAAATGAGGGTTAATTTATCGTATCAGCGGTAGAATTAATAACCGGTCACGGTAATTTTAAATCATTTTTATGTAGAATTGGTAGGGTTAATGATTCGCTTTGTGAGTGTGGTGGGGTAGATACAGCGGGGCATGTCTTATTTGAATGTCCACTCACTGATGAGTGGCGGTCGCGTACGGAGGTTAGGGCATTAGTTAGGGGGTTAAATTGGCCGCGACACGAAACAGATATTAGAGATAATGAGTCGTCGAATGGTGGGAATTTTTAGTAATGTTGCTACAGAACTAGATAGGCTACGCATGATATTTAGATAGTTAGTAGGGTAGCACGCTTATAAATGAATATTTTATGCTCTTTAGTGGTCGGATTGGTGTTAAACTATAAATATTAAATATAAATATTTATTTATTTACTCTTGGTTAGAATAATTAGGATTAAGTTACTATTAAGTATTAGAATAGGTACTGCTGTTGTTTGTTTGTTTTTAGGTCATCATCTTCCTGTTCAACTTCTGAATGCGTGAAAAGGAGCAGCTACGCGAGACGATAAGGCTGTCGGAATTGAGGAGACGGGAGGCTGCTTCTTCGGCACTCAGAAGGATAATAATAATTTGTGGCTATCAGTATAAGGTCTGGACTTCTTCCCAGATCCTCCCAGAGTAAGGGTTTTGCATGGTTTTCCCTTACTCCGTGGCCATTGATTTATATAAGTATATTATATATAACAGTGTCCTTGGCGAATGCTGGAAGATAATGAAAGTCGTTCCATGGGCGCATTTAATAATAACTGATAGCTGACTGATTTACAGTAGTCTCGCGATTATGTGAACTAATCACATTTTACATTTTTTTATCATTTTTCAAAATTAATATTCGTATGGTCGCGAGGATACTGTATTATATTTTTGTTATTAAAAATCATAGGGAAGTTATTTAGTTAGAGTAGGATCAATTTCAATTGTTATGGAACCCATATAGTACTTAGAATAGGTAGCCTCGTGTAGTACCTTTTTTAGGTGGAGCACGGGGTTAGGATGATTTGTAATAATTTAGTTTTCATAAATAAAGTGTTCAAATATGTAGATAAAATGTAGCTATGGGCATATATGTACATGTTTTATTCGACAGAAGTTTGCTTTGAATACCACTTCAGAAATTGATTAATATATATAAAATAAATATTCTACTACGATATTAATTTGCACATAGTTCAATGAGTTTCTATTACTATGCAATTAGTAAGCTTGTGAACTTCAAATTAATTAGAATGTTGAAATTCATAACGAATTTCTCTTGGATAATCACATTCAAATTAACTTCATTTACGCCTAAGCCAACATCGAGTATCCACACTAACTATGGCGCTCCTTCGCAGACGTATGTTACGTGCGTTAAGCAGGTACACGTGATTTGCATTAAAATAATAAGCTAATAAACAACTCTGTTTGAAGGTCCATAATTAGGTTATATAATAAGACTTTTAAATATGTAGTACTTCCTAATTCATATATTTTACTACAATTTTCTGCAACCACTTTCGGTTTAACAAACCTTCGTCAGGCAGGTTTTACAACAAAATAAGAAATATAACAGAATTCAACATAAAAGGACATGTGGGTGCTTAATTTTAAGTTAATGGTATGATTCGTGAAGTATTCATCCCACAATGATTATGCCGTTTTAAAAATATTACAATAAAGTTATATAACTCAGAAAAATAAATAATAATAATGCAAAACCACTTAAGTAGAAGGATTGTGGGGTCACCGATTACTAGAGTGCAAATTACACTAAATCAATCATAGACATTGAGAGATATATTTTACATTTTGTCGTCGGTTAGTGGTGGACAAGCTTGTTCTCTATGGATGCCCCATAACTATTGCACAGAGTGTCAGTTGATATTCTCAGACTATGGGGAGGATTAAGGGGAGGATAGACAGGGAGCCTGTTAACTTATACAGTTAAACGAATGTGCGAATAGAGCACCTTAATCTGAACATCTTTTCTCAGTAAAGTAACAGGCGAAATCCAATAATAACTAAACTACAGTCGTTTGGAAATTATTACCCATTTGTTGAAAACCTCTGACACTAGATAACAACTGTAATTAAAATTCTAATTTCGATAAATTAAAATGTTTGATTAGAATCAGCGATTGCTCGTTGTGCTACAATGTGATTTCAATGGCCGCGTTCAGAGTACGAATTTGAGCGGCAAATGATACGTATCATAAACCGTTCCCGGTATATATCAAACGTAACGTCTCTTGAACGATGGTTTTCCTAACACGAGCGCCATCTGGAGCGGCTAATTCTGTTAAGCAAATGAAATGTCATACGGCACAAACTTCTATCAATTTAAAACGGCTTAAATATATATGTAAGTTTAATTTTATTTAAATAAATCCCAAATTCGTATTGTACATTTCGTATTATTACGGTAACGTTGGCTGTTAGAAATATTCTGGACCACGTTATGATTATTTTGTGGTCCACAGTGGTCCAGAAACGCGCTTTTGCGGAAATAAATCTGTAACTAGAATTGAAATTTTTTAATAATTTTTTCAGGATAATGAGATTAAATATAGGCGATTTGAATTGCATAAAAGAAAAAAAGATTAAATATAAAATCACGAGGTAATTATTGGCGGAAGTACATAAATTATTCAAATAATGTTAGGTATTGCAGTTTCTATTCATTAACTTTTTTTTTTCAACTATTTTAGTTAAATATACATACATATAATAATATTAACAATAATAATAGCAAAGATAATAATACAAAACGGCAAAATATTCAGAAAATGAGAAAATATTCAGAAGAATTGTTATAACCGCTTGCCATGCTTAAAAATGTTTTACATTATTATAAACAAACAGAAATGGTTAGATATTTTTTAATAATACATAACTGAACTAATTACTAATAGTAGAGAAATGATACTGAATAAGATATTATGGTTTTAGTCAGAAAGTATGTAGTCCAAAATAAGAGGAACTGCTATTGCGTCCCAATACTACTACATTCGCTCATCATTCTTAAAGCCGTACTGTAAAAGAAAACAAATCATATGTACATACATGTATGTGTATATACGTATATGTGTATATAGCATATTTAGAATGCATCAATTTAAATTTTTCAGGTACCTCAGAACACATGAATGTTATTGTAATTAAGCAAAGATTTTTAAAAATTAAAACAAATCTGACAGGATTCACATACCTACATCAGTGCAGTAATTAAATTAATGATTTTCTACATAAAAAACAATAAAAATGGCAAAAGCACTTTAAGCAGTTCAAAAAAGCACTGAAAAGCCCAATACCAGACCAACTGGATATTCATAAGTATATCCATAGAGAGTAATTTGAGGGTATAATCTATAAATCATTTCGAAGTTAATCTTTAACGTCATCGTGAAATTCAAAAAAAATTTTAGGAGGCAAACGTCTCACATTTAAAATAAGCGGATCGGATGTTAGTAGCAGAATATGCACAATATCCTCATTTGTTGCTTTACGAGAAAATTTTCGCGAATGGTGGGCTCTATACTTTTTATAATTTTTATTTTGGGCTTCTTGTGCTTCCTTTGACAATAATACTACAGGTAAATCAGCTCTGGCTATTATATCTTTGCCATTAATTAAAACTTTATGAACGGTTACAGGCATATAGTACCAATTATACCTAGCTACATATAATTCTGCATTGTCACGCGCGTACTTTTCAAATTTATCGGAATCAATTACTGCATTACTTGTTATTACTTGCAACATTGCGCTAAATGTTTCAATTAGTTCTACATCAACGCCTGTTATAGCTGTAGTCATTTGTGGATTTCGAAAAAAACCTAGCGGTATTGCCATCATTGCTGGTTCCTGAACCTTGCTGCATAAAATCTACTTTAATCCCCATTTTCTTCTTTAACTTGTCTTGGATCTTTTCCTTTGTATTATCTGTCATTGTTTTTTGTTCTAGTATTACAGCAGACCATTTTTGTATCGGTATTCTATATGATATATGTAATATGCATTCCATAAATTTTATACGCGCGTGAGAGACCTAATTTTAAAACATTCTTCTGATACAGGTTTTTGATAAATACGAGTCAGGTTATTCATTTCTTTTGGGGTAACTTTGCATATGTAGCTTCATCTGGATGCTGATGATGTATTTGTTATGACTTGCGCAAGTTTTCCATCAAGCATTGTAAAATGTCACTCTAATGAGGTATTCTAGAAGCATTATTACTGTTACGTGAAGTTGCCGAATTTGATCGTTCACAGCTTTAACTTCCGCATTAGTTTTATCAATTGTTTCTTTCGCATATTCAAATTTTTTAGGCCGGCAATATCGTGTAGATGCTGGTCTGGGATTTTTCCGTAATCCGTTTAAGATCTTGTAGTGATACATTTGCACCACTTTCTGTGATTTCTATGTCAGAAGCACAGGAAATATAGCCAAAGAATGAGCTAAAACATGCATTGCAAAATAATTGAAAAACATTTTACCAAATTAGAAAAAAACGATTTTTTTTTGTAGTACGAAAGAAAGGTAATATATCTCCAAACTAAATCTACATTTCCGTTTAAGGAT
This sequence comes from Protaetia brevitarsis, assembly GCA_004143645.1. Classification (NCBI taxonomy): domain Eukaryota; kingdom Metazoa; phylum Arthropoda; class Insecta; order Coleoptera; family Scarabaeidae; genus Protaetia; species Protaetia brevitarsis. The sequence goes on from RXPK01000253.1 coordinate 1,342,803, forward strand.
TACAGTATATCTGAAAAAAATACCATATAGACATTCTTAGAATAAATATGGCATTTACTTCCAATACATAAATACCTTCGTGGGCAGATAAGTGAAATAAAAAAAAAACATGCTTCTGAAATTAAAAATCAATAGACCAAGATACCTATACACAAGTACATACATATACACACATTCAAATTGACATAAACACACAGAAATATAAACGTAGATATAGATATATCGAGATACATTGTCGGTTGCATAATACAATGGCGAATGCTAACTTTATTAGACATGCTCGCAATTAAATGTGATTTTCTCGGAAAGGAGCAGCTGATTCTTTTTGGGCATTATACTAGAGGCATTAGCGATCATGTACATGTAAAAATCAGCTTGTCGATAATTGCCGATGACCACTAAAAGTCTACTCGAACTTTTTTTTCATGTATAAATGTAGTATTTAGAAAACTGTTGATACAATCAAGCATTTTACAAATGAAATCAATTTTTTTTTAGCAGTCATATAAACTATAAGGACCATAACATTATCCAGAAGTTATATTCACTTCAGATAACAACTTACAAAAATATGTGGTTATTTCAGGATTTTTACTTACGCCAACTTTGAGCGGGGATATCGCATAGTTTATTACGAATAAATATTGCAAAATAGTATTTTTCATGAAGTTTGAACATTTAACTAACTATTTATGGTAAATATATCATTAGATTTCATACTTGTCAAAAGTGATTTTTTGCCGGCCTTGGACCACTGTGCGGCGCGGTCCTTAAATCTTAGGGTTCATCTACACGAGCGTTAAAGTCGCGAGAGACTCGCCGCGTTTTTCGCGCTCGCATACCCCTACGTTAGCCAACGTTATTGCCGCGACTTCGACGCTCGTGTAAATGATTCCATTATAACGTATACTCCACATTCCGACGAGCAAATCGCAGCGTTTTTCACGCTCGTGTAGACGAAGCCTTAAGCGACAAATTCCACACGCAATTTAAACAATGCAGAGAGGATTTATTTCTATATAAAATGTTCACAATTTTATAAAATGTCAATCAACGTGACTAGAATTATTATTTATTAAACATATGTCGGTTCTTCCATAAATATGTAATATTTTCTCTTGAGGTGTGATCACCAGCATGATTCTAGTACTGGAAATAACTTGTTCTCCAGAAGCAAATGTCCAACAAAAGACATGTATTGCATATATGGATGGTCGAATATTGCAACCTCAACCATAATCGTATTCAAATTTTCACGATAATTGGCCACGGTTATTGTTTCTTTAAAACAGGGTGCTTCAACAATCCTTTTCCATAATACACCAACACAAGCACTAATGTTTACACAATACAGTTGTATCTCATGGTAAATGGGCTTGCAGCTGACCATATTCAATTCGGTAAATTGAAACATTCACCATCCTGATTATAATCTGGAAATAGTTCTAACATAACAAAAATGTGCAGCTTCTAGTTTGCTGACAAAAACCAAAAAACAAATCTAAAAAATACAATTACAATACAGTATAGCTATGATCAATTTCTGTAAGTATTTAGGTATACCTATTTTTTTTTTTTTTTGGTTTCGATGGTTTTGTGGGCTACGATTAGGATGTGCTTAGTTATCATATATTATATCCTCATTGAAGTCTGTTGGAGATGTTGGGATTGTCGATGAAATGACCACATAACACATAATCTGACGTCAACGATTAGAATAAGACAGTTACTGGGTTATAGGTTCCTAGTCCCTATTATTCTCCAACATGCGCACATGGTGCTATTACACATTTACAAATAATAAATAAATTTTAAATATTATATCATATCAGACCTTTTTATGGCACCTTCAAATTTTGTTTTGAAAAATTCTTCATCTGCAGAGAGAGCATACAAGAGTTTTTTGCTTTATTCTATCATTTGAGGTAATTGCTATTTTCATTATGATGCATATAATCGTGACTTATGTACTATGACAATCAGAGATTTGACAATTAAAGAATCATGTATGAAATCTACAAATGCCATACATGTCACGTGATACGCTCCCAACATGTATCAGAATCTAACCCCCATATTCATAGTTCAAGGAAAATCTTAAGGAAAAGTATGACTTACGCAAGGAGACCTTACGCCTTAAACAACTTTCTATTTCATAGTCACAATATCGATTCACTTCGGCTATTCTCGGACAAGGATGCTTGTCTGAGGATTGGTGAATAGAATTCTACTAAATGACATTGTTATAAAACGACCGTTTGCACCGTTCCTGATTAAGTTATAATTAAAATTTAATCATAAATTTTAAATTCCCTTACACCGAGTGCTTAACTAATAATTAAATCCTTAATTGGGGAATATCTTTAATGTCTCACGTGTTTATAGGCGATTACAGGTTATGTTATGCGGTTTTTGGTTATAATACAAATATCTGTGACTGTAAATGTAAATACCTAGCTAATTAAAATGTTCACTTTATAGATTAGGATAAGGAATGCCGGCGTGCAAGAAGTGTATATTTGGCAGGGTTTTAGAAAGTCCAAGGTAAATCAAAAATTAATGCCAGAAATAAAAACTAACAATAAATGTATTTGAGGATTACTTCTGGTTTCAGGTGGGAATGATTCGGAGGTATTTCGTAATAGGAAAGGATATCTTTCTATAAATTCACAATTTTTATATGATGCTAATTTAAAAATGATGGATGTCGTAGTACGACAGCCAGGGCATACACACTTTAACGATCCATTTTTTCCATAAACGACAATGGATATGCCTCAAAAGCATATTTATTGACCCTACTGTTAAATTCTGAAACAGTTGTGAAAAATCGTTATAATGAAAGCCATATTACAACACGGAATGTCACTGAAAACATGTTTCTAAGAAGAATGTTTTCCAATACTGGCATATGGTTGTCGCTTAAAGCTGGCTACCTTTACGGCAGTAATAGTTGGTACCTCAGTGTTGCACAATACAGTCACAAATGTGGGTCGAGAGGAAATCAATGAAGAAAAATTAAATCAAGAAATTTTAAATGCACAACTTCATGAGATTAATTATGACGCTGTTCATGATGTACCTGCTGCGACACAGGCATTACTAATTAATGATTATATCAACAATTTGTAATTCATTGCTATATAGAAATTAACTTTAAACATTTCTTTTTGTATTTGTTTTCTTTGGCTTTTGTATAAACGGAATATATTTTATTTATTCTAAATACATTATCATTATGATTTTTTAAAAGAAATATTGTGTATGTAATTAACCATTTATTTATTAAATAAAAGGAACAAAATATATAAGGAAATGATGGTAATAATAAAATAATTCTAACAAGTAATAGCAAAGGTCAAATAAAGTATCAAAAATTGGAGCATTTGCAGAACAAACAAATAAAAGAATTGCATAATGAAAAAAAACCTGCATTCACATATTAATTTCCATTTCTATTAAACTTTTTTTATTTCAATATCTAATTCTGTAGCAATTTTCTTCAACTTAAATTCCAATAACTTTCAAATGCCGCTTAAAATCATCAGGATTTTCTATGCTCGGTAATCGTCCATTAACAAGCGGCAATAAAATATATGGAATACACGTGTAAAATTTATATCAAGTATTTTTTCCTAAGGTATCCTTAAGGTACCTACGGAGCTACCTTAAGATTTTCCTTATGTAAGGTAACCTTAAGGAAAAAATGTGGTCTATGAAATAGAAATTTGTATGTCTAGCACTATGAATAGGGCGGTAAATGCGCTACGTACTCTGAACGCAGCCAATGTCATATCGATTGATGTCACACTGATTCGACGATTTTGATCGACATTGGCCGCGTTCAGAATACGTAGTTGCTCCCAAGCGGTTTGGGAACTGTTAACAATTCTCAAAAACACAGCAATACACATCACAACATCGCTACATCAATAACATACAATGGCGCGTTCGTCCTTTTTTGTGTAACGGAAACCGTTATTGATATGTATCATATTCATACTCTGAACGCGGCCATTGTTAATTTCAAATAAACAATTTCTGATGCGGCAACCTTTCGCAAACTAGTGCGCCGAACTCGAACGTCAAGATCTCGTCAGCCCACACAAAAACGTGATGGTGGTAGACCACATCATCATCATGCAGGTGTAGAAGAAGACATTTTTGAGATGGTAGATGATGCACCCTCTTTAAGTATTCGATAAATTTCGCGGGAGTTAAGGGTGCCGCAGTAGAGATCTTGGCGAACTTTAAAAATGAATGGCTTACACCTCTATCATGTATAGAGGGTTTAAGGTTAGTGGCAACTGATTATCCTCCGCACTAACGATTGTATGAATGACTGCTTCAGCAGCATACCCGAAATCTTAGTTTCCCGATAGTGATATTAGTGACCGATCAATCGTGTTTTACCAGGGATGGCACATTAAATTTCCGAAACGCTATTCGTCAGAGTCGGTTTCAACAACGGTTTAGCATAAATCTATGTGTTGGCATTGTTAATAATACTCTAATAGGCCCATATGAAAGGGCTGCGCGTCCTAATGGACAATCCTACCTTTTTTTTTTCTACGGGATGTGCAACCAGAACTTCCAGAAGAGGTCCCTTTAAATTTGCGCCGAGATATGTGGTTTATGAGTGTCCTGCTTATTTTTATGGTCCAGGACGTAATTATTTAGCGCATATTTACGCAAAGATGGATAGGCGGGGGTGAACCAATTTCGTGGCCTCCACGCAGCCTTAATTTAAATTCGGTAGATTTTTCCTTTCGGGGCCACATCAAACAGGGCGTATGTACCACGGAAGTGAACAATGTAAATAAATTACATGAACGAATTAGCAGTGTTATAGAGGATCTACGCCTACAGTTTCCACTGTTATCCCAAAACTGGATTCGCCGTGCATAAATTTGTGTCTAAGTACGAGGTAGACATTTTGAATCTCTACTGTAGAAACGGTCTTATTAGCTGTTCTCAATAAGGTTTTCTTTTACTGTTACTTTTTTGTCTTTGAGATTTTCCTAAAAGTTTATAAATAGAACTTACTTCTTTAAGCCCCCTTGGTAAGCCATTTCAGTTAACTGCATAAGTTAACAGTCACCCTGTATTTTTAGGTACTGCAATACGGACCATATGTGCCGTTACAAATTATTTTTTTGTTTATCTGAATGTCCATAATTAGGTAGTTCGAATTGATCGAGCGATTACTGACAGTAATCGTTTGACTGGCGACATCGGCCGGGCATTGAGAATGCTGAGCCCCGTTTCAGACGAGGCGGTTTAATTGATTCAACTAAGTTGCCTGGTTTTCTCTCAATTAGTTGATTGTCATTGAAGACCTATTGAAGCCGCCGAAGCGGACTAGTTGACTTCGTATGAAAGGGTTCATTTCAGTATGCTCCATGACAACCGTCTTTTCAACTAGTGGAATCAACTAATTGCCTCATATGAAAGAGGCCTTATTTTACAAAACCCGGCAAATTTATTTCTATTAGTTCTAATGCTTTTTTAATGTTTTAACCATTGGCAATTATGAGATCATATAAATAGCCTGACGAAGACATATCGTCGAAACTAGTAGCAAGAATTGTTATTTAATATCATAGTATACAAATAAAAAATTAGGAAGTATCACCATTCTGTTCTCAATATCCAATGAATTAATTTGCTTACCTACACATATACATTCTGGCTATTTTATGTTTTAACATGTACCGTCGATTTTTGTCCACATGACAGAAATCGATAACTCTAAATGAAATTAAAAATCGTATATGTAAACAGTTTGCGCGTGTGTTTTGGCATATACTGTCAGATTTAATACGACGCAATACCTACGTAGCCAGAAGGGGCTTGCCAGAGTTGAGCACTTGTAAAAAAAAAGTGGGGCAAATTGCCATTTAAAAATACTTTCCCTGTGAACGCCAAAAACAAATAAACGCATACCAGTACGTAATATAAAAAAATGGTTTAAAACAGAACGAAAAATTTAGTTTTCTCCACTTCAGTGTATTTTTTTTTTAATTTCCAGCGTTCTGTCGGGATGCCGTAACGATCGCGATGCAGCTGATGGTTGTTGATAGACGTGTCTGTTGTACCCTAGAGCAGCGTTATGGTTATTAGATATATTTAGATTAGATTATATTAGGATTGGGGTGGCCTATGGACCTGTTTCACCGCGACTTTTTCAGATCTATTGTGATCCCCTTTTTCCTAGAGGACGCTCTCTAATTTTGTCGTCTTAATTAAGCCTATCATCTTTAAGAGCGACTTCTTTGCATAGCTACTAGCTGTGAGGTTCTCCACGCCCATTACTGGAAAGCTTGTCCTCGCCAGGCCTTTACATTGGCACAGCACATGAACTGATGTTTCTTCCTCTTTTTGCAGAATCTGCAGGTTGCATCATCCAGACCTGTTGTACATATGCCTATTTAGTCCACAGTGGCAAGTCAGCAGACCTACTAACATTTTACAGTATTTCTGTCTTTATTCAGTAGATCCCTAGTAAATTCAGGCCTCTGTTCCTTTAGGAACTCTTTTGCCTGTCTTTGTCCCGGCGACTTTTGCCACCACTCTCTGGACTGATTATATATTCATTAATTGAAAGATTCTTTACTTTGCGATTTCATAGTGCCGAAAGAAGTGTGTGTGTAGTGCCAGCTCCAACGAATGACCTTGACGAACTTCGCCTGGCTAGCTCGTCCGCCGCCTCATTCCCTCTCACGCCAGGGACCAGGCCAAGGTTAATTTCCTTTGGTACCCACACATTTAGGGCGCTTACACAGTCCCAAATCAGCCTAGAGTCCACTCTTATGGAACTAAGCGCTTTAAGTGTGGCCTGACTGTCAGCTTTTACCTGGCTCGGTGCATCTTTTATTTCTCGGACACAATGGTAATACACCAAAGAGACTTTTTCGGTTTCTTAGCGTATATTCCAGCTCCAACGCCGTAGTCCGTTTTAGAGCCATCTATATACCTCCCCCCCCCAACAATGGCATCACATGACATTCCTAAAAGGGGTGCCTCGTTGAGTTCATCTGACAGTTTTCTTATAGTCAGTGTCGTGCGATTTACTTATCGGTACATGACTATGTAAAAGTCTGTGTATTGGTGGCAGGTTTAGAATTACTTCCATTCCGGTGGTAGGAGCCGATCTCATCGCCCCCGTGGCGCACCCAGCGTTTTGACCGCCCCACCTGCCGCAGCTTTGGCCATCATACTGTAGCTCCGTACCTTATCATGGGTCTAACTACCCTGGTGTAGAACCAGAGAGTCATCTTGAGGCTAAGTCCCCAATTCCTTCCATACAGCCTCCTGCATCTTCCTAGGCCGACAGTGGCTTTGATGGTTGTTTTCTGCGTCTATGTGGGTTCCGTGTATGCCTTTGATCAAACCATATCCCCAGGTATTTCGCCTCTTTGACGTATGGAATCCTTTCACCTCCTATCACTAGTGGCTGAAATCCTTTTCTTGCTTCCTTTTCTTGTGAACGTGACAACTTGTGTTTTTTTTGGGCATTGGCTGATAATCTTGTTTACACCATATATCAACCGTATTTAAAACGGTTTGCATGCTTCTCACCAAAACATTTGGAAACCGCCCTCTAACGACTATTTTAAGATCGTCAGCAAGGGTTTTGAGTAGAAAGGAGGATAGGTTTATGGTGTGTAGGTATACTACCCTCCTCTTTTGCCATGCAGTTGGAACATATCCACAGGCTGTACATGTTCTGAAGATTTTAACGAGATGTGCCGTCAACAGCTATACATAATGATCGCCTGGAGACTGATTAGGGTTACGTTTATTATTTATTATTATATACAACTAGTAAATAGCAAAACGGTCGTTTAATTTAAGTGCAAAATATTAAATATAAGTTACGGTAAATATACAGTGCCTATCACGTAGAATTTAACAATCGCGAATAGTAATAATGGTTTTAACGGTAAATTTACTTGATTAAACGTATACTAATGAAGGGGATCGGTAAATACGATATCGAGTATACAATGTACAGGGCGTATCCAAACAAATATAACGTGAATTACCTTGAATTGCCGACACGGGGTGCGCGTTTCGATACCTACAACAACGGTTGGAGCTGGTTACCTCGTGTCACCCCTTATTACGACTACGACGCGTACCTGGGCAAAGAACGGAAAGTTAGATTATGCCACCCCTAAGGACGGCTACAACCTCTAACCAAACGAACAACGGAAGCTAGGCTGTGCCACCCAGAGGACGACTACAGTCTCTAGCCACGCGAAGAGAACCGGGAAGCTATAGCCGTGTCACTCAGAGGACGACTACGATCTAATAGCTAGGGAGACGCAGATATAGACTGCCAAGATCCCCACGCGAGGGGTGTTGGTGGGGAACCAAGCGTGCGTGAATTGAACGCGTGGCGCAGGAGGGGACGCGTTTAAATGAGCTCGGTAAAAATTAATGCGCGCGTTGGCAAAGCAAGGAATTAAATTAATTAAAAGCGGTGGTAATGTTACCGAAACATATAGGAAAAACAATTAATGGAAATTCAAATTATTTAATATAAATTCTAAACTGAAATTGACGCTAAATGGATTTCCCTATAAACGGTACGTTACAATACAAAGAAAAGTTGCGAACTTTAAATTTAGAGAGTCGCCAACATTAAGAGGTAAAATCGCCATAAGTTGGTCAACTATAGAAAGTTAAAAAGTAGCCGACAAGTCGCCTTTTATAAAACTTTTGATTCTCAAAGTCAGTATATTTATAGAAGACCTGGAATGAAAACATTGAATACGAACAAAAATAGCTAAATTAAATAAAATTTAAGTAGAAAGAAGTTGATCAGTAAAAACCTCGTCAATTTCCATCAAATCCTTCAAATGTCAAATATTTTTAAAGTCACACATGCTTTGATTGAATCGCGTGTACGGCTGATTTCTTTTTAATGAAATAAGGTATTTCACAACACACAAACGAACCCTATTTTTTCTTTTAATATTATAATAACTCGCACCTCGCGGCTAAAAGATTTAAGAAGAATTCTGACGGTTTCTAGAAAATAATAATAAGCAATAATAATATGGGTAGGGATGGCTGCTCCGGATCGGACCTGTTCTTTTGGAACTGGTTCGCTGATCGGAGTTGGTGCACCAAGTTGGTGCACCCGTAAAAGAGCGGGTTTCGCACCAAGTTGGTGCACCTGTAAAAAAGCAGGTTTCGCACCAAGTTGGTGCACCCGTAAAGAGCGGTTTCGCACCAAGTTGGTGCACCCGTAAAAAAGCAGGTTTCGCACCAAGTTGGTGCACCCGTAAAAAAGCAGGTTTTGCACCAGTGCACTCGCTCCGCAACCGCAGTCGTTCTAAACCTTAATTAACAAACCTGTTCATATAGAAATCGTTTTTTTTTTTAACTTCTTTCTCCAATGATGTGCCTAATGACAAAAGCTAATGACCTTTTTTTTTTTTTTTTAGACTTTTTTTTTACAGAACCGACGACCTTTTTTTTTTTTTTTTAGATATCACATACTATAATTTAAAGAAGACCTGTAGACCTGAACCTGATTTCTTGCACCAGGTTCAAAGCCGGAGTCGGAGCAGGTGCACCAGCTCCGGCATAAAGAGCAGGTCGTACCATCCCTAAATATGGGTAACATCAACTCGTAGCTATCTGGTACTGTACCGCTTTCATCTACGTAGTAATTTATTCCAAACCTTTCTTCTACATTTGTAAGCTGTTTGAAATTAGGTGCATGAAGTCTAGACGGTATTTCATTATTTTTAAAAAGTTTTGTTGCTAAGAAAGCGAGTGAATTTTTTTTCTATAAACGGTGCGTGGTTACAGCGTGATTATTCGCATTCGGTTACAAATTACTTGTCAGTGAATGTTGGATGCGGTATTTAGAAGCAAAGCGGTGTAATTATGTGCTTTGGCAAAGTGCCAATTAGAGAGCAGAACATATATGAGGCTGTCAGTTGTCAATTTAATGGTAAAATGCAACTAGCATATACATGAAATGCTTTTAACAAAGAAAAGAGGTCTACATGTAATACATTTGAATACACACAGACATCAAAAGAAAATAGTAAAGGATATGCAGAATATTGGAGAAATATTTTATCGGCTATAAATTTGTAAACACATAGTTTATATTTTGACCAGACACGCCAAAACATTTATGCTTTACGACATGAAACTGTTAGGTGATTTTCTTTTAACGTTATGGAAACTGGTCAGAATTAATTAGCCAAGACAAGAAGTTATATCAAAATATTTATTTTAAAATCGAAAATTTTACAAAAATTCCAGTATTAAATAAGGAAATCAAACCTACATTGTGTTGCCTAAAGCATTAAATTTGCGTTCAACTCCCACCAAACCAGAAAATGAATACATTCAACTCATGAAAGACTTAGAGAAATCAGGATGGATAGCGAATACGATATTGGAACGGCGATTAAAACTCAAACACAACAAAGTCGTATTTAACTGAGGTAACATAAACCTGTAAACTAAAAATTGTGCTTTTAATTTTTAATGTAGATATGGACGCTCATACATTCGTAAGCAGACAAAATATATCTTATTAGGATAGTTGATTCGCTGTAATAAAGTCATTACATTACACGTCATTATATACTCACAATCAGTGAGATTAAAAGTTGTTTTAAGAACCAGTTTTGAAAACCGATTTTAAAAACCAGACAGGTTTTATAAACCGAATTTTACTGAAAACCGAGTAACCAGTTTTAGTGAAAAAAAGCGACTTGCCATGAATCGATTGCTCTTATTATCGGTAAAAGTGTTCCAAGCAGCAATCTCTGAAATGATGTTTACTTCGTGAGAGCAGACTGTTAAATGCCGAGTCCGATCAAGTCGATCACTGTGAAGAGGGGCGACACGTCACGCTATTCCCTTAAAGATGATCAATATAATTTGACATCGTGTTCTAGAGGTATATATGGAAAGCCGCATTCAAAATGATACTGTTCTATACATGTACATATATCACAAACATAGTTTGAATAATATTGTATAATCGACAAGTATTTTTTGGTATAAATTATGATACCACTCGCAATATCAAAAGGTTAAAATAAACAAATATTAAATTGTATTATTTTGAAAATTGAATAAACGTCCGAAACGTAAATATAGTTTAAGTTGATATAATATAGCGATGTTGTCAAAAAAATAACAGCTAAAAGTGAATTATATAAAAATTACGTAAACGACACGAAAAAGCACAAATATTGTGGAACAACAACATCGACACCAGTATATCACAAATGTAATTTTATTAGATCTCACAAACAAAGTCACCCAACTGGTCACCTCCGATTTTAATAAAATTTAGGCATGTAGAGAGCAGTGAAAAATAATCGACCCGTATTTTAGCTGCTGATATTCACTTGTAGGGGAAATAACATAATAAGAAAAAAGTTTTTACGAACATTTTACGAAAAGAGCTCTCCTCAGATAACTTTCAGAAAAAAGTGGCACAAGCAAATAGAAGCTTGTACCAAAAATAGCAAAAATTGTGAATTTCAAAGATAATCGCTAGAGCTGTATTCCAAAATGTTTGAATTGTCAAGAAGAACATTTTCTTTTTTCGTTCAAGACGATATCTCTTTTGGTTCCAAAGATACGGTTGAAAATGTGTTTTAGGGGTGTAACTTTAAGGGTCTGTATCTCCCCTACAAATAAATATCAACAGCTAAAAAAAGTATGATTCGATTATTTTTCACTAGTCTACATGCCTGCAAAATTTTATCAAAATCGGAAGTGACGGTTGGGTGACATTGCTTGTTAGTGACATTTCATTCTATCCAACATGAATATGATTTGCTAAATAAAATATTCTTCATGTATGTAGCGTAATGCTACAAGGTAGCACACAGCTCGGATAAAAAAATATTTCTTTTATAATGCTTTAATTAAACTAGTAAAATCCAATTTTGAATATGCTAGTATTATCTATTTCATTACTTTTAAATCATAAGTATGCCCTCTCAAATGCTGATGGCATGCGGGGGGGGGGGGGGGGAGAATTTCTGACTGCAACAGTCTAGCAGCTGCTTTGACATTAAACAAATTACGTATATTAAGATACTCCCTTTATTCTTCAGTACGACCGGAAACGCTCTGGGAGGATGTTGCTCAATGCCTTCTACTCCAGTACTCAAAGTTAAAGTGCTTAGCTTAAGTGAAATTTGTGAGACAGAGACTCTTATATAACCAGTATCAAGGTTGTTGATTAACTTCGTAAGATAAAGAAAACGTTAAAGGTTAAAACACATAAGATTTTTATTTATAAAAAGTTCGAATTGTGAAACCGTGTAAAACAACATAAATAAGAATATAAATATCTCAGGTAAGTAAAATGAGTTCGCTTGTTAAATAATAATTACGTTTTTAGTTAGTAATTTCTTAGAAGTATATCAAAATTGAGATGCGAATTAAAATGAAACATCAGTTGTATAGGACGTGGAATAGGACGTCGAATGGGGCTCTGGTACTTTGAACTACGGAGAATGGTTCATGGGAAGGAACATATCTCGGGAATATCGTCGTTGGAGAAAATTACCCAACAATTATGTAGGTAAATTGTGGATAAAATACTAATATGATAAGCGTTATTTAAAATTAACCATCATTTTTGATTGGAATTGGAATAAATAGAATTTTATCAAAATAGGCGTTAAAAATTATAAAAATTACTCGAGTCACGTCCGTCTTTCACGGAGGTTGGTTAATGAATACTTCGAATCACAAAAATCTAACCGACATAGCCTGCAATTGTCTTCACAAGGGCTGCAAACTGCCTCAGAAAAGCCCGTAAAATTCACCGATGTCAGGGGAATATAGGATATTTAACATATGAGAATGCCCATGTGACCAAATGGAACTATAAAATGTTTAACCTAAATTGAAATAAATAATTATTGTATTTATTATAAAATAAAGGCAGGTGCGTGTACATTAGGCCTAGTGTACATTATAAAAAAAATATTCTCAGAAATTTACTATACATACATATTACTACATTTAATTAACAATCTTAAAAATATCACAAAGAGTATGCAACCTCGCATACACATCAATTTTTGTCAAAATCGAATTTCAACAATTTTCCGTCTTCCCGTTGACATATCAATGACGTTGGATTGCAAATACATATAAAATCATTATTAAACTAAATTTAAACAAAATAAAAACGCTGTAAAAAATATGTTCTTTCGAACTGAAACTTGATTTAACTTTGATCTGTCAAAATCTGTTGTAAATATTTAATATTGACGTTCTAATATTTGATTTCGATCTGTAGGTGTCTTTCTGCTGATCCTCTTTACTTTCTGAAGGGAAAATTCTAAAGGAACATGTCTCAAAGAACTTGCCAAATGCAGAGGCTTTCTAAATCACTTGGATCGTTTGACTGTTTACTGCGACATTTTGTGTCCTTTTTTTATTATATTCTGTTTATTATTTTAAAACAGATAACATTAAAACTAGTAACGTTACAATTAAATAATATCAATTTATTAAACCATGATAGTAGATTTGTTTTCTTTATTAGCCAATCCCAAGTGGCGATTTTTTCGCCTATCTAATTTACCGCTGCATTCTTGCAGTGAGTTGACAGTAATAGCAGATATCTATTTTTGCACTGCATACACTTTTTTAGAAATTGAATTTTCTTATCGCGCTGTCATTCACTTCAAGCAATACTTTTTTTTATTAAATAAGAAATATTTCCGGAATTTTATTTTTCTCCACTTATTCTTGAAAATTTTGTTACGCTCATCTTTAAGATATCCTTGACAGAATCTGTCATAAATTGCAATTGTATGTGAAACATGGATAAAAGAAGTTTGTATACTCAAAATATCCTCGTGAGAAGCATATATTCTTGTGCTCCCAATAACGAGCTCAACTTACATGTATGCATTCCGTATACGTATTAACTCAAGCGCTATAACTTCTAAATCATTATAAATTTGCTATTCATACCGCTTGCATATATTCAATATCTGTCACTTTGTATACCATCGACGTTGCCTTTACGTTTCCATAACTTTTTGATATTACTATGTATCTATTCCCCTATTCTCCTGTTGCCTTCTCCATTATTGATGCTCTTGACATAACTCGTTATAGATTGCATTGGTATATGAAGTATCGAAAAGAGGTTTATACACCTAAAATACATTCGTGGAAATCGTATTATTGTGCTGTCCTTAATGAGTCAATTTCTCTCAAGTGTAATATATTTATGAATGAATTCCGTCTACCTATAAACTAAAGGGCTATAACTTCTAAATTATTGTAAATTTACCAGTCATACCTCTTATATGAATAATGTATATATATTATTATATTTATATGGTATCAATGTTCCCATCATAGATGCCAATAGAAATACATCTTCATATTTCAAATGGGCAATTATGTATTTATACATGTTATCTATAACAGGGACGCTCCTAATTAGGACTAAGTAGAGTGTCTAAGCTCTGCATGGAAAGCAGAACTTGCGTAATAGCTTTTGCCTGTCAAACTTTCAAATGAAATAATGAATTACACTGACATAATCGTCTGAATCCATGAAAGTCTCATATTGTAATTAGTTATGCTAAAAAAAGAATATAAATAGTTTACAAAAGAACAATTCATCACATTGTTACACGTTAAATCGCTTTCCTACAAAACATTCATTTCAAACGTATTTTAGCGTAATTCTCCTATATATATCGCTTTAGTTAACGAACCAATATTTATTTTCGCTTTAGTTTTGCTTTAAATTCCGAAAATCTAAATATTGCACCCGCTAATAGTTTCATAATGGTATAATCTTTCATTCTGTATTAGAAAATTGGGTGACATTCATCAATTATTAAGAAATCGTCAGTGAGTTGTTTCGCACAATTTCAAATTGGCATTCAAGGTTGTTTTTGTCGCCATACATTTTTATTTTACGTATTTTTTCAAGTTTTTAAACCGTTTAATTGTTATATCCAATCTGCCGCTTCATCCTGTTAAATTTCTTCAAAATTCATCCAGATACAGTTTCGTAATTAATTATTTGAGTTTCATTTTGAACACAAGTTCGGTCTAATGCATCCAAAAATTGTAAACAAACAGATTATCGATCGCACGTGCACTCACACATGCACTCGCATTGTGAACGAAGACTTTGCAGCAATATTCAGCGGCCGTAGATCAACCACCATCCTGGCTGGCGATCTAAACGCAAAGAATACGCTGTGGAACTCTAGGCTCACCAACCGCCGCGATCGACTGCAACTCATTGTAAATACTGAAGCCCGGATATATTGGATATTGTCGTAATGAAGAACGTGACGATGACTCATCAGCTAACCACACTGAATGAGTTAACATCTGATCACAACCCGGTGTTTCTGCAACTGGGGAACGCCGCCAGACTGCCCTCCGAAGAGCCGCAACGGACATCGAAGGTGATCGCCTGGCCGGCCTACACGAAACATCTGGCCCAACAACTCCACATGTCAATCACAGCAATCAACTCTGTTGGACAGCTGGAGGAAGCAGTAAGTCTAATTACAACTCTGATTTCAGATTCCCTTGCCTACGCGACCAGTGAGACTCCAATTCGCGATACCAGATCCTACCTCCCACAGAGGATCGGGACTTGATACGAGAGAAGAACCGGCTTCGACGTAGATGGCAACAGACATTGGATCCAGCCCGGAAGGCAGAGTACAACAAAGTAGCGACAGAGGCCAGGATAGCCATCGACAACTTCCGAGGCGCCAGATGGAGCCAATTCCTCCACGAGATGGAAGAGGATCCGGACAAACTTTGGAAAGCCACCAGGATCTTCAAATCCACAAACACGCTCATGCCGTTCATCCATGGGCTGCTGGGGGGCTTACACATCATAGGACAAGGCATTTGCCGACTCCCTGGAACGACAATCCAGTCCCAACTACGATAATGCAGATGTTAACCACATCAGCCGCATTCATCGTCAGCAGCTCACCCATCCGGCCCGTCACGCCGGAGGAAGGAAGTCGGTCCTGAAGAGGCTTCAACGTCGGAAGGTTCCTGGCTCCAACAAGATACCGAATCAGGCCCTAAGAAGTCTGCCTAGGAAGGCAATCGTCTTCATCACCAACATCTTTGACGCGATGCTTCGCTTATGCCACTTCCCCTCCTCCTGGAAAATGGCTGATGTCATCGTGATAAAGAAAAAGGCCCACCCGACCATCTGGATAGACGACTACAGACCTATCAGTCTACTTCCCAGCCTAGGAAAGGTAGCCGAAAAACTCATCCTGAATCGGCTACGAGACGAGATAGAGGAAGGGCACATCATCCCGGACACCTACTTCAGGTTTCGCTCACAGCACTCCACCACGCTGCAAGTACTACGCCTTGTTGAAAAAGTCAAAGACGGATTCAACAAGGGTCTATACACAGGCGGAGTCTTCCTGGATATCACAAAAGCGTTTGACAAGGTTTAGCATTAGGACTTACTTTACAAAATGCTCAGTCAGGGAATCTCCAAGAGATTGGTACTGCTGATCCGTTCGTTCCTTTCCCAGAGGACGTTTCGGGTGAAGCTGCGGAACACCTACTCTACCATAAGTACAATAACAGCGGGCGTGCCTCAAGGGTCGACACTCTCGCCGCTACTCTACAACGTCTACTCCGCCGACATACCGACCGTCCCACAAGTCAACCTGGCGATGTATGCGGATGATGTATGTCTATACACACAATCAACAGGTACATACCTGATTAATAGACGACCGTCTCCAGCAAGGGTTGAACTTGCTGGAGCAATGGTACAAGCGATGGAGGATCGCAGTTCATCCGGAGAGAAGCGCGGTAGTGCTATTCTCACGGTCCGGAATGGGAAGGCACAAACATGGATACCCAATCGAACTGACCATTCAACAAATACCTGGAGGTTGGTTAGTGAATCCTTCCGAATTGAAAAATTTTAACCGACTTGACTGCGATTGTCTTCGACAAGGGGAACAACTGTCTCAGACAGTCCGTAAATTTCACCGAAGTGAGGGTAATATAAGATGTTTAATACATGTGGATGCCCATGTGACCGACTGTCGAATGTTTACACAAAATTAAAATTAATAATTATTGCAAAATTCTGGAATCACCTTACAATTAAAATATAATAAACGTAGGTGTCTCAAGATCGTGAGAAAAATATATTTAAAAATTTTCAACACTTATTACTATGTAAAATTAACAATCTTAAAATTAATTACTCTACAAAGAGTATGCAATCCCGCATACATGTCAATTCTTAACCAAACCGAATCCAGCAATTTTCCATGTCTTTCTGTTGACATATCAATGCAATTGGAATGCCAATGCATATAAAAACATTATTAGACTAAGTTTAAATAAAATAAGTACCTACACTGTAAAAAAAATAAAAATGTTCATTTGAATTGAACTTGGATCCAACTTTGATCTGTCAATATCTATTGTTAAAATATACTATTCAAATTCTAATATTCGATTTCGATGTGTAAGTATATCACTGCTGATTATCTATACTTCCTGAAGGGAACATTCTGAAGGAAAATGCGTTGAAGGACTTGCCAAATGCAGAGATTTCCTACATCACCTGGACATCGTCTGGCTGTTTGCTGCTACATTTTATATCCTTTTCTTGTTATATCAAATTATTTTTAAAATATAAATAAGTAAAACTAGTAACTTTACACTTAAATAATATCAAGTACACATTCCATGACAATACATATTTTTAAACTTTTAATTCTTGTATGTTATTTAAACATTCTCATTTTTTTTTATTTCATGCTTTAAAAATCAATCTCAAAATTATATCACTAAACTAAATTAATCAATCGCAAGTACCATTTCCTTTCTTTCCCTACTGGTTATTGGTAATTCTGGATTATAATCGAAGAACTAGGCGACCTCGACGGATGAGGTAAAGCTACACATTAAAAGAGAAATCCAGTGGCGTCCAAACATAACATCTATGAGCTCTGATCCTTTACCGGCCTGCAATCATGCAAGCATGAAATCCCTCCCTCCCCCTGGTACATTGCAAGGTCATTCTTTTCTTTTTAATTTTTTTTTTTGTTTATTTATTTAGGAATAATAATAATTTTTAATAATAATATTTTGAATCTCATGTTTGAAGCTTGTTACATCTCACTGAGAAAGACAAAAGCGCAACAAAATATACTGGAAAATGTGCTATACTGTGAAACTCTATTGTTTCATCTATTTTCTGCGGTAATTTAATTTGAAATCTTATCATTTTTATTCCTAGTATATCAATTTACTTTATATTTCCTTAAGCCTAAAGCAGCATTTCGCACTTTATTATCTATAGCAGTATCTGTAGAAGTGTGTAAAGTTTTTGGAAAATATTCGAGAAATTTTCGAATGGTGCGTTTTGAATAGTACAGTGTATTATCAGCAGTCAATTATTTTCTGTATTATATGGTAATTAGTGTTAGTGTGGTTCGAAAATTCCTTCAATTCATTAATATGTATGCTCATCTACCTACATACATATTTGTAATAGGCATATATCGTCTCTAGTTTAATATAGTGCTACAGGGTAAGACAGGAAGTTATATTCATTTTAGAATGAACAAAGTGATGTTTTAATGAAGCCTTATTATTTCATAGTTAACATGCGGATGAACATACTATCATATTTCATAGGCATAATATTTATTGTATTTATAGTCTATTCGTACCTTAGAAAACAGCGTACGTCTTATGGATTATTGTCATCTGTTTTTGCCGCAAACTTGTTGCGGCTTAAACTGAATGGATACCCTTATTTGAAAACTAATAATAATAAATCAAGGTCGTCAAAACATCTTTCATAGACAATTTACCAAATAAATAGCGGACAATCAATTATTTTCTGTATTATATGGTAATTAGTGTTAGTGTGGTTCGAAAATTCCTTCAATTCATTAATATGTATGCTCATCTACCTACATACATATTTGTAATATGCATATATTGTCTCTAGTTTAATATAGTGCTACAGGTTAAGACAGGAAATTATATTCATTTTAGAATCAACAAAGTGATGTTTTAATGAAGCCTTATTATTTTATAGTTAACATGCGGATGAACATACTATCATATTTCATAGGCATAATATTTATTGTATTTATAGTCTATTCGTACCTTAGAAAACAGCGTACGTCTTATGGATTATTGTCATCTGTTTTTGCCGCAAACTTGTTGCGGCTTAAACTGAATGGATACCCTTATTTGAAAACTAATAATAATAAATCAAGGTCGTCAAAACATCTTTCATAGACAATTTACCAAATAAATAGCGGACAATCAATTATTTTCTGTATTATATGGTAATTAGTGTTAGTGTGGTTCGAAAATTCCTTCAATTCATTAATATGTATGCTCATCTACCTACATACATATTTGTAATATGCATATATTGTCTCTAGTTTAATATAGTGCTACAGGGTAAGACAGGAAATTATATTCATTTTAGAATCAACAAAGTGATGTTTTAATGAACCTTATTATTTTTATAGTTAACATGCGGATGAACATACTATCATATTTCATAGGCATAATATTTATTGTATTTATAGTCTATTCGTACCTTAGAAAACAGCGTACGTCTTATGGATTATTGTCATCTGTTTTTGCCGCAAACTTGTTGCGGCTTAAACTGAATGGATACCCTTATTGAAAACTAATAATAATAAATCAAGGTCGTCAAAACATCTTTCATAGACAATTTACAAATAAATAGCGGACAATCAATTATTTTCTGTATTATAATGGTAATTAGTGTTAGTGTGGTTCGAAAATTCCTTCAATTCATTAATATGTATGCTCATCTACCTACATACATATTTGTAATATGCATATATTGTCTCTAGTTTAATATAGTGCTACAGGGTAAGACAGGAAATTATATTCATTTTAGAATCAACAAAGTGATGTTTTAATGAAGCCTATTATTTTATAGTAACATGCGGATGAACATACTATCATATTTCATAGGCATAATATTTATTGTATTTATAGTCTATTCGTACCTTAGAAAACAGCGTACGTCTTATGGATTATTGTCATCTGTTTTTGCCGCAAACTTGTTGCGGCTTAAACTGAATGGATACCCTTATTTGAAAACTAATAATAATAAATCAAGGTCGTCAAAACATCTTTCATAGACAATTTACCAAATAAATAACGGACAATCAATTATTTTCTGTATTATATGGTAATTAGTGTTAGTGTGGTTCGAAAATTCCTTCAATTCATTAATATGTATGCTCATCTACCTACATACATATTTGTAATATGCATATATTGTCTCTAGTTTAATATAGTGCTACAGGGTAAGACAGGAAATTATATTCATTTTAGAATCAACAAAGTGATGTTTTAATGAAGTCTTATTATTTTATAGTTAACATGCGGGTGAACATACTATCATATTTCATAGGCATAATATTTATTGTATTTATAGTCTATTCGTACCTTAGAAAACAGCGTACGTCTTATGGATTATTGTCATCTGTTTTTGCCGCAAACTTGTTGCGCCTTAAACTGAATGGATACCCTTATTTGAAAACTAATAATAATAAATCAAGGTCGTCAAAACATCTTTCATAGACAATTTACCAAATAAATAACGGACAATCAATTATTTTCTGTATTATATGGTAATTAGTGTTAGTGTGGTTCGAAAATTCCTTCAATTCATTAATATGTATGCTCATCTACCTACATACATATTTGTAATATGCATATATTGTCTCTAGTTTAATATAGTGCTACAGGGTAAGACAGGAAATTATATTCATTTTAGAATCAACAAAGTGATGTTTTAATGAAGTCTTATTATTTTATAGTTAACATGCGGGTGAACATACTATCATATTTCATAGGCATAATATTTATTGTATTTATAGTCTATTCGTACCTTAGAAAACAGCGTACGTCTTATGGATTATTGTCATCTGTTTTTGCCGCAAACTTGTTGCGCCTTAAACTGAATGGATACCCTTATTTGAAAACTAATAATAATAAATCAAGGTCGTCAAAACATCTTTCATAGACAATTTACCAAATAAATAACGGACAATCAATTATTTTCTGTATTATATGGTAATTAGTGTTAGTGTGGTTCGAAAATTCCTTCAATTCATTAATATGTATGCTCATCTACCTACATACATATTTGTAATATGCATATATTGTCTCTAGTTTAATATAGTGCTACAGGTTAAGACAGGAAATTATATTCATTTTAGAATCAACAAAGTGATGTTTTAATGAAGTCTTATTATTTTATAGTTAACATGCGGATGAACATACTATCATATTTCATAAGCATAATATTTATTGTATTTATAGTCTATTCGTACCTTAGAAAACAGCGTACGTCTTATGGATTATTGTCATCTGTTTTTGCCGCAAACTTGTTGCGGCTTAAACTGAATGGATACCCTTATTTGAAAACTAATAATAATAAATCAAGGTCGTCAAAACATCTTTCATAGACAATTTACCAAATAAATAGCGGACAATCAATTATTTTCTGTATTATATGGTAATTAGTGTTAGTGAGGTTCGAAAATTCCTTCAATTCATTAATATGTATGCTCATCTACCTACATACATATTTGTAATATGCATATATTGTCTCTAGTTTAATATAGTGCTATAGGGTAAGACAGGAAATTATATTCATTTTAGAATCAACAAAGTGATGTTTTAATGAAGCCTTATTATTTTATAGTTAACATGCGGATGAACATACTATCATATTTCATAGGCATAATATTTATTGTATTTATAGTCTATTCGTACCTTAGAAAACAGCGTACGTCTTATGGATTATTGTCATCTGTTTTTGCCGCAAACTTGTTGCGTCTTAAACTGAATGGATACCCTTATTTGAAAACTAATAATAATGAATCAAGGTCGTCAAAACATCTTTCATAGACAATTTACCAAATAAATAGCGGACATAAAATACGAATTTATCAAATACGAGTAAATATTACGTATTTGGGCTACTCTTCGGCTGGCATGAATAAAATTACCTCCAATAAACACAGTTGTATGTATAGTTTAACCTGAGAATATACAATCAAAAGCGCGATTCAGATTGTTAACCTTTTTGTGGGAGGAGCTGCACATGTCATTCAAGGGTGGTCTATCAGGGTAATTATAGAAAAAAAATATTGCACAAGGTGATATTGCTCTTGCATCAGTTCAGAATTGTAATTTTTTGTTGTCTGTAATGTACATTTTAAAAATAAAAATTAATAGAAACTAATATCTGATATTATCAAATTTTATTTGTTTATTATTAATGTCGGAATCGATAACTGGCGCAATTAAATTGTTATTGATTTGTTTTATCAAAGATTGCTTCGTATCGTATATTGTACAATTGCCTGTAATGCATTGACTAGTCCCTTTTAAAACTGAGCACAAGGAAATGCTGACATTATACGTTTAGAATTATAAAAAAAGTTAATGGTATATTAAGTAAAAGGGGAAACAAAATTAGGGAGTTTAGTGATAAAGTTTGTTTTTCTATTGCACACCCTACATAACGGCTACTTGATAAATGAGTAATATTGACGCAAAATGCTTTTGTAGGACTCGTCCTTTGTTACGTGGCAATTATTTCAGAATCCTCGAGCCCATATAAATACTTAATTCGCAAGATAACTAAGATGGTGAGGTCGAGCAATTACAAACGTTGCAAAGCCCAATAGTACAAAGGAAGAATTGAGGACGGAGGTTACGACTGGAGACACATATCAATTTTGTTCTTCAATCCCGATGGGAAACCTTAGCAAAAATATCAAATCAGCAAGCACGGTATTATAGCTAAATAATTTATTGCAGGAAAGCTTTTTCTTGTGTAAAGCTTGGGCAAACAGAATGGAATTCCTTCTTAAAGCTAAATTAAGTTGTGTGTACCATTAGTTAAACTATAAGGATTGGATATTTAACTTTTTGATTAATAATTTTTGGTACGTAAGTGATAATTAGCAGTCGGATAGAAGTACCGGCTATCCTTGTTAGGGATTTCAAGAAAATATTATTGGGTATGCAGCCAATAGAACAATGAATGAAATTTCTTGCTGTCCGTCTAAGCTTTCGCAGTCAATTTATTGCTTCTTCAGAGACAATTACTACAATAGTAAGATGAAAATTACAACATTACTGAAGAAATATATATGAAAAGACTTTAACGCCTAATTAAGTAAAAATCTTAAACAAGCTAAAATGCACATTAAAATTGAGAAACATCCTCAATAGAACTATACATTACAATGTAAAATCAAAATCCTAACAGAACCACGTGGATAGATGGTGAAATTAGGTCTGATTTAAAAACCGCGAAATTGAATAATGACAGACAAAAATGCAATGTGGCCAACTAACTAACAATAAAAGGTTGGAAGCCAATGACAAAATCACTGTTGTTATTGAAAGTGTTAAGTTTCAGTTTTTTATTTAACACTTTCAGCAACAACAGTGATTTTGTCGCTGGCTTCTAACCTTTTATTATTAGTAAGTTGGTCAGATTGCATCTTTGCCTGACATTCCTAAACTTCGCGGATTTTATATCTGTCCCAGAGGGGGTATGACTGCTTTATTAGACGATGACACCCTATTAAGACGCCTCCTGTCTCTGGTTCCTGTACTAATATAGCTCCATTTCAATTTTTCTGTATGATTATCTCTTTCTGCCAGGTTATTCATCTCCACAGATCACTCAAGGTCCGTATACATAAGGTTACCTCGTAAGTTGTAGGTGAGGCCCGGGGAAAGGAAAGGGTGGATACATGATGACGCTGTGATGACGCGCCTCGCGATCATTCTCGTGCTTGTTTACGTTAAAAGGTTAGTATTCAGGTATTCTGTTATAATGAAAAGAACTTGAAAGTACATTGCAAGACACGTTCTTGTTGACAAAACATTAATTGAAAAATTTTTTAAATTAAGATTTTTTTTTTTAAAAAATAAATATTTAAACTTAAAACAAACAAAAAATCACTGAAAAGAGCGAAGTTAAATCTGAAGGACACAAATTTGCCAAGAAAAAAAGAAAAAAAACATTACATAAATCTGTATTTCTAAATTTTTTGTTTTCTGAGTTTTTAAATTAATGTTATTTCGTTAGCTTAATTTACTTGTTGTTTATGATTACCTATATTACAATAAGAAAATGTTTTCTTTTATTAAGAAGATAAATATTTAGTTTGATAATATGTAATCGTTATCTTTTTACCATTTTACTTTAATTTTTCCTAGTTTCTAGTTTAATGAAATACTCTATGTGTGTAATTCTGTACAATGTTTTGTGTTATATTTATATAATATTTTTTACTTGATTTACTTGTGTTTAGTATTACATAATAGTGGAAATTCGTTTTTTTCGTATACAAAATAAATATTTTTTTTACATATATGCACCACTTTATTTATTAAACACTGCATACGTGACGATGCGTTCGCGCTCCTTCTCTTGATTGGCTGAAAAGTTACGAGGTAATCTTGTATATACGGACCTTGCAGATCACTCACATTTGTGCGCATTAGAGATGGTAAATATCAGTATTTTACGATAACAGGTACGAAATGTTCTTGTTCTCAGATCATACCTTTTATTAGTACCTGTTACCAAATGCCTGTTACTGGCCTTCGAGTCTCGATACGGGTAAAATTGATATCGTATGTGTTAATACGCACCGAGTATATCGTTTTATAGTAACAAGTACGGATCTATCTAAGTCAGTATCAGTATCCTTACATAGCTGTCTGTTACCAGACAATTGCCAGACAACTAACGTAGTATTTTACTGGCAAAATATCAGTATGCGTACGCGTACTCATACTCGTTTCGAAAGACAATTTGTTGCACTTGGCCATTAGAACGGTAGAAGTATGAGTTAGTAGGTATATATTAAATCGTCTACCTGTTCTAAGCTATTCTGTATTCATACCTGTTACCAAATATCTGTTATAAGTATTTTGTACTATCTCTAGTGGGCATATTTTGTGTTTTGTTTATGGACGCCATTTCGACATTTTCATGCACTTTGTTAGCGTCGTTTGGCGTTGCGATTTTGTGCACGTTTTATAAATATTTTAAACGTTTTATAACTGTGAAAAGCATATTATAACATTTAAAATGCCAGGTAATATACTGATCGAACATTAATAATAACGTATATAGACGTAGAATTAAGATTCGTTTAAGGTTATGTGCGAAGAAGATGCATTATGGATGTATTATATACTTTTAGAGAACTCTTTTGGAGGAATTACAATACACAGGAAGCGAATATATGAATAGCTCTCGGATTTGTTCTGTAAGTTATGAATATTTACATGCACATATCGTAATATAAGCATAATTTAAATCGGCGTAATTATATATAAAAATAATTGGCTTTCATAGTTATTAAAATATTACAAGTAAATGGTCACATATTCCTCCATCTGTGAGAAACCAGACGTAGTTGTTTTCTTTACCATTTACAGTTATGTACTCACACAGAGTCACAACGGATTATATTTGAAAATTATTACGGTGCCTACGAAAGCGTACGGACGTGTGCTTGCATTCGCTGTGTTAATATTACAATTATTAAAAATATTTAGGTAATTACATTGTATACCGCCTAAATATGGCGCCGAGTTTACGATCTGTTGGTGAGAAGAGTGATGAAAGTGATTAACTTTCTCAAAAGTAGTGAATTTACGGAATTGATCAGCGACATTGTTAATAAAGAGGTGAATCAATTGCATCAACAAATTTCCGAATTAAAATCTGAAATAGATGTATTGAAACAGACAAACATTGATCTAATTCGATTATTCTCTAACAAGCCTACTAATATAACACTTAAGCCAAATAATACGGACCACGTAGCAACAGAGATCTATCCAAAGAAACGGACGGAAATATTCGCCGAAAAACCGAAGGCCACTGAAAAACCTGAGGTGGCGCGAAATAATACGGCAACGCACATTTTTAAAATCAACAACAACTAATTTAGGCGATACCAATAATGACACATGGACGACAGTAACGAGGAAGAATAGAAAATTAAATACTGTATACGGCTCTTTGGAAAATTCTACGCTTAAGGGAGCAACACAATATTCTCACTTTCACGTAACTGGTTTGGAACCTGACGTCACTGAAATAGAAATACTAAGTCATCTAAAAAATAAGGGAATAGACAATGTAAAGTGTGGAAAAATTAATGCTAAGCGTCCGGAAGAGTATTCTTCTTTTAAGTTATCAGTGCCGGTGATATACAAGGACCTGGTAAAAAGTTCTGAGACATGGCCGTTATATGTTCGCGTTAATCCTTTTTTGTTCAGACTTCTGAAGAAAGAAGAACGCAAGTAAATGATACTACGCAATTTATTACAACCTCTCACAAGCCAGCGCGCAATTTGGACCGTTTGCGTGTTATGCATCAGAACATCAGATGTCTGAGTAGAAAAGTGAATCAACTTGAGGTCATTTTAAAATCACATTATATTGACATTTTGTTACTATCTGAACACTGGCAAAGTGAGGAACAACTTAAGGCAATCTCAGTGAATAATTATAAGTTAGTTTCATCTGCTTGTCGATCTTTAAATAGACATGGCGGCGTTGCGATATATGCCCTTGGTTCTATTGTAGTTAAACCTAGAAATGATATTACAAACTTATCTCTATTAAACGTTATTGAAATATGTAGTATCGAAATAGTTTCTCACATTAATATAGTAATTATTGCTTTGTATAGAGTACCATCCTCGGATTCAAAAGTATTTATGAATACAATGGCTGCGCTACTCGAATTAATTGCTGGGGAGGAAAAGCACATTGTTATGGGTGGCGATTTTAACATCGACTTCACTGTGGATTCCCCTCTACAGCGGGCTTTTCTTGACCTACTGCATTGTTTTAATTTAAGTACTACTATTGATGTGCCGACTCGAGTATGCAGTTCTACAACTTCATGTATAGACAATTTTTTAGTTAACCTGCCAATTGACTCTTACAGTAGTTGCTGTTTAGACTTTCATTTATCTGACCATTTCGGTCAACTTCTTACTATCCACATTAAAACCAATATCTCTCAATATGTGTACCATCATAAGCGTAAATACTGCATGAATTCTTTAAACTTATTTAATAATAATTTAAGTAACGAAACTTGGTTATCGGTATATGAAATTGATTGTCCTGATAAAGCATTTTCTAAATTTGTAGATATTTTCAGTTATTATATGGATAAATGTTTTCCTTTGGTAAAGTGTCAGCAGAACTTAACACGTACCAATTGGGTAACACCCGATTTAATTCAATTAAAAAATAACCTTTTATTCATGCGTAGTCTCAGTAGAAAATATCCTATTTTTAAACCTGAATTTTTAAGATATGAGAAATTTTATAAGCACGCCATTGATACACGAAAAAAGGATTACAATGATAATTATATATTGTCTAGCAATAATATGTCAAAAGCTGTTTGGAACGTAATAAGATATAATTCACCTAATTTTGCAAGTAATAAAAAATTGCCTGAAAAAAAAACTTCCCTCATCTTTGTAATGCCTTCAATGATAAATTCATTTCAACTTCACAATTAAGCAGTAATTCTAATAGCGACGTCGGTATAAATCATATAAGTATTTCCCATTGTTTTTTTATTGCCCCTGTGACTGAAAATGACGTATTGAGAGTTATTAATAAATTAAGTACCTCCCAATCTGCCGGACATGATTCCATTCCCTCATTTTTAATCAAGAAATGTGCACCTAATATTCTAGCACCTTTATCTTATTTAATAAATTATTCTTTCCAGAGAGGCATATTTCCTTCAATACTAAAACTTGCAGATATAATTCCTATTTACAAAAAGGGCGATCCAAATTGTCTTGACAACTACCGCCCTATCAGTATTTTACCTACTTTTTCTAAACTATACGAGTCGTTAATGAATGTTACTATCTTATTTTAATAAATTTTGTCTTTTTACTGGTTACCAGCATGGTTTCCTTCCTAATCGTTCTGTTAACACTGCCTTGTATAAGTTTATTAACCAAATTTCCCGCGATATTGATTCAAATCATCCGTGTCTTGCTATGTTTATTGATTTATCTCGTGCTTTCGATAATGTTGATCATACTATCTTACTTCAAAATTAAATACTACGGTATTAGAGGCAATCTTTACGTTGGTTTGAAAGCTATTTATCAAATCGTAAACAAAAAGTAGTGATTGATGAATACTCATCTAATATACACACTGTAGATAGAGGAGTACCGCAAGGCTCTGTTATGGGTCCCTCACTTTTCCTGATATATATAAATGATTTACCTTTATCTTTAAACTTAGCTACAAACATTGCGCTTTATGCTGACGACATTAATATTTTAGTCAGCTCTATTGATGTTTCACGTGCTTTTGAATTGGCAGGTTCTTTGTATACGAGAGTTTGTGAGTGGCTCTCTACCAATAACTTAGAAATTAATGATGACAAGACTAAATGTATTTTGTTCCGTAATAAACATAAATATAACGTTCCTAACTTTAATTTAAACGGTAAACTGATAGAATTAAATGTATCTTCTAGATTACTTGGAGTCATTATTGATGAAGATCTCAAATGGAATATCCATATTGATAAGCTTTGCTGCGATTTGTCACAAATATGTTACGCTCTTTATAATTTAAAAAGATCTTGCAATACGTATATCCTTAAAACTTATTACTTCTCTCACTTTCACTCAAAAATGACTTTCGGAATCATTCACTGGGGCTCTGGTATAGGCGTAGATCGTATATTTTTATTGCAAAAGAGGGCACTTCGCATTATTTTTGATTTGTCGTATCACGAATCCTGCAGGGACACTTTCAAAACACAGAAAATTTTAACCCTATTTGATGCATACATTCTTGAAGTGTTATGTTTTGTCTTCAAATATAAGTCAGAATTTTATACTGACACTGCGCATGATTATAATGTACGACAGACAAATTATCTGCTGCCTCCGATGCACCGGACAACCCTTTTTCAAAAAAATTAACTTTCTTGGGGTGTAAACTATTTAATAACTTACCAAATGATATCAAGATATGTAATAATTTTAAAAGTTTCAAACTAAAAGTTAGAAGACATTTACTTGCACTCTCTTGTTATTCGTTAAACGATTACTTATCATTTCAATAGTTCTGAGCTGTATATATATTTTTTGATGTATTCTTTGTATTTTCCTGATCTTTGTAAATTGACGTTATTTTGTATGGGTTTTTGCCATAGTTTGAAATAAAGATTATTATTATTATTATTATTATTATTATTATTATTATTTAAATTTCTTTTATATATCGTCATGCATCTTTCATGTGTAAAGTGCAATATTTACAGTAGTGGTGGGCATAATCAAATGAAGGAAAAAAAATGTTTGATTACCTATATTGAGTGAGAAGCAAAATCGAATAAAATATTCATAACCCATATAGTTATAATCACAAAATTATTGTTAAAGGATGGAAGATAGACGTAACAACCTAAAAAAGTTCTCTAAATATAAACTGTAGTCGAAACGAATAACCGAGTAGGACAAATACAAATTAATTTCTCCGACAAGTATGGATTAATCGATGAATAAATGATTATGAAATTTTCAATTGCAGATCTTTCGATTTTGTCTACCATTAATTTGCAATAGGTGTATATTAGTATTGGACATCGATGTTGAACTGTGGAACGATGGATTGAACTGTAATAGCAGTATAAAATTTCTGTTTATAGGCGCAGCAGATCTGTCGACAATGAGAAAAAACGGCTAGTCCATCAATGATTTCAGAAAAGTCATTAATATGTAACAAACACCTCTACATATTATATTACGCCCCAAACGTGGGACCATGAGGGACGCCAATGTGAATGGTTTGCATGTTCGAGAAAATTTGCGCCCGTATAGAAATCGTAAGACATCATAGACTGTTTCCTATTAGGTCATATAAGCTCCAACGCTGGTTCTCTAATTTCCACTCTTTCCAATTTGAGCGGAAGATGTTGATGATGTACACAATCAAACGTTTTGGATAAATCCATTGGAGCGCTGGCGCAAATTTCACGGTCGATGACAAGATTTTCTAAAAGTTGAAACACTTCTCTCACCGTTAATCTGTCTCTAATCATTCAGATGTGGATGTAATTTATTATTATATATTTTTCAATAGCTTTTGAAATATTGCATACGAACGCCAGCGATCTGTAATTATTTATATCACTTCTATCCCCTTTCTTATGAACAGATCTAACAACGGCATATTTTAGCTTGTCTTGAAACACAGCACTCTGGAAATTTTGACTAAATCCGTTAAAGGAAAAGCAATGTCCTCTGAACAACTCTTGAGAAAAGGAATTGGAATACCGCCCACTTCTGTTGCTTTAGTGATATTTAAGGTGATAATTGCTCCAGCGACTTTAATCAGTGAAATACGACGCTGAGGAATCAAGTACATACCTATTTAACGTTTTCTAAATATATTTCGTTGTTTCTGTATGGCATTTATAAAATGGTTGTTAATATTAATCAATATTGCTGTATTTTCTTGTAAGTCACGACAGAAATCATTTAGATTAAATGGTTGTTTATTGAAAATGTCCTGTATCTGTCGGACGATATCCCAAGTTGCTCTACATCTATTTAAAGCATTAAGTACTTATGTACTGTGCATACGTTCGTCTTCACGAATCCTCAGTTACTCGCATAGGTAGCGCCTGCATTAGCCGAATGGCTTAAGGGCTTTCGAGTAGTGCAAGGGGTGACGGTTCGAATCTCACTCTAGAGAGAGATTTATACGCCTCACTAGTCTGGTGGCACAAAGCAAATCTAGGCTATGCTATAAGTGCGCTTAGCAAAGTCCTAAGGATTGCCTGTTTGGGCATCATGGGATGGGCATCATGGGAGCCATGCTCTCGACGCCGACGGCTGCTATGGAGTGTAGTGGATGGAACAGCTTGTCCGGCAAAGTCGGAGGCCACACCAGCATCTTCAACTACATCGAACAGAAAGTACCACTGTTCGTAAAGGTGAATAAGATCTCGCCAGTTTTCAGCTTTTCTGGGGGATACAGCGTAGATATCTCCAGCATGGAAACTGCAATAGCGTACATTCGCAAACCAAAACGGGGTCTATCCCGCTGGTTTGTCGATGCTTCGAAAACGCATAATGGCACGGGCATTGGAATCTGGTGGGAGGGAGAGCGGGACGGCGAAGCTTTTAGCCTAGGGACTTTCCCCACCATTTTCCAGGCCGAAATTATTAACATCCAGACTTGTGTTGAGAACATCTCAAACTGCCTGCGCAAGAATGGAAGGGTAGAAATAATCTCCGACAGCCAGGCTGCCCTCAAAGCGTTACATGCTATCAGATTTGACTCTTAGGTGATCCTGGGGTACCACAGAAAACGTGAACAGCTGGCGGAACATCGAGATGGGGGCCAAGTCACTCTGGGATCAAAAGCAATGAAATAGCTGACACGTTAGTAAGGGGCTCCAGCAAGCTGCCGTTCTTAGGTTCAGAACCGAAGTGTTGTAGCTCAAATGGCAACATCAAAACGCTTGTCCGGTCCCAACTTACTGATAGGCACTGCTCCTTTTGGAATGGACTTACCGGCGCAAGAAACTGTAAATCTTGGCTTAATCCGAATGGGGAAAGACTCCGTAAGGCAGTCTTTATGAACAGGGATTATATTAAGATTACTCACAGGAATCTTAACTGGGCACTGCGCACTAAATAAACCCATGTATCGCTTGGGGCTAGTGAACTCTGTGCAGAAAGTGTGAGAGTGCGGAGGAAACGCCTGCTCACCTTCTTGTAAACTGCCGGGCAGTGGGCAGGGAGAGGCAGACGCACTTTGGGGTCGATGGGTTGGACGAACGCAGAGTCGGTAAGTTAATTCTCAGCCAGATTGCGAACTTTTTTGATAGGGTGCAACCTGACTGAGAGGGCTAAAGTTGACATGGAGGCACAATAGATGTTTCTGAACTCCAACAATTCCAACAACATCAGTCTTAGAAAACTTCTGAAAGCAGTATGATCAGCAAAACGTCAAGCCAAAAAACAATAACGCCATAACATCCGAAAGATATATTTACTAAGTCGGTGCTTATGCATATACTATCAATAATGGATTGTGACCGATTAGTGACTCTTGTTGTGACTGTCGATAGTAGAAGGAAGACAGTACGATCAGGTTAAATTTATAAAAGATTTGGTATATATGTTGTCTTAAAAATATAATCAAAATCACCACTCAACGAAACCGTAGAACGAACTTATCTGATTATCTTATATTATCTTATAAGATTGCCTCTGAAATTTGTAAAATATCCTGCACATTACCAAAATGTTTTGAGAACATGACGGTAATTGTCGAATTTTTAAGAAAATACGTTTTAAACAATTTCAAGGAGTAGCAGATTATCCTACTGAAACAAGAATTTATTTCTGTTAGAAAGTAATAACAATAATAACAATGCAACTGAGATATATTTGGGATCATTCTCGAGTTGAAACACGACACGAATCAATTAGTTTTGTTCCGATCGAAATGACATTCCTATCCAAAATTTCTCTGTAGCCTTCTTTTCTTACCTTCCCCTCTACTTTAATTAAATCGCTCACGAAGGTCCCGCCAAAACAACCCCAAATTGTTACTGATCCTCTTCCATGCTTTATTGTGGGTGTAATGCAGGATTTAAATGCTCTTTCCTGTTGATCTACGCATAAATATTTTACTATTTGACCCGAACGTAAGAGGAATTTATACTCGTTGGTTGAAAGCCCTTTCTCCTATTCTACCAACGTCCAGTCTTTGTGTTGCCTTGAGCATGCTCTAAATATTGAGGTTTGTTTTGCTTCGTAATAACGATTTCGCATGGCAATATAATATAACAATTCTCCAGTATTATTGAAAATTTACGGGATATTTTAATATAGTTTGCAAACTCTTGTATATTTACTACTTCGCACACGCAGGAAACAAGTTTACAATTTTTTTTTTAAGATCAAATTTGATGTAATACCAGAGACAATACGAGACGTGCAAGTAGGTCCACAAAAAGGTTCGGAATATACGGATAAATATTATGTTTGGCATCGTTGTTTAATACCTACATTTTCATATATTGCTAATTCTGTTTTCAAGACGAAAAAGCACCGTCAGAGGGGGTCACAATCGATTAGGGTTTTTTGTTTGTAATAGTTGCAGTCAGTGGATTGGTGCTGCCGAAAATCACAGATAAATCGCAGCTACATGTTACTAAATTGGTGACATAGAGGTCAGTTGTCAGATGAAAGCACATAAAAGTATAGTCACAGTCGGATAAATTTGTGATCATAGGGCCCTATTCCTATATAAGACTCCAAACTGATTTGGTTATATTTGGCTTGCCGTCATAGATATTTCGTTGTATGTTTACTATCAAATATTTCATTTACGAACGCGGTAAATAGTAAGGACGTTTAATTGTTTTGTTTCAAAAAGTATCGAAGAGACTATGAGATCAACTTGAAATTTTGATAGAAGTTATTATCTTGGTTTAGTGTACATACTTATTTGTTATTGTTTCTGAAGTGCATTATTTCGTGGTGCCCCAGGGTTTTTAACCTATGACAATAGCCTATAACTGCCTAATTTATCATCCGGATTGCATGCGAGATACACAGTGCTGAGACGCTTGTAATTATGGCGAATGGAAATAGTCAAAACGGATTCGAACACTAATGATTGATTATACAAATCCTTATTTTCTTCAAATGTATGTATTGCTCCGACAGTGTTTCTGAAATATCTCCTAAAGCATTTATTTCAGCTAAAAACGGTTTTTGACATTTATACGTATCGATTGTCGCAGAGAAAGTTAGTGTTTAGAGTTTCACAAATTGAAAATCTTTTGTTTTGCTCCCTCTCTTCATGCAGCCAGCTTATCTTTTAATTCAAATTTTGGAAATACATTCTATTTGATCATGAGCGTTGTACTATCGCATGACACTGTTAGAGAAATTTTCTGTATTAATTAAAATGCACTTTATAAAGGCTATGAACAACGATTTTTTTTTTGCCAATGCAAATTAAAAAATTTTTTTTTTTAATTCTGTGACGTCATCTTCGAACAACGTGTTACACTTCTACGATAAACACGAAATCATAAATTTTACAATATGGCCGTCGGTTTTTCAGAATGTATTTTTCTACGTTTCTCACAAACAAGTGAATATTTTTAAATTTTCGTTACACATGCATAATATACAAAATGATGTAACAATCATAATGACACTGTTGAACCAATTTTATCTTTTGCGGCGTTAAGCAATTACAGATCCTTTTGTAATTTCTTCATTGCAGTAATTACTGTTAAATGGAAGACATTTATTCCATAACTTAAAACATAATTATATAATTTCATTTTTCAAGAAATTTAGAAAATTAAAAATTTATGTCCTCCACCAATTTTTGGATCACAATATTTGGTTAAACAGTGCGCCTTTGATAACACATCAACGTCTTCGATCAACCGATCTTTAATGGATCGGAACATTGACCACACAACTAGCAGATGGGTGCTAAGAGGCAGAGTGGTCTATGCCAATATGCTAGACAAAAATATCGCCATGAGGACCACTAGAGGGACTACGGGAGTCATATCATTAAACGACAAAGGGGTACGCTGATGACATTGTCATCGTAGCTAGAGGAAAATTCCCGGGCGTGGTGGCGGGCATCATGCGTAATGCACTGCGAATGGTGGAGGAACGGTGCCTTTCACAAGGAGTCTCAGTTAATCCACAAAAAACAAAGCTGGTTACTTTACCAACATGAGGAAACTCAATGACCTAGGTGGCGTTAGACTGTTTGGGCAGGAGTTACAATTAACCAAGGAAGTAAAGTATCTGGGAGTTACCCTCGATGCGAAACTGAGCTGGAAAAATCACTTAGTCAAAACAACGACCAGGGCTACGCAACTATTCTGGCGCTGAAGGAGAGTTACAGGGAAAACCTGGGGATTAAAGTCGAGGGTGATCCATTGGCTATATACTGCCGTGATAAGACCAGCAATAACATACGGGGCAGTAGTTTGGTGGAGGAAGTGTCCTCCGCAGTGAAATGCTAACCGCTGTCCAGCGGCAGGCATTGCTGGGTATCACTGGTGCAATTAACAGCACAGGGACCGCTTCTCTGGAGACCATTGTGGGTTTCCCCCCGCTGAAGCTTTATGTGAGAGCGGAGGCAATGAATGCGATCCTTAGACTGAAAGCCAACAACCTGTGGCATCCCAACTTCAGGGTGGGAGGGCACACTTATACTACGGGCACGATGCTGGACGGTCCATTGCTGCAAATGCCCACGGACTGCATGGCACCCGAAATTATCTTCACTGAAAAGGTGAGACGAACAGAGACCAGGCACGCAGTGCTAACTGGTTCACGGACGGATCCAAATTCAGCCAGGGCGCAGGAGCCGGTATTTATGGGCCCAGTCTTAATCAAAGGATATCCATAAGCCTGGGGAAACATACAACGGTCTTTCAGGTAGATGCATTCGCCCTTGCAGCCTGTGCAGAAATGATTGTAAAAGAGGGCTACATGAGGAGGAAAATTAATATAATGACTGACAGCCAGGCCATCATTAAAGCAGTCTCGAACCCCGTAACTAGGTCAAAACTAGTTAGAGACTGCAAACAATCCCTCAATGTACTGGCACGAGACTACACGGTGTCTCTGATTTGGGTGCCGGGACATGAGGAGATAAAGGGCAATGTAATGGTAGAGACACTTCATGAGTCCAGAGCCCGTTGTGGGATTACTAAGGATTCCACAAGAAGGAAGATAAGTTAGATAAAGAAAGTACAAAGAAATAGAGGTCGACTGAAGGTCAACTCTATACCAAAGCGCTGATAGGGGATGAGGTTGTTAGTTTCTTTGATAATCTACTTAGGCGCAGTAAGAAAGAAGTTAAAACCATTACTGGGTCGGCAACTGGATACTGTCCCCTGAAAAAGCATCTATACAACACAGGCCGGTTAAGCGAACCGTGGTGTAGAAGATGCGAACTACAGGAGGAAACGAGTTTACATGTAATCTGCACATGTGAGGAACTGAAGGTACTCAGGCAGAAGTATTTCGGGAGAGATCTATTGGAGCCCTCGAAGGTTCTCAAGTTCCCACTGGCCAAGATACTGGGCTTTATAGAGAACACCAAGCTGCTCGAGTGGAAATAAGAGAATTAATAGGGATGGCACAATGAGCAACTAGCTCAAGTGCCCGGATATTAAGTGCCCACCCTAACTTTAATTAATGAATGAAAGAATGGTTAAACAGGTCCGTGGATCGACCTAAGCCTAATCTAATCTAAGTTTTCCTAAAACATTTTGTATCGTAATTATTTTAATTATGGTTTAACAAGATTTAGAATCCAATGAATCATTTCCGCACAGTAAAACTTTATTTCTCATTAACGTTTTACTGCTTCAAAGAGGCGCTTCCGTTTTAATGTTTATTTATTTTGGATTATTTTAGGTCTAGTCATTATATATGAAAATACATTATCAGTATAACGATATGTTATACTGTAAGTATATGAACACTGTTATGGTACAATTTTAAAAATGAAACTTTTACTGGGCACATACCGATCCCCTGAATTGCGTTTCATAAAACAAAGTTATATTTCATCGGTTACATAAACAGCGCAATAGAAGTTCAGTTTTACGTTCCTCTGCTGAAAATATACTTTTATATTTATAAAGTGAGAAGTGGAAGTAATAGAAACAAACGTGTTTATGTATGCACGGACAGATGGGCACATATGAGCGATATATCAAGGTGAGGATAAAAAGATTCTTTATAGTTAACGTTAACCAATAAAACGCTGTATAATATATGCTATGAGATTTAAAAATGAAATATCAAATACACGCAACATACAGTGCAACCTCCTTTAACGGACACCTCTATTTAGTGCTACGCGACTGTCCACACGATTCGGGGTTTGCCGAACTCCGAGCACATATGGGAAAACGCCGAACATGGCGCCGGCTTGAGAGTTTAATGTGGTAGCATTGGGTAATATCAAATATTATACCAGTATAGATAATATGGTCAAAGAAATGTTCCACTGGCGTACTGTAGATGAACCACAAGTATTCTGTTATGGAAATTTATTACCTATACAAATGCACAACAATAGAAAATGCTGGTGTTGTCATCTATAGTGCCCCAGTGGAACAGTTCTTTGATCATGTGTATACTGGTATAATTAGTGCTTTCCATTCACCGTCTATCATTCCTACTCTGCTACTACTCTACTCTACTCTGGACCTAGAAATCAGATTTTGATGTAAACAACAAATCATGACCGCAAGGAAATCTTACTTCAAAATGTAAAAAAAATCTTACAACGATTATAATAGTAATATTTAATTTGCAAGCATTTAATTTACCAAAGCAAAAAGAAACATTTTTCCACAAATAATTTTAAAAAATCGCTGTAGCTTTCTAACCTTGTCATAAATGGCGTGTAGAGCACGAAACACTAGCAAATAAGTTAATGCATAAGGGGAGAAGGGGAGGTAAAACTGAGTACATTGGGAGTTTCGTGCTCCTTATCAAAGGAACGCTTAAATTGCAGTTAGAGTACACCGGAAGTACTACCGAACTGCTTTTATAAGTGAATGGAAAGCACTAAATATTTGGTAATATGCATGAATAAGGTAGGTTGGTGTTGGTACAGAAATTATGATGGTTAGGTCGATGTCATTGAATAACTGAAAGTCATTTTTCGGTTTCGCTCAAAATCCTAACCGCAATTTATAAGTATTTGTATTTCTGTCATAGCGATTGCGGTTGATAGCATGTTGGCAGAAACGTAATATGAATTATGGCACGCGAAATTCGAAATTACCTCTAGGGTATTAAAATATTGACAATTAGAGCTACCTATAATTAAATTTAATTCTTATTTTTTTTTTTATTAGTTTACTTTATGCTGGACCCTTTCAGGTTGATGTTATTAGTCGCGTATTGCAGAAGTGCGGGAAAAAGGATTAGAAACATTTTAAGCGAGTCATAGTGAGGGATGATTTCTT
This sequence comes from Protaetia brevitarsis, assembly GCA_004143645.1. Taxonomy (NCBI): domain Eukaryota; kingdom Metazoa; phylum Arthropoda; class Insecta; order Coleoptera; family Scarabaeidae; genus Protaetia; species Protaetia brevitarsis. The sequence goes on from RXPK01000253.1 coordinate 1,380,989, forward strand.
TCAAATAATTTATTTCTTTTTCACATCAAGGACGGAAAATTATATGTGTCAACATGCACCTATACATAAATATCATCTAACTTTTTAATTTTTCTGTTTATATACGCTTATTACCCATATTTAAGCCAAATCCTATTATAACAAAACATATAAACTCAAAGAAATTTGATTGGTAACCTCTTCATCATATTTAAAACAAAATTGTAATTATTGATTTAATTTATTTCAGTATTACATGCTTTTAAAGTAATGCAAATACAGTTCTTTAATTTATTTGAAATGAATCAATTTAATGTAATACTGATCATTAACACTTACACTGGATCAAATAAGTCTCCATACAATCGATAAGATTTGCAATTTACACTTTTAACTTAGTTTATGGTATTTAGGAAGTTCATAGGCACATGTTTCACACAAAAGCAACATTTTAATATACCAATTACGTATATATAATAAAATGATATAAATTCAAACACAAAAAAGTTTCTGTGTGTCTACCCTAACTTAATGAATGAATGAATGAATGAATGATGCTTTGTTTTTAATTTGCAAAAATGCATGTCAACAAACCTCTGTCATTTTGGGAGTCGTTAATATTCAGTGACGAATCGAAATTTAACGTTTTTGGATCAGATGGAAGAGTGATGGTTTACTATAAATTGACTGTATGGAGACTTTTTTGTATTTGAATTGATATCTGTTGATTATAAATGTTTTTTTTTATTTGTAATGAGTACAATAAAATGTTGCCTTTGTACAAATCATGTACCTGTGAACTTCCTAAATACCTTCTGCAATATTTCTTCCTCGATAGATATGACATTAACTAATTTAAAAGCGGAAATTGAAAGTCTTATCGAGTGTATGGAGACTTATTTGATCCAGTGTATATCAAAGGATTTACATAAGATCGCAAAAGATCATATGTCAAAAAATAGCCTTCTGAAAATTGCCTGTTTTGACATATACGACCACGACATGCTGCAATGTAAGAGTACGTGTATTAAAAGGAATTTGTACCTGTAAACTGCTGCCACAATAATTGTCATTAAAAACAGTTTAAAAATCATAAGAGCTGACTAGACAGTTGTCACTAACGGGTGCACGAACTTCGTCGAGCCGAACATTCGAACACGTTGACATGCGTCCTTTTCCGACGCAGATCGGGAATAGGCGAACAGTTTGCCGACTAGTTCGCCGAACTCCGAACTGCCCATCCACATGGCTAGAGCTTCGGCAAACTATGTGGACGCACGTTTATGTCTGTCCAGCTTTACTAGTAGCTCGTCCACGACCATGTTTCACAGTAAAAAAGGATATAGAATCCCATCCTCCGAGCACCCCCTTTTGGCCCGAGGACCCTAGACAGAGCTCAAAGCTCAAAGATAGTACCCGCTACAAAGACTGCTCTGCGTGGCCTCGAGAATTTTTTTTAGTAGAAAATCTGGGGAAATTATCCAACGTAACATCCAATGGTATACATAATTACAAAATTAAAATAAAATGAAAGTAAAAGGTCCGTCCCATGTCCTGGGTAATTCCTATAAGGAACAATAAAAATTGTGTGGGAGGCGCTAAGGACTTGATCCTAGCACAGGACACAAATGAAGGTATCTGTCCTCGAAATGACAACTCATAGGTAATATAATATTTAAGGAGGATATTATTATTATTAACAAAAATAAATGGCATCAGAAATACACAATACGCCTGAACGATATCTACAATTATGCCCAAAAGTAATAAAAAAAAATGCAACTTGGGTTTAGATGAATTTTACAAAATTAAATACAAACGCAAATAATTTGCATCTATGTTAATATTGTTTTGATTTGGTATGTTTTAAAATATTCATTATGTTTTACATTAATTACCTTTTGACAGTAGAAGAGTATGCAAGTTGTCATGTTGGTTGTCATCGATGCAGTTGTGCATATTATTTGATGTTATTAACAATGAATTCATAAATGATAATTATATATTACTTAATTCTTCCAGGTTGACTCCTGTGAGTACATGATTACAAAAAAAGTGATGAATGAAAATCAGGTCTAAATCTCACAAACTCTATTTATTAATTATGGAATGTCGCCAGTATTCCATTATTAATAAAAAGAGTTTGTGAGATTTGGACCTGATTTTCATTCATCACTATTTTTTATATTATAAGGAAGGTGGGGCAAGATGCGAACATTAAGCTTTAGAACATTGCATCAGGATTGCAAATTGATATACAAGGTTCTAAGTACGCTTGTTGTAATCTTTAAACATTTATCTGCTGATGAATGAATTTACAATTTTTCGATGGGTACTCTTAATGTTGTGAGAAAATTTTGAAAAGAAATGTGTAAATACACCATCTTGCCCACCCATGGGGACAAGATGGGTGGCAAGGGTCCAGGTGAGTTTAAGAATGGGTCGTACCATAAATCTAGGTAATAGGTAAAGAAAAATTGATATCTTAAAATAGTCTTAAAAACATGCAGGAACAAAGCTTGAACTCTTTAAAGCGGAACTACTTAAAATAATATATAATATAATATATAATAATAATAAATTAAAAAATACAATAACGATAAGAAAATTAAACTTAATCTTCACAATTGAGACAATAGAAGATGAACTCATCCACGTTATTCGCACAGCCTCCATGTACTCAACCTCGCCATCCATGGCATTGTATCAATACTTCCCCTCACACTACTAACATTGGGCGTCATCTTCCTCAACAGAAGAACTTGATTATTTCTTTGACGTTTTCTAGAAATCTATCTCTTTGCTTTCCTTACAAAATTCGGCTTCTTGATCTCTTCTGTGTTCTTCTTTGTCATTTTTTTCCTTTAACTCTCCCTCCGCACTTCTAGTTGCCTTAGGGATTCTCCAGACTTCTATTTTCTTGTAGCAGATTTTTATATAAATATTTGAAATAAACAAATAACGCAGTATAGAAAATAGATGCAATACATGTCAATTAATAAGCACAAAAAAGTGTAATTGTAAATAATTTACTTATGCTTCCGATAGTGGCCGTTGAACTCACCATCAAAATAATAACGAAATTCTGGAAATTGCAAAGTTCACGCACAAACAGCAATAACTTTGTTATTACGACTAGTAAAGTTTCCTACATTACAACAAACATAAAACAGCACTTGTCAATATTAGGACTGTTATTATTAGACAGATGCTTACCGCCGTTTTGTAGATAAGACGATGTCCCCATCATGCCTTGTGACCCCATCTTGCCCCACCCTCCCCTACTATTAATTAGAAAATAACAGCAGTACATAACATAAAGGCGATAAGGCACTGTGACCCATAAGATCTATTATATCTCCTGCTCTTTCTAAATTTACAGCTAACCATTTAGTCATATTCCTTTTAAAAAGCTTGAGACGTTGGAAGGCCTCAGGTGAAACAGATGTTGCATTTCATCTTCACATACCTCAGATGTTATGTGAACGTGGATAGACGTTTCATCTTGTTTGCTACATCACCTTCATTCTACATCCTCTGCTATTTTAAGCCTACTGAATACCTGAGTAGGTCTGTTGAGTCTGCTCTCAATGATCCCTGTCAGTATTATAGACTTTATTTAATAGATCTGGCTTATAAATTTCTAGAAGAATTTTCCTCATTTCTTAGAGAATTAAATAAATTTCTTAACATTTGAATTCTCTATTTCACTTTTAAGTTTTTTTTTTAATATTATGCTGTTGCTTATCCACAATTCTTTCCTTAGCTTGTTCAGTTTTTGATTTTGTATGCACTCTTAGACTATATTAGAACTAATTACGTATAATATAAGAAACCTTGAATGATTCTCCGCTGTCAGACACTATGATGATTTCTCGTTTTCGGCAGTTTTTTTCATTAACGAGCTGGATGACTGAAAGATACTCGAGTGTTTGTCAAAGCTTTCGAAATATTTAGATCCATCTGCATGTACAAAGATATACAAATAAACGCAGCAAAAATTTGCTTGTGACATTGATACATATTAGCGTCCTATTTATAGAACCACAGATTTCAAATGAATCGAAAAAGCCAGAAAAAAACTGACTAAACCCGAGATATTTGCTGGCTCTCTATTTGCTGCTGATCCTCAGTCATAAATCGCGATATATGGTAAATGAAATTTCCCTTCAAATCCTTTTTTTTATAAATGACATCCCTCATAACGTTTTTGTGTATATTTTTTCTGACAGATCCTCTAAGCTTAGTGTATTACGGTTGTTCCTGTAAAGTGCTTGTAAATCCGTATCAAAAATCGCGAGCACTGGCCAAAAAACGTCAGACAAAATAAAAAACGTGACCTTCCGCAGAAACCAATATTAAGTTAGACAGACAAAATAAGATTCGTTTAAATTAGCTTATTTTCGAGTATGCTTCTTTCTACGTTTATACATCAAAAATACATTCTATAGATCTAAAATACTTACTCAACAACGCATTTTAAAAGTTATCTTCGATTTTTTTTGGCTAGGTTAAATCAAACTATCCCATTTAATAAAATGTTTTCTTAAATTGCTGTAACCAATTTCACTTATGTAGGTATACTTATTCTGACACAATATTTTTTAACCGTTTTACTGGTTTTTAATGTTTTTTATTTGTATTTTTATAATTATATGTATAAAATTGTTTAATATGAACAAGAAATGTTTTAAAAACGTAAATAATTAAAGCCAAGAGAAAATTAAACTTTGAAAATATTTGCAAAAATCAGTATTTGCCTCATATATCAATTCTATCTACTATCTCTTTTGCTCACTACGTGCATATAAAAATAGCCTACATTAAATGTAAATTTAAGTTACAGTAACGAACGTTAAATTTAGAGTTGACTTTCGCATACGTTATATTTAAGTTTTCTAATGGGTCTATCTATTTCTTCTCGAAGAATTGGTAACCAATTTTGACATTTTAAATAGAGAACAAAAAGCCAATAGTTAAATGAGCGACGTGCTTCTTAAAATTAGCGGACGACAGTGCTAAGCAAAAGTTAATCGCAAGTAACAATTAATCAACTGTAATTATGGAATATTACAATTACAATATTGAGTAATTGTAATTGCAAAATATTATTTTTCGCAAATATACTGAGTGACATTAGAAGTATTACATCTAGAAGGAATAATTTGTTCAACTTAATTTTTTTGGCAATGTGATAGTTCTATATCAAAAATGAAACGAAAACATTAGCAAGAAATTTTATTAACGTGTAATACGAAAAAAAAAATAATATGTTTGGCGACCTCGTAACTGAGTATACTCTTTTACACGTCCAGGCATCGACAAAATGAGATGATCATTATGTGCTTGTGGCACCACCTTCCAAGCAACTTGAACTTTGTACATTAACTGTGCCAGGGTCTGTGGAGGATGGTGCAAAGTGCACAGTCTCTTCCTCATGATATTCCACACATGTTCAATGAGATTTAAATCCGGTTAACGGGGTGGCCATGGCAAAACATTAACTCCTGCTTCTTGGAAAAAGTCCTAGCAATATGAAGACTTGCTAGAAAAGTATGTGTGGACAGCTATCTAAATCAGGTAGTAAAGTGGTTTGTAGGACATCATCAACATAACACGCAGCTGTCATACTGCCTCGAATAAAGAGAAGTGGTGATCGGCTACCATAGCCATAGCCCCCCCCCCCCCCAAACCATTGATTAGATTAGATTAGGATTGGGGCCCTTTTCCTACAGGACGCTCTCTAATTTTGCCCTCTTAATTAGGCCTATGATCTTTGAGAGCGGCTTCTTTATGTAGCTGTTATTGTAGACTGAATAGGCAAACAACATAAGCCTACCATCACCGGGACAAAGACAGACAAAAGAGTTCCTAAAGGAGAAGAAGCCTGAAGTCATGAGAGATCTACTGAATAAAGACAGGAATACTGTCAAAATGATTGTAGGTCTGCTGACTAATCATTGTAGATTGAATAGGCTTATGTCGTTTGCCTATTCAGTCTACAATGATTAGTCAGCAGACCTACAATCATTTTGACAGTATTCCTGTCTTTATTCAGTAGATCTCTCATGACTTCAGGCTTCTTCTCCTTTAGGAACTCTTTTGTCTGTCTTTGTCCCGGTGATTTTTACCACCACACTTTGGACTGATTATATATCCATTCATTGATTGATTTTTTAATTTGCGATTTGGTAGTGCCGAAAGAGGGGTCGGCTCCAACGAATGGCCTAGTTATATTTTGCTTCCCCACCAGGGGGGGAAAAATTTCTTTTCATTGTTTAGAAAAATCGACGTAATCAATATTCGTATATTTCGACTGAAATAAGAAGCAACTATCTTATGATTTTTTTCTAAATTGATTACAACCTTATCAATTTTTTTTATTCTGGTATTTGTAGAAAGATCTCATGGTAGACATGTTTTCTGGTCTTAAAGCTACGAACTTCTGGGTAAACACTTAAATGAATGTCATTAAGTACAAATAATTTAGCTTTATTGATTTTGGAGTCAGGCATACTATTTATTTTCTCTCTAACGTTTCACCATTCACAGAGCGTAACTCCCTTATGAGCTTATTTAAAATTTTTGGTGAGTTTTGATGAAAATAAAGGTGTGTTTGCTATTTTAAACACTTAAACCCTGCAGTACAAGCTTAAAAAGCGACACTAACTGTAGACTGTCAACAAAACTGACATTGACAACTGACAACAAACAAAAATGACAAATATATTTTCTCAAGCACTGAACATATCGCCCGCCTTGAAAGGTTTAACTTTCAAAACAAATAAGAAAAAATATAGTTCAGTGGTTGATGAAAAAATTGACATTAAGAATCATGCTTCAAAGGCAAAACACAAAGTCTGCATGAGCTCGCTTCAAAATGCCGTATCCGAACAATGGCGGCACAAATGATACCATCTTTGCCAGGATGAATTTCTATGATGCAGCCAAGATTCCACTCTAAGGGAGCGACGTTGTATTCTTTGATTATTACCAATAGTCCTACGAAAAGGACTCCCTGCTTATTCCATTTGAAATCAGCACTTCCAGTTGGGTCTCCGCTGCAACTGGCTGAGATATTATTCTTTCCATCGGTTCCAAAAGTGGGTATTGATTTTCTGAACATGCTGCCATTAGGTGAGCCTATTCACCTTACCTCTGCCAAATCCTGATTTGGTATCGATGTGCGAGTGTCTCCAATTAAGTAATGACCAGGACTTAGAAAGGAAAGATCGTTGGGATCACTGGATAAAGAAGTGGGAGGAGGGGAATTGCGAATTGCCTCGATTTCTGCTAACAACGTGATAAACATTTCGATAGTAAGGGATGCAGATGCTGATTTTTTAAATGGCTCTTCATTTACTTCACTGCCACTTCCCACACTCCGCCAAAATGTGGGGCTCTGGGTGTAATAAAGTGCCAATTGATGTGATTCTCCAGCGCGTACTTCGAAATCTCATTCTTAAAGCTCCTTTGTAAGCATATTGTACGATCCTTTAATTCTTTATTTTCTCGAACGTCATCCGAGTGTAAGTTGATTATCTTTCCTCTTTCTGCCATGAACCGTTGCGATGTATTCAGGAAAGCTTCCGAGGATAGATCACTTACAATTTCTAAATGTAATGGTGTTGCAGTCAAACAGACGAAAACCGCGACATACATTTTCCTGACTTTACTGTTTCTCCTTTTACTCTCCCGAATCATAAATGAACCGCAGTAGTCGACTCCGGCGTTGAGAAATGGTCCAGGTTGTAATCAATGCTACGGAAACTTACCGACATCGTTATGTATCCGGCTCGAAGGACCAATGTTTGTTTCCTTGTTAATGCTTCACCTTTCACGGGGCGTAAGTCCCGTATGAACTTATTTTAATTCTTTGGTGATAGCTTTTTGATGAAAATAAAGGTGTGTTTGTTATTTTAATTTATTTAAACACAGAAACCCCGCACTACAAGCTTAAAAAACTACACTAACTGTTGACTGTTAACAAAACTGACATTGATAACTGGCAACAAACAAAAATGACAAATATATTTTTGCAAGCACTGAGCACATGCTAATTAAAAGTTTAGTTTGTAGTTCTTCTCAACTAGTATAGTCATTTTCACTAACTCACCATATTACAGCAACATACAAAATATGAAGACACAAAATAATAAATAGAATAAAAAAGTTTTACAATTAATTACCCTAATCACGAATTATTAATGATGTGCCCTTTTGTTAAAGTTTTGGATTTTTTTGGTGGGTAACCTTTCCTTTTTAAATACGAACGAAGTTTTGGATATTTAGATATATCAACATCATGTTTAGATTAAGAGCAACAACCAGGTTTAAATCAAAAAGATTTTCAACATTGAATAATTAGCCCATAAAGTTGAAAATTTCATTCTTAAACGAAGCTCTAACAAGTATGCAATAACAACATTTTCAGAAAGAAATCCATTTTCTTTTCTTCTTTCGATTTCGTTGGTAGTAAATTAAATGACGTGCTATTCAATGCCTCCATTAGTTCGAGTGGAGTACCAGGCGGAGAATATTCTTCATCACTCAACATAATGGCAGACTTTATCATAGGTAAAAAATATAATATAGTAATACAGAAGTATAGCTTCTGTATAACTTCAAATCAAAGTTCCAGACCTTTTAAAAGTGGTGGCGCGTAACGGTAGTCAGTAAAAACTATTTCCAAGTTTTCCAACACGCGAGTAATTTGATATTAATTTATATACTGGGTGAGTTTTTTTACCTGAGACAACGGAATATCTCTAAAACATTGCATCAAATCAAAAAAATATCTTGATTAGATTTGTTATAATGTAGGGGGCTCACTGAATGTGCCGAATTCGATCCTCCACCTCACTCCCCCAGAGGGGAGGGACAACTTTGAAATCTTAAATGGGAACTCCCATTTTGTTATTGCAGGATTTCGGGATTCTAACGCCATCAAGTATGTAGTAATTGTTTGAAACTTTTTTTTCGATTCGTAACAGATTGCGCTTTAATCTAAAAAAAATACACAAAAAAGAGAAACAAGCAAACATGATTTTGTGTTTTTTTATTTTAACATTAAATAACATTTCAATAACATTCGAAAAACTGAACTACTGGATTATTTTGTGTACCTACACATCTTACTTAAACTTCTGTTTAAGTAAGATGTGTATTACATTACATATTATCTTGTTATTATTACGTACAGCTTCTCCCACAAAAAGGTTAACAATCTGAATGGCAATTTTGATTATATATTCTCAGGTTGAACTATACATACAACTGTGTTTATTGGAGGTAATTTTATTCATGCCAGCCGAAGAATAGCCCAAATACGTAATGTTTACTCGTATTTGATAAATTCATATTTTATGTCAGCTATTTATTTGGTAAATTGTCTATGAAAGTTGTTTTGACGACCTTGATTTATTATTATTATTTTCAAATAAGGGTATCCATTCAGTTTAAAGCGCAACAAGTTTGCGGCAAAAACCACAAAGGGAAGCATTTGTATTTATCTGATATTCGCCTCTTATAACATATGTATAAACATATTTTTCATTGAAACCTCGCATAACTGAAATACATACAGTTACGGACAAATATCATACGCATATTCTTTCATAATAAAATTATTAAAACATTTCAATTAAAATTTTGCATATCTTTCATTTTTTTTATTATCTCTCAATGCTTTCTAAATAGTTAGTTTTTCATTGCTTTTTTGCAACATAATACTGAAAAATAAATTGCAATTAACTCTTGTCTGCGATTGTATATCTCGATGCTAATATTAGGTCTCTCTTATATTTTTAATAGTAAAAAAATTAGAACACTGAATAGTTGAAATGAAAGCAATAGCTGTTGCAGAAATCAAGGCATCATTATAAATCTGATGACGGCATTGGTAAATATGGGGACAATTTTGTGTTTCAGCACGATAACTGTCCCGTGCAGAAATCACAAATACTGCAAGAATGGATACGTTCTGCAAACATTTATTTAACACGTATTGATCTGGCGTCTAAATAGTCCGGACTTAAGTCTTATTAAAATGTTTGAGCTGCATTAAAGCAGAACATATATTTATACATGTATAAAGACTTAATTCCAGAAAATGCAGATAAACTATGAGAAACTTCTAGGAAGTGATCGAAAATAATGAGGATTGGAGACATTGGATGCTTCAAGATTGAAGAAATGAATTTATGCAAATGTTATAATTAGATAAAAAAATAAAATAAATTATATGGTGAGAACATTTTGTTATTACAATATCACATGTGTATATGTATGATACGTTACTAGCAAAGTATGTCCTTGCATTTACTGTTGAAAGTTATAAATTTATTTATATTCAAAATGGGAAATAAGGTATTCTAATAAATCAATAAGAACATTCAGAAACAGAAAATCTATTTTGCCAAGGAATACATATAAATATTATTTCAAGGCGTGCTTGTTTACGTCTTAATAACAAAAACTAAATTATAAAAACAAGAAATCCTGTGTCGGATAAATACACAACGAATTATACATAACTGTTTACACCAATAAGCCGCAGCTGTAGTAAAAGCTGTAGTCCATCCTAAATGCGCTCGCCACATACATTTTCGCGTAGGTCGTTAACTTTCTTTTGGTAGGAGCTGTACATATTTAACAACATATTTTAGTTTCTTCTAAGTATTATTGAATCCTAAACAGTATTTTAAATAAAAAAACCGGACGTTTTGGTTTATTTGCGTGGACACGCATGTATACATTGATTTAAAACTTTTGCCTTTTAACGGAAAATGCAAGCAGCTGTATTCAACCTGAATGCTTTTTTACGCGAAGTAATTTAGTTTTATTCATGTTCCCACGTGCACAAGTCTCAAATACACAAACAATAATGAACAAAAGCGAATATTTTTCGCGCGAGGTTAAAGAAATTTCAGAGATAATTGGAATCTTTTCAATTAATGCTGATTTATTTATAAGCCAAGGAACTTTACAGCAAGATGTAGTGTTTGAAGGTTTTAAAACTGTTATACTCGGGAAAAACAATCTTGTTTTCAACCATCTTTCATGCATTTGGTTACAGTTACTAAATTATTACTTGATTTAGGAATATTAAAAATATTCCTGTATTCAATCAAACAAATAATTTGCTTAGTAGATTTATTTGAAGCTATTAGTTTAACTAAATATTTACATGAAGTAAAAATAAATATCGCAATTATTTTCGTTACAGCAGTTTTCTCCCCATATAGTACAGCAGATGAGCGGATATACTTATGTGTAGTAGAGAGATTGTCGCATAGATAGTGTATCTCCTATTTCATTCCAGTAACAGATAATATTTCGCACAAAATAAGCTGGAAACTACGATCGTAATATACTAATCTGGTATATTTATCAGGCCATCTGATAGGAGTTATCGCCATTGAAAGGACGATTTCTTTAACGGCACACTAGAATGCTAGGATGGTCACTGCGACCAACTCCCTCCCAATACTGCTAGGATTTACAACATTCTAACGGCAAATCCCTCCTTAGTGGATGGGTTTTTGGAGATAATTCATTTTCATTTCGATTAAAAATGATCGCGGCATTTTGTTGTGTTTACATTTAAGTCTGAAATGAATAAATATTATGATAAAAGGAAAAACCTCTTGAATCAAAATGCTTACGGTTTTTTTTTGCCAGTCTGCATAGTTTTCAAGTTCAAAATAAAGAGGACTTGAATCAACTATCAATATCTTTCACTTAAAAGAATAAACTGTTTCAACGAAAAATATATTATTTCCTAAGAAATGCGTGAATTTAAAATTATATTCCTTTTCAAGGAAACACCAAATAATGTTGGCTATATAGAAAACGCAAAAACTTTTGGTTTAATGCAGTTCCTTTTAAATGAAAAGGATATTTCTCTCAGTGTAGTATTTAAATATAGGTACGATTAACATATTATGTTCAATTGCCACTTCAATTTTTCTTCGTGTCAGATTACTAGAGGATACGAATTAACTACACGAATAAGTTCTCAGAAATTTTAATTAAATAATTTTAACGCTTCCGCACATACTTCCTTAACCGGAGTTGCAAGCTCGAAATAAATAGGTCAGAAGATTATAAAGTTCTATGAAATTAAACAATATCTTTGATAGATATAGGCACGTGGAATTCCTTCTAAAGTGGTTCATCCTAAAATGTTTATAACCGTTATTTCTGCTCTTTATTTTTGTTTACACCAAAAAAAAAACGGTTCCAAAAAAGAAAAAGAGGAGAAACAAAAGCAGATATTTTATTTTAAGTAAAATGTAAGCGAATAAAGGCGAAAATAGTATTCATGATACTGGCATTTTACCTGCTTCTCGGTAAACAAAAAGAAATCCGACTACAAAATGTGAATAAAATTGATGACTGAAAATGTTGGGTAATAAACTTCCAGGCAGCCATAATGCCCTATGGGGAAGCTTAATTTTGAATAACAGCTACATATAACTATTTTACATTATCGCTTGGAATCGAACACTATGTACACACACCAAAAGTTAAATGAGGTATATTAAGAAAATTACAAAAAAAATACATCTGTTGTTATTATTATTATTGGCACTTCTAAAATAATTTTAGCCGAACGTAGTTACAATTACTCACTCGCGCTGGAGCGCGTCCAATAAATTTTTTTAACTTGTTCCGTTTGGAAAAACTCCACGCTAACGGCAAACTTACTTAAATAGAATTTGTAAGAGTATTTTTTTAAGTAAACACACTCGTAAATTTAAATGTGAAAGAACTGACGGTATTGACTGTTACCTAGTTATTTGATATTCCTAAATGCGGTATTACAACCAGCTCGGGCTCATTATTCACCTATCAATCGTTGGTTGACGTTATAGATACACATGGGATGATTAATATTTTTAAGAAATTCGATTTAAGACGGAATGTGTTGCAGTTATAGAAGGAGGATTTGTTATTCATGGAAAACCAAGGTAATAGAGACAATTTAAAAAAAAAGGAGTTGTAGGATATCAAGATTTTCGATGAATAAATACACTCCGCAAAAAAATTATGGAATCACTTTATCTATGCAAAGTAAATCGTTGCAATAATGTTTGTTTGTTTTGGTTTTATGACCTTGTCACACACTAATCTAATTGCTTGAGCTTTAGGTGCTTTACATCTTTTCATTTCTTTCAAAAATTGTTAAGCTGAAAACTACAGTTTTTTCTTTTAACATTTATCACGTGTTTCTTTGTAGAGCCCTCTTGCCTGGTTTGGTAAAGATGAATGACGGTCACCCAATGCGCAATGCACGTAATTTGAGCCACGAAGAAATTGTCCAAGCTATTTCGTTAGTTAACGATGGTAGGAGTCAAAGATACGTTGGTAGGGTGTTAAGTGTCCGACAATCGACAATTTCAAAACTGGTGCGCAGGTACAGAGAAACTGGGGAATATAAGAGGAGACCCAGGACAAGGTAGGAAGCGGTCAACTACGGCCATAGACGATCGCTTTTTACGACTTACAGCCTTGCGAATAAGGCATTGCACTGCAAGACAGATTAAAAACGAGCTGCTTACCGTTCGAAATGTAAATGTTACGTCTCAGACGGTAAGGAACCGACTTAGAGAACAAGGAATACGTGCAAGAATACCAGCTAAAGGTCCCATACTCACTAGAGAACACCGAATTCACAGACTACAATTTGCGAGAGATCATCGTGATTGGACCGCTGAAAATTGGGCTAACATTTTGTTCACAGATGAGTCTAGATATTGCCTGTTCTCATCAGACAGACGCCTGCCAGTATATAGACGAGATGGTGAGCGCTTCAGTCAGTGCAACTTCAGGAACACAACAAATTTCGGAGGTGGTTCGATTATGATATGGGGAGGTGTTTCTTCAGAGGCTAACATGGAGTTGGTGGTTATTCGTAATGATTCTATGACCGCATGACCGCAGATTAGGTTTATCTTAGAGCCACATGTGGTTCCATTTGCTCCTTATATAGGCCCGAATTTCCGTTTAATGCATGATAACGCTCGTCCCCACATCGCCAACATTGTACGAAATTACCTAAATGAGGTTGACATACGTGTTTTGGAGTGGCCAGCTAGAAGCCCGGACATGAATCCAATAGAGCATGTCTGGGACCACATTGGGAGGAAACTACACACCAGGCAAGTTCCACCAAGAACGCTAGAAGAGCTAGAAGCAGCGGTCAATGAAGAATGGAACCAAGTGGGTCAAGACTACATCAGAGGTCTTTTGGAGTCTTTGCCTAGGCGGATGGCCGCCGTAATACGGGCTCGAGGCGAAAATACTCATTATTAGTTCAAGTTTCATTAATTAAATTCTTTGCGTCGGAGTTAGTTTTTCAATTGTCATGTTTATCAAGTTGCGATCTTTGGTTTTCCTTTGCAGTTTGTTCTATTTTTAATATGTTTGTGTACTACTTAGTTACATTTTGAAAAAAATTTAAAAAAATTAAAAAAAAATTGGGTGATTCCATAATTTTTTTGCGGAGTGTATATAAAGAACATGGCCATATACATATAATTCTTACTCGTGCCGAAAACAACAAAACCGCAACTTTTAGTGACTTTTTTAAAGACTTTAGTGTTGGGTGCTGTTTCTGTTTTGTTTTTAGTGAGCGAAACTTAAACGGTAAGATCAAAAGTTTTGATATGTTTATTAACATCATGTCAGTACCGTGTGCGATTAACTTATCATGTTATTTTCTTGAACCTTTAGAATAGTTGAAGGAACAAATTGTATGATGGCGTTCTTAAAAAAAAATAGATTGTACAGTTCTAAAAGCTTCTACAAAAATTGTTTTCTTAGCTTCAAGCATAAATGACACAGACATATTGCACGACAAGTAGACAGAAAAGAGATGCTTAGCTAGCATGTATAAAAAAACCTATCTCAGGGTTCGTACGTACTGAGTATCGAAATATTCAACAGTTGTCCGTCTTGAAAAAAGAAATGAAATAACCACGAGCCAATATAAAGCTATTTTTAGCGAGTAAACCGTCAGTTTTAATGTCATTATTTTCTGGACAGATGTATAAAATTCGAACATCCTGCCACAATTACGTCCGCTTTTTACGAGCATAATCCAATTAAGATGTGATATTTCAGGCTTTTTACAAAATCTCCTGTGGTAAATGTTTAAATAATTTAGTTCGTTGTAGCAATAAAAAGAAATTAGTAATACATAAGTGTATTCTGCAAATTTGTAGAAACTTTTAAAATAGTAGTTTCGGTATTCTAAAATAATCACGTGAGTACTTCTATTCCTATAATATGTATGCTTAGGATTTGAAACATGTTAAACATCGTGTTTGCAATTAATATGGAAGGTAAACAAATCGTGGGTGTAAAAGGTTATTATTTATTATTCTTGAACTTCCACACACGCACAATACGGAAACAGATGTTATTTTTTTTTACAAACATTAAAATTGATGCAGGTCAGTGTTATTCGTTGTTATGAGGAAGCCCGAGGAGTTATTTGACTGAAAGGTCCGACTCGCCTACAACTGCCACGTGTCCAATGTATATTTTTCCAAAAGTAGCTTGGTATAAACATCTCTACATATACGTGTACACAAAAAATACAGAAATATAGGTTTATGCTTCTAACAAATAAACAAAAATACTTCGAGAAACCTGACTCAACATATGTATAATGAAAGACTACCGTATCCATTGATAATTATGAGACAATAATCAGTCTGATTATTGAATAACTCGAAATAATTGTAAAAGCTGACAACAGAGTAAAATATGTTATATTATCACACTTCGAAAATTTTTCCTATAAATTATGCTATTTCGCTTTCTAGGGGTATGGATTAAATAGTAGGTATATAAGTTATTCACCTATCACTGTCAAATTTATCGTCAAGCAATGTGTCATGAAATGAATAACAAATACAATTGGATTATTAATTTATAAGATAACTTTAACGATGGGATATTAATCAAACAACTAAGGTGATTAACTTATTTGTAAAGATTTTATTTAGTTATAATTTACAAGTGTTCAAAATGGTCACCATTCTGCTGAATGCATAATGCAATGCGACGTTTTATCCAACAGTTTGTATGTTTCCGTCAAAACCTCTTTTCAGGGTGTTGTCTGTTATGAACACTAAAAGTGCAAAACACCACCTACACCTACGTCACGCATGCCATCGCGCTCATAAATTACTGAAAGTTCACTTTTCAATTTTACACTGTCCAACATAGGATAAGATTTCATAGTTTTTTATACACATAACTAACCGACACAAAATATGACGATTTTTTTCCCACATCTTCGTTATTTTTTGTCGCAAATAAGCATTGTCTAACTGCTCATGTATGTCCACTTTGCCTAGAACACTAAAATCCACACATGCATTCATGTGAGAAACGGAACTTTCGTGTTTCTTTGCCCTCTCTGTGATATGCCTTAACTCATTTAACCGTTGTTTATTCCACGCACTGACCTCTTTCTTAAAAATTGAGCAGATAAAACAAAATAGTTTATTTGTTAGTGAACATCCGCACATCGACTCATATTTTTCATATATATATTTATTGAATGCTCTATTGTAAGTTCGAGTTTACTTGTGGAAGTGTACTTTATTTGAAGATCACGAATAGGTCTTCCTTTATTCTTATTTAAAAGTGTTTCTCAAATGAGACCGGTTTTTTTAAAAGATTTTGCACACAATTAACTTCCATCATTAATAATAAACGTCACTTCAAGCCTTTTAAATCATAGATGCGCGGTACGCGTCGAAAACAATGCAGTCGCAATGAATGCAAGACGTTAACTGGAGACGTCCGATTCATACTCCAAATAGGTACATCGGAAATAATGCCCCGGAACATAGTTTTCATCGTTGGCATATGCGCTAGTGTTTGTGGTGCGGAAGGAAACTTCGATACTATTGTTATAAAAATACATAAAGTAATAAAATAAAATAATGCGCTGAATTACATACGAATTTCTTTCTGTGTTTATCTTCTATCTATTTACCAGCCGCCACTGGCGAAACTTAATCCTCTAATTTGTCGAGGAGGTTGCGCGCCACCTACTTCAGCACACCGAACTACTAGTAATTTAGCGGTATATTCAAATTGATGGTTATATATACTTTTAATATTGAAGAGTTTTATCTGAGTATATAACAAATATTACATAACTATACTATTACAGCCATGAAATATTTTGCTATAGTGTACACCTGCATACGATAAAACTTGGATACACTACTATACACACAACACTAAAATAATATATAAAGGTACTTTATTTATAAAAGTTATAGCATCTAAACAAAGTTATGTAGAGCGACGTGTCTACCACAGCATTAAGGCAGTTCAATACAGCGCAATTAATGGATCCTTGACATCGTTTATGTAAATATTATTTTTGTAAATTGTCAAGAATTCCCATTTTACATCACTGACCCTTGTTGACAATTAATCGTTGATCACTTTAATACAATAAGACCGAATGTCACTGAAGTTCTATAATGATCGTAATGAGAATAAAATTAGGCACAAAATTAAACCAAAAAACAAACTGTAACCACAAACCACAACTATAATAACAGCAATAATAATCTTCAACATAAAACAACATGAACGGTAGGCGGCATAGCCCATAGATAATAAATATGTTATACAGACATTGATGGCAATGTCAGTATAAATTTTGTTAGTCAGCAACCATATAGCGTTAGTCCTCTCGAACTAAGAATTACCAGTGGGAAATTTGACCTATTGAGAACCTTTCAAAATTCAAAGTAAATGCGAGTAATTAAGCAAGCCTAATACGTTGAAGTTATACAAATTACAATTTTGCTCAATTAGGCGTCTTTATTTATACACTTACTAGAGAGCTGCTCTTATCAATCAGATATGTCTATCAGCTTGACACATTTTTAAGCTTTTTTACTTTTTTTTACTTCTTTATGAGGATGCTGACCTAAAACACTAGATACCAGAGGACAATTAAAACAAATGTAAAGAGGTTTTAATTTTTATAACAGAAACAAGTAAGTCTTCAAACTACGCTACATTGATAATAATATAATTGTCAATTTTCTATATCTGTGAATTGGCAATAATTGTCGTTAGTTACCCTCGTTGGTTACCCCACACGGTTACCTTAGTCATCATGGTTAGAACGTCATTTCTCTGTAAGACTCGCGCGACGGCGACTTTAACGCCAAGGAGAAAGTCCTGTGAACTAACAAAGTGACGTAATGGACGTGACTGCGGTCTTGTTATATAACATTAATAGGCCTGGAATGTACACGTCTACTGAAACAGTAATAAAGCACTGCCTTAAGCTTTGTTCACATATGCATAAACATGCGTAAAGTAAAACTGAGGACGTTAAGTTCCGCAGGTATTTAACTTTTTTGAGGCTTAAAATATTTGCATGTTGGTATACGCATATCGTTCCCACCATTCATGATAAAAAACACACTCAAATCCCTCAACAACTTTACAACTTGTTGTTTGTTTGGCTCAACGCAGTTTATGCACAGCTGGATGATGCGATATGAGTTATTTACAAATCACTGTAGCATACTGTAGCTTTCTAAATGCATACAGCGCTATCGCTTTTAGTGTAATGAACTAATTTACCAAGTGATTACAACAACGAATGGGAGATTGATTGCAATTTTTCTTATTAAGATTCAACTCCCGGGTTGTAAACCGGTATTATCCACATAGAATTGTGGAAACTGCAAGCGAAACTGTCGTTTACATTCAGCGTAAGAATATTGTCATTCGCCATTAAGAAATTGTGCACTTCGGATTATGCTTCAGCAATATAAACATTTTATTGCAACGTGTATATTATTTATGCCCGGTAACATAAACAATAGTTACCAATTTGTCAAAGTTAATCAAGAGATAACAGCAAAAATCAGTAACATAAAGGTTTGTTAGGAGATAATCATTTGTTAAATCAGTTGTTAACTTAATCACCGCTATTCCGGTAGTTACACATTTGTTAAGATTTACCAAAGCACGAAATGTGCCGAACGTCCAACGAAAGTTGCCGTGCATGATTGCATCAATAGATGGCGGAACATGTGCACTTAGACGGAAAATCTATTTGACATTTTGACAGAATTTTTATTTTTGATTCAATTTGATCACTGATCAACTAATTTGGAATAAGATAGCAGCAGTAAGTTTAAAATATATACGTTTAATGATTATTACATTACATTTTTATAATTATATGGAGGCTAGGTAGGTGTAATTTCAACATTTGATTTCTGACAATATTATCACTAAATTTGACACTATGCATCATAATGGGTAGGAAAATGCAGGATGCCGTAAGAAGAGCCAGAAATTTTACGGTACAAGAGAAACACACATTGTTAGCAATCATTGAAAATTATAAAGGAGTAGTTGAAAATAAAAAAAAACGGATGGAGTATCTATTAAACAATAAAAAAAAAACGAAGTATGAGCAGAAATTACATTTGAATTTAATTGTCATAGTACTAGTGGGTTAAGGATGAAAAAGCAGTTATTTACATTATACAACTTTATGAAAAAGAACAATCAACACGACCAAATCATTGTTTTATTTGCCTTTTTTTTCTTATATTTTCATGATTCTTCTCTGAGTAGTAGTGGTCTATGACGTCTATCATATTTGTTGTCTAGTATATCGAATAGTTCTTCATTGGAGGACGATGATTAATCATTCCATATATCCGTTTTGGTTATAATCGTTATAACAAACTTGACATAAGCCAGAAGCAAAACTTGAATTACTAAATTTCTAGGTGAAAACGTCAAAGTTTCAAATTGGCTCTCTATCGGAACCAAAATAAACTATCAATTTTAGTAAATTTATAGTTAACTAGTTTACAACCGCCATTAATCAGTTAACTAATTACTCGACATTTAATAAATGGATAAGTTTATGTTACTCAACTTTTACTTAACAATTTGTTAGTGCTAACAAATGATTAACTAATCACTTGGTTACACACGCTTTATGTTATCGGGCATTAGTAGTATTAAGTTAAAAACTGCCAGGAGAACTTATATTACTACGTACAAAATGACATTAGAAATATAATCATTTATCATAAAAGCATATACTAGTTACTCAGTACCTACTGAGATTAATTCATTTTGAAACAGTTTGTATAAGTAGTTTGGAAAGTAAAGGCAAATGCCACATTAGTGGCGAGAAACCCCACGAGTGCGTTAGACACTTTCCAGTGAGTTAAATGCCCTATTTTTCCCACTAGAATAAATCTTTGAGCCATTTTTTCCATAATTTTATGAAGGAACCTCTCATATTTAAATGTATTACAAATTACTGCTTGATACTAGTTACATTATTTGTAACATTCACACAATGCCTGTACCCAGTACCTCTGAACTTAATATTCGAAACCTCATTAAGTACATGTGAAAGGTCGTATTGGATGTTTGCTGAAGCGTTTGAAAATTATAATCAAAATGATAATTTTTTGCTCACACCTGCGACTGCAGTGTCGCTAACACAATGATCAACCTATTTAATAGAAAATAAAAATAACACATTAAGAAAGAATAACTATTGTTTTAAGTAAAAAAAAAAAACAATTTTTCCAAAGTATATAGGATTTTTCCATATTTTTTAAACTTTTTTTAATATAAATTGCCAGTTGGCATTTATGTCTGATAGATTATTTAGTTATACATCCATATTAAGAAATTCTTATAAAACTAAACCTTAAACAGCTTCCTTTGTAATCAAAGCAACCGCCTCAGTAAATTTATATTTTCAAATGATTATATAAAAACACATTTCTAATTAATTTTTTAATACGGCACAGCACGGCTTTGTAATTAAATGCAGATCACATTAAGTATTTGTAAACTATATCGTATAAAGACTCGCGAGTAATAGATAGCTAAGATAAACAACAAAATAAAGGTATATATGCAAACAATCGTCCCGAAAGCTTTACATATGCAGAATTTGACTTTACAGCTTCCGCCCAAGAATTTCTTTTAACAATTTTAATACTACACTAATTAAGGTTACTTTTATGTATTTACTACACATTTTACTGACTCCCTTTCTTATGGATTGGGAACACTAGCAACACTTTAAAAACCGCAAAACACAGGTACGATCCGATAAATAAAACAAATTTATTTTAAACATCATTAAAAACATTTTCGGAAGAACACAAAATAAATTATCTTAACCTATTAAAAATCGCTTAAATAATAAACGGGCAAGGTAAAAGATGTCAGAAGATCCAAGTGCTAAATATACCACAAGCTAAACCGAAAGAAATCCAAACAAAAATTAGTTTACTTTCGTTTCAAACAACTTTCAACGTTTTTAAAATGTGGTATGAATACAGTTTGTTTTCTCAAAGGAGCCGAATGTTTTCAAATTGAATTTAGTAAACGGAATTGAATGAAAAGAACGTCATGTACTAATGTTATGAATTTTTTATTTTTTAAATTCCAATTTCTCAGTCTAGTATATTCAGCGAAGAGACATTGGGTATCCCACATATTGAATATTGTAAACATGTTTTCTTTAAAATAGAAATATCTTCTAAAATACTGGAAATAAATGTTATGTTGTTGGTACAATTTTAGAGGGAATTTGCTGACAATATCGAAAAATATAGGTTCCGTTTAAAAAAAATCAAAAGAAAAAGCGTTTGAATTTTGATAAATGTGACACTACATATTTAACACGCTGTATATAGTTTTACATTGCGTCACCTCGAAACATATAAAGTGGTAACCCCCAATTGATAACAAAAGAATAACGTGCGACAATACAACAGTTTTTGGGATAATGCTTAAAATCTCAAAAGCTGTAATCGTAAAACTTTTGACAAAATTTGCAATATATCCAAAACTAATTGCCGGAAGCGCATGTACCCCTATATCATTGCAAATATATTTTAGGTGGCTATCAAAATATTTACTAAAAAATATAGCAATCCGTTAAAAATAAAAAAGTTGAAGATAGCTGCGGGAATTTGCAACACCCTGTATATTTGTAAATAATTTTATATGATGCGCAGTGATATACTATATATGTATAGAAAATCTCGCTTGCGGGCAATATTAGTACGATTACAAGCTGTCATAATATATCGGAACTGTTAGTTAAAAGCCAAATCCTTTACAACAAATCGTGTAATTGGATGGCACATAACCATTTGATGATAAATAAAGAATATAAAATAAATTCATATACTTTCATAATAAAATAAAGCCAATTCAATAAATAAATCCCTATTAATCCGAACTGGGACATTAGATTTTTTTGAACATCTAGCAGCAATTTGATTTTGAAACTTGCAGTATAGTCATGGCCCACTGTGGTCCATTTAAAGAAAATATTTTCAACTTTATAGTAGGTACTTTCGATATACAGGGTATGATATCAACTTCCTTATTTTAAATGGAATGGTACAATTTTTATCGGTACAATGAATGTATCGAGTCATTTGTAATTAGTTTATATTAGGGTTCCCCATCCTGAACTCACCGTTTTTGAGATATTTGCAATTTTGTTGAATTTTTGACTTTTGCACTGTTTCAAGTGAAATTAAATAGCTGATGAGGTATCAGATCTTTAGTAGTTCTACCAATGTCAATGTAAGTACAAAGACGTAGGTAGAAAGTGTTATGGCAATAATGAGCAAATCACATACAGGGTGTTCAAAAACGCATCTCCAATGTGGATACCCTTAAACCAACAAAACTTGCAAAGCTATTATTCTGAAAGAACATTTATATTGGACATTTTCGAAGACTTTTAATAGTTTGTTCCTGATTTATGTTATCTGTCTGTGTCGCTTAATACCTAGCTTAATACAAAAAGCCAAGAAGCTGCATTGTTTTCGGAGAATCCATGTCAGACGGCTCCCCTACAAAGAAAATACCTAGTAAGAGAACAATATTTGAAATATACAGGGCATTCCACGTAACTGGTTCATTAAAAGTTTATGATGTTCTATTATTTACTTATTTTTGAGATTTTGGCATCAGTATCTGTTCGATTGGTACTATAAATGTAAAATACCTTAACCAAAATATCACTTCCGGTTGACCGGAAATGGATGTCAACTTTGTTATTTTAAATAGAATGATATAATTTTTTATTCATCTTTGGATTCTACAACTATAAATACGTCAGTTTTCATTAGCTATTCCTATAGCTACATGTTGCCGTTTTTGAGTTATTTAAGTTTTTCTTTTTTTTTTAGTCATAATCATTGCATTATTGAGAAATTAATATCTCGGTTAATACTGCAAGTAGAGACTCCAAATTTGCTATGTTATGAATGTGTATAACTCTAAGAAACGGTAAGCACACTTTACATTCTAACGTACAGGGTGTTCAAAACTGAGGAACAAAGTGATATTTTCAAATGCAGAAAACTCATTTTTTTAAATAGAACACCCTGTATTTTAATTCGGAATTAGGAAGTAAATATCATTTCCTATCACTTTATATGAGCATTCCCTATACCAATCTTTAACAGATTTTGAGATATGAACGACTTTTTGTTAAACAGACTAAGTTGCCCTATCTTTGCGTGTTTGTAGCTGGCTCTGAATGGGATTAATGTCAAATTCATTGACTAACCAAAAGTGTTTATGTATATCATTGTAATTACACTTTCGTACAACGCAATATTAATAAAAATGACTATTCGAACAGACACTCTTGTATGGTTATTCAAAAATAATACATGAATTTGACGTGAATCCATTTCAGAGCCAGCTACAAACATTTAAAGATAGGGCTACTTAGTCTGTTTAACAAAAAGTCGCTCATATCTCAAAATCTATTAAAGATAAATATAGGTAATGCTCATATGAAGTGATAGGCGATGATATTTACTTCCTAATTCCGAATTAAAATACAGGGTGTTCTATTTAAAAAAAAAGAGTTTTCTGCATTTGAAACTATGTCACTTTGTATCTCAATTTTGAACACCCTGTATGTTAGAATGTAAAGTGTGCTTACCGTTTCTTAGAGTTATATCTACATTCATAACATAGCAAATTTGGAGTCTCTACTTGCAGTATTAACCGAGATATTAATTTCTCAATGATGCAATGATTATGAAAAAAACAAAAACAAAAACTTAAATAACTCAAAAACGGCAACATGTAGCTATAGGAATAGCTAATGAAAACTGACGTATTTATAGTTGTAGAATCCAAAAATGAATAAAAAAATTATATCATTCTATTTAAAATAACAAAGTTGACATCCATTTCCTGTCAACCGGAAGTGATATTTTGGTTAAGGTATTTTATATTTATAGTTCCAATCGAACAGATACTGATGCCAAAATCTCAAAAATAAGTAAATAATAGAACATCATAAACTTTTAATGAACCAGTTACGTGGAATACCCTGTATATTAGGAGTGTATTTAGGATATCTGCTTTAATTTCCCTTTGTATTTTATTTTTTTGAGGTTTTTATTCATTGCAAATAAGTGTACGTATCTAATCAATGTTACATTCTTCATGAATGTAGAATAAGTCTAAAATGTTATTTGTATATATAACTTTCAATGTTTTTCTTATTTCTTTCGGTTTACAAGATTTTACTTGTTAGAAGAAAATGTGTGAAGGAGTTGATAGCATTAGGACTTACTGTAAAAGATATGACTTGTTAATACTGTATAGGTTTATCACCGGCCAATTTGTAAATTACCAACAATGGATATCAGTTGCTTCTTACACTCATCTCATGGCCTACTAATATCTAACAATTAATGTACGTTCTCTATGACTAAAAGACATTACTATTAGTAAGAAACTAGTGAAAGTTAGATATCCGAAACATAAATATTTAGGTGGCTAGCCTACCTAAATAATGTACAGGGTGTTTTGTGCGAGAAAACTCATTCTATTTGTTTGAAATTGGAATTTAGGCATATTTTTAGCAATTTTTTGCAAGAAATGCTAATACTTCAAAAACTATTAAGAATAGGTATACCAAACCCTAATATCAATCGATGTATAATTTTGGACTGCATTCAATGCTATAGTAAAAAATACCATGTTCCATTTGAAAGAAAAAAGTTTTGTTAGCTTAAAGGTATCCACATTGGAGGCGCCTTTTTGAACACCCTGTACGTGATTCAGTGATTATTGCTATAACATCTTATAGCTAAGTCCTTGAATTTACATCGACTTTAGTAGAACCACTAAATATCTGCTCTCTCATGAAATATTTGATTTTATTTGAAAGAGAGCAAATGTCAAAAAATCAAAGAAAATGAAAATATCTGAAACACGGTCGAGTTTAGGGATAGGGAACCTTCATATAAACTAGTTGCAAATGGCTCGCCAAATTCACTAGACCGATAAAAAATATACCATTCCATTTAAAATAAGAAAGTTGATACCTACACCCTGTATACCGAAAGTGCTATAAAGTTGAAAATACTTTCCTTAAATAGATCACAGGGGGCTATGCCTACACTGTAAGTTTCAAAATCAAATTTCTGCTAGAAATTCAAAGAAATCTAATGTCCCAGTTCGGTGGGAAATCCTGTATAAATTAAATCAACGTAGTACCAGATTTATAAACAAGCCAGGAAAAATAAATTTAGTAATTTATTTATTAAAACATTGTGTACTTTTCGCGTTAACACTACAAAGGCAACATCAGTGGTCAATACGGCTAAGTTGCTGCTACGTCTACATATTGACCATTGATGATGTACAAACGCATCATCAGTGTTAACGCGAAATGTACACATTTTTTAATAAATAAATAAATAAGTAAACAGGAAGTTTATAAGGCTGGTACTGCGTTGATTTAATTTATATTAACCATATTAGCTGGAATACTCACGTATCCAGTAAATTTGTAAGAATGAAAATTTGAAATGATCACATCTCATTAAATATTTGCCGAAAACGTTATCAAAAGCATGTTACATCTCGAAACTATTGAGAGGAACGGGTAACGTTGAAACTTTAAAAACTTTTTATTATTATAAATTTATTGTGTGTATGCGTTATAGAATTACCTACTGGGGAATGTCATACGAAGCAAATAAAATATTCTGAATACAAAAACGAGGAATTACAATTATTTTTAATATGATAATGATTTCTGCGAAAAGAGTTTTAAATATAATATAATTTTTACTTTTTTATGATTTATATCAACATGAAACCTTATGCTTTGTTTATAACCATAAAGAAGAATTCTATGTGCATAATTAATCCCACGGGTATCATAATTATCTCTTGCCACCACCACATCGAAAGTTAATGTATCAAAAAGTTATGTATTACATTGACTGTAAATCCTATATGTTACTTCGTAATATAAAAGAAATTTCAAATTTTAATTTATATAAGAAAATCCTTAGGTAATATTTCCAAGAGAAAAACTATCACAGTGTTGATGATTTCTAGCTACAATTATTTTTTTCCTGACTTGTTTCAGGCATGTATTTTAATGTGTTACTTTTGAAATAAATGATTATCTATCTATTTAATAATTATAATATTTTTCTTTTATTACCGTTCAAATACAGCACTTGATGTAGTACCTACGGAAACTGTCACTTTCACGGACGAAGTAATGTCCTGTTCCTAAGACCAATAAAGTCCTATTAAATGAACTGAAAGCGAACTGAAAGTAAATGGCAAAGCAATTAAAGTTTTCCAATTGCAGTAAGTATGTCGATAGCGTTTAAATATTTAAAGAAGTACTAGTACTTCAGGGTTGGATAGGCGTAGAAGCGTTAAGAGCTTTTTTCTGATTTCAATTATGTATAACACAAAAAAAAAAGAATTATATTACTCTTTAATTAAAGAAGAATGCAATGTTTTTTTTATATACACGTCTGCTACGATTTTCAAAAATAATATTCTTATATAAATCGAGACGTCAGATTAATATTTTATTTTTAAAGTTTGCGATAACTTGTTTCATCTTTGAACATATTTTAAGAACTTAAATTTATACACAACAGTAATTTTTTTTTATTTCCAGCATATCAATAATTTTGGACTTTATAAAATGTATATTAAATTGCACTTCTCGTATCAGTTTATGTAAAGTCGTATAGGTACACTTGCATTTGCGTATAAAAAGCCACATATCTCAATATTAATTTTTTATTTAGCAGTATTTTTTATTTTCTTACCGATTTTCTGAATTCCAATTGCTTTTTTTATACGAATTGTTATAACTAGGTTTAAGACATTGTATCACAAACACATTACCCTTACAATATTTAAATAGCTACTTGCTACCGATAAGTAGTTGAAGCACAACTTATTGATTGAAACAAAGTTCATACGTTATAAATGTACTCGACACTTCGCCAGTAAATAAAAATGTATTGTGTTCATAATCAGCGAGTACCTACCTTACCCAACAATGCTAGTAGGTAAAATACTTACTCGTAAGTAATCAATCATGTAGGGTACATAAATACAGTAATTTTTTTGATAAATACACACATCCGAGTTAAGTCAAGGTCAATTTCTTCTGCAGCAAGAAATTTTATAAATCACATAGTGATCTTTTATCAATAGTTTAAAAAGGTAAAATAAATACTTCCTAATTAAATTTGGTATGGTAATTTTATTTACTGCATTCTTTAATTAGCTATTTCAGCACATGTTTCGGCGTGAAATACCTTCCTCAGGTGTATAAATTGAATTAAACTGTGAATACAAAATAATTGTGTTGGTAGATCTTAATTTTTTTTAAAAGGTTTATATTTTAAAATTGTACATTCGTCCAAAATTTTCATGAAAAGTTAATTAAAAAAAAAAGTTAATATAAAATTTATTTCTAGAATTATCAAAAGTATTAAAAGTATATTTATAGAGAACGTAAGAAGTTAGGTTATGTTAACAATGTTGAGCAGTTGTGTTCCACGATGTATCCCAACATTCAGCGCAAATTAGTAAACGAAATCTAACTATGAAAATACTTATTAAATGCAATAGTCAGCAAGAAAAACTAAAAATGGATGGAACAGATCATTTAAAAATATTCAAAGTTAATTAGCGCAGGCCCGCGGGCGAACCCTCTCCGGAAACTGCACTCTTCAACCAACGAGGTTTGCACTGAATATGCAAATGTCGTGGGGCTATACAATGTAAAAACTTATACAACCTAATATACATAAAAGTATAAATAAATGCAGAGCATAACAACAAAATAAGCTTGCTATTTATTACATAATGTTTATGTTATGATAAGACTAAAAAATAACATTATGTAAAGTAAATATTTACTAAAATATAGCAACTGAGATATGATTGTAATTAAATTAAAAATTCTAGAGATGCGAATTAATAACAGTGTATAATAAACACTAACTAAAATACAATAAGTGAGAAATGATATAGTTATTCAAATATTCTAGAGGCCAGAAGATATAATTAATTGAATTATATACAAGAAATGTAAGGAATTAAGATCATAAATAATGAAACATTAAATTGAATAAAACAATATTTAATTTAAACATTTGAATAAGAAAAATAAAATTTTAAGTATAGTTGATCGTTATGGCAATTATTATGTTCTTTTCAATGTGTCTGTATTTCATAAGCTTCTAATAATGTTAATTTTAATCCTTATTCTTGTTCATGTAACAGCTCATGATTAATTTGATGTCCTGTTTTTGAATCTTATAAAGTTACCACCTCCTGGCAGTGAAGCATGTTAAGAACACGCACGTTTCAATAACCCTGCTAATTTGTAGAGATAAAGTGGCAGGTTATACTGAACATAACCTCTATTTGTCAAAACGTGAATAATTAGTGTATATAGCAACTGTGCCAAAAACTAACATCGGCAATAAAATGCAAGGTAAATATTTATATATTGTCCCTTAGGTACCTAATAATAATAATAATAATAATCGCCCGACGGACAGCTCTCAGAGTGAGGTTTTCGTGGTTTCCCCCACTCCTTGGCAAATGCTGAGAGACGAACATCTTAAGTCGCTCCACGGGCGCAGCCGTAATAATAACTCATGGCTGGGCCGATGCCCCTGTAATTGGTCAAAGCTATTGGGGACGCTAAGGCATGAATTATTATTATTATTATTATAAAAAATATGTAGTGGATAGCATAGGTGCTAAAAGCAAACACTATCTGTGAAATATATACCTTGCATTCTAATCAAATGTAAAATATTACAAGGATAAGGCAATTAGCTAGATGTCCTACATGTGATTACATTAGCCGCGAAGATGTTGTTCAAACTCATATTCAAGTGACACATAGCATTGACATTTGCAAAGGTCACTTCACGACGCATTCGTAAACCCTGTCAAACCCAAACAATTTGCGGTTAACCTTCGCTTAACCTCTTCGAGTTTTTACTCAAATCCGATCTATGATTTTGTTTGTCTGATTAAGTTTCCGAAAAGCCCTTTAGTGTTATACAGGCTGTTTAAAATTATCGGCGCACTATTGCTAACTTTGTTAATATTGTAGCTACGATGTTGGTCAAACTATCGAAGATGTAGGGTTTCTTACGCTTATCACAACCGTGTAATCAGAAAAAACAATTGAAAATCGCGTTTACGAGATATAATAGATAACTTTGTTTTTTTAAAGGTATCACCTTGTATATTTTGTCACCAATTGATAGAAAACTAGGTTTTGCACACAATTAATTTTTACTTTATTTGTATTTTCTTGCTCTGTAGAGTTATTGGGCAAAATAAAGGCTGTTTATTATTATTATTATTATTATTATTATTATTATTATTATTATTATTATTATTATTATTATTATTATTATATTGTAATATTATGACCCTAAAATGAAAAACAAAAGATCTACGACTAACATAATGATGGCTTCGATATAACAGCCAAAATTTTGTTGTTTGATAAAGTAGAAACCGAAGCAAAAACAGTTCTGAGAAGCTTGTTGTGTACTGTTATAGAAAATAAAGGCTTTATGGATTCTAATTGCTGCTTATTTTGTTTTATCTCTAAATTCGTTTATTACCGTGCTCCTTTTTATTCATTATTTATTTACATATAATTCAAGTTGGAGAAATATGATATAATACCAGAGGCATATTTTGTATGTAGAAGGCGCAGCCACAGAGCCTTGAAACGTTACAGAGAAATGTTTCAAAACAAAATAGGTACTACTAAATCTACAGTTTCTGCATTACTAGAAATTTATAATTCTGCGTTACTGAACATGGAATGCAAAACATATCCTGTCGCTGTCTTATGCGATCTGCCGAAAGCATTTGACTGTGTTAATCATGATCTTCTCGTGAAAAGCTTTACTCCTTAGACTTACGTGGCGAAGTGTTGGAGTGGATTACCTCATACCTCTCTGACCGAGTACAGTGCGTGGAAATAAATGTCAGTAACGTTAAAACGAGCTACAAGTTGACATCACCCTTATTGCCCAATAATATAGGTGTCCCACAGAGGTCTGTACTTAGCCCACTGTTTTTTTTTTCATTGTTTTTAAACGACATTATTTGAATTTCTTTGTGATTTCATAGTTGCATGCTATGCCGATGATATCACCGTAATAATTTCGGAAAATGAAAACAATATTGAAGCCTTGACAAATATGATGGACAAAATTTTTGCATGGTTTTGTGCTAATAAGCTATCACTGAATTTTAAAAAACAAAATACATCTTTTTCCATATTTTGCAAAAAAAGTCGGACACACGTTTATTGATACAAATGCAACACATTAATAATAAGCAATTGAAATCCTCTGAATCGGTAACCCTTTTGTTCGTTAACTCTTACACCCACCTTAAATTGGAATAGTCCGATCATTAATATCGGCCTTGAATAAATCTATTTTTAAACTTAGATCACTTAAAAATATAGTTGAGCCACATATCTTGAAACAAGTATATTATGCCGAATTTCATTCTCACTTACTCTAGGGACTTCTGCTTTGGGGATCATGTACCTTTGCAAAAAAAGGTATTTCTTAAACAAAAAGCGGCGGTTAGATGTCTTGCGCGTGCTACTCAATGAACGTCATGTAGGGTTTATTTCGTTTCCATGAAAATATACACTGTGTGAATTATACATATTAGAAAGTAGCTGCTATGTACATAAACACAGAAGCACTTTTATAAACAAAAACAATAACGAACATAAATTTAAATTAAGAAAACCGCGAATTCATTCTGCCAGGCATCATCTGAAGTCAACAGCTGAGAGTATAGCTGTGTTAGGAATTCAGATTTATGGTTATAAATCTGAATTAGACAGATGGTTATCTGTCTAACAATTGGAAAACTTTTACTTTTAAAAAATTTAAACAAACAGTTCTTTCTTCAAACAGCATCTTGCTGTATACTGAATGTTTCTGTACAGTCACAGAATTTTTTGAATTCAATAGCTTTTAGTTTTTTTTTTAACTTTTAAGCACATCACACTGAGTTTGTAGTTAATGATTTTTTGTAATTTTTTGCAGTAAGTAATTTGATCGTTTTAAATAAATTAATGCGATGTAGATGTACAAATGTTAACAAATTTTATTAAACCTGTTAGGTGGTCCTAACAGGTGCCCAATTATTCATGTCACCATTAAGGCTACATTAATTCCCAAAACTTGAAAGTACTTTTGACAGTTGAGGTTAACATCTTCCAATGTTATTTCAAAATGACTGAAAACTCAATTAAAGTAACGCGAAAAGTTTAATTGTTACACATCAGGTCCTTAACAAAAGAAAAATATTTTGATACATATTTCCTTTTTTTGTTAGTGTAGGCAGGGCTACTATTATTATCCTTTATATCGTTTATTTATATTTGTCTTTGGATACTCAATTACACATCGATGAGCCTGTGTAAACATTACAATGAAGTGCCTGTTCAAACACATGGAATACGTTTATCAGTTGTTTATGACGGAAGGTTGACATAGCATGAGGAGGTAAATGCGAAAACAATAAAATTTTTAATTGATTGGTATTTCGGTATTGAACTCAATATTTCTGTGTGGGTTCTTTTTTTTAATTAAAAGCTTACTGTTGCGTAAGAAATTAGAACTTCCATTAGAGAAACAATTAATATTTTATTTGCATAAAGAAAATACTCGCTAAAAAAAAAATTAATGGCGGAAGTTTCAATCGCTACTAATTAATGTTGGGATTTCATTTAAAGAGAATGTTTTTGAAGTTTCAAAACTTTACAATGAAACGCTCAGTCTACAATCGATTGAAAACTTTTTCATGTTTCAGTTATAAATGTCTGCGACAGCAGTAATAAAGTTTGTAAAAGTTCGTTTGAGAAATCTAAGTAAAAGTTTTGTACTTTCGCAGGCAACAAAAAAAATTATATGAGGGAAAATTACTCACCAATCTACGAAAAGAAAAAGCAGTCGCAGCACCAACAGGTCACAAGGTCGAGCGAATCGCAGAAGCCACTACAGATCGAGCACGAATATTTCAGTTAGCGCACAGGTTGTGTGTATCCGGCGCTGGCAAAGTGGTAACTTCGCCAAAGACTTGCAGGAAAGCACCAACTCGGTTTTCCGCCACGAGCTTTCAAAGCGCATGCTTTCGGCTCTCGAGAAACGCGCTTTGCGCTCACGACTAGACAGCACAACTGCTAAGTTATAATATGATAAACATCGCACTGGAAAATGCGGTTTCGCCGCTAGATCATCTGGTTGTCACGTCTTATTGTATCGCGTTATCGTCTCCTCCTAAAAGTTTTCGTTTTTTTTTTTTTGTAATCGCTCAGTTCGCACCACGCCTCATTGGTTAAAAACTACACACGTTCATCTAAGCTCTGATTTAGGAATTTCATTTGCCGTTGCGCCGGATCGAAGTTGCTTAAATCGTAAATCTATTTTCACTTAGTTGGAAAAGGTTGGAGTAATTTGATGGCTGTAAGCGATAAGATGGGTTGTGATAGATGCGTCTCGTTTTCTTCTGCATCTAACAAAGTTGATATACCAGACTGAATGTGGAAAAAAAAAAGAATGAAAGATAGAAAGATCATACGAGTACACTTTCAATGTTTTATTAATCCGAAACAAATATCGTTATTCTGAATTCGTTTAAACTATTTTATAAAGTGATTCTTAAAGTTTAGTTTGGGAACTCATAGGTGCTCAATATGGGCTCCTTCTGTCACAGGGCACACATCAAGGCGATAGTCCAGTTCAAGTATGGGCAACCTTTGACAATGTTGTGGGCCAAACTTTAGTGTGCAAATACGTTCGCGGGCCGCGTTTAAAAGTAGTGCATTTTAAAGTAGTGTTCATAATTTTTAGCGATAGATATCAGACATGAAATAATACGACAATGTTATTATAATGCAATTTATTAAAATAAGAAAATCAAATGAAAAAAAAATAGGTACAACATTATAAATAAATCGTGAAATTTGGAATTATTACAACCTACGAAAGTTAAATGGCGACAACGAAATCAATGAGACCTTTGAGCTTGAATTTGGAAACTAATCCATCGATGTTTGGATGAATTCCACTGATACAAAGACGTAAAGAATTTTCCAAATTATCATCAATCTGCCTTGTACAATGTTTTGATTTATTAACTTTCATCATTGAAAAGAACTGTTGCATTTCTAAGTATTGCCAAACGCACAAATCAGTCTTCTTGCGAATTTCTTCTTCGAGGTATTTTTTGTAGAAATCGCACAACTCCACGTATTCAAATTTAGATTTTAGGAGTGAGTTTCCTTCAAGCTCGATCAACTTCATTTGCAAGTGTATTGGAGCATTTTGTACATTACTTTTTGTTGGAGTAGCTAATAAATTGAAACTGTCTTCCATGTTTTTAAAATCGCTAAATCTGTTCGAAAGTTGCTCCGACAGTAACTTGAGTTCTTCAGCATATTGAGCATAAGCAGTATTTTCATACGCAGAGAGCGTGTTACCAGACAGCAACTGTACCTCCCACAAGCGGATTTTGTTTTGAAACGCTTTCAAACGGCTTTACAAGTCATTTACTAACTGTCCTTGTTTTTGAAGTTTCAAATTTAAATCATTTAAATGGCCTGTAAGGTCGACCAGAAACGCTAAGTCACATATCCATTTTGGGTCACTCAATTCAGATAGTGGTTTATCTTTTATTTGCATAACATCTGCTATCTCATTTCTAAGCTCGTAAAACCGTTTCAGCATTTTTCCTTTGCTTAACCATCTCACTTCACAATAATATGTTACGTCGTCATATTCGGCTGATATTTCATTCAAAAACGCCTTGAACTGACGATGGTTAAGCCCTCGGGATCGAATAAAATTGATGGTTTTTACTACCACATTCATAACATTCTGGAGTCGAATGGATTTAGAACACAAGTTCTGTTGGTGGATAAGCCAATGAAGGACTATCAAATCATCTTTTTGCACATTTAATTCAGTTGCTTTTTCATACAAAATTCTGATGAAACCTTTACGTAAGCCGATCATAGAAGGTGCACCATCTGTGCATACACGAACTAATTTTGACCATAACAAACCAAAACTTGTGAATACCTTTTCAACTTCATTAAAAATGTCGTGTGGTTCCTTTTAGCGGCTGTAAAGCAAGCAATTCCTCAGTACCAGTGAACTCTTTAAATATAAATATAGCCAGTTAAGCTGTGTCAGACAAATCGGTGCTCTCGTCTAATACTATGGAAAATGATTCAAAAGCAGCCATACGGTCAGTCAAAGTTGTTTTTTTATCATTAGCTATCATTTCTATACGTCGGGCAACAGTTCGTCTTGACAAACTAATTTTTTCAAATTCATTTTTCTTTTCAGGACACAAAACACTGCAACTTACACCTCTTGATAATTCTCCTTCGGCAAATGGTTTTAATGACTTTGCCAATTTTGAACTAACTATAAAACTAGCTTTCACAACATTATGAAGTTGTGTTCTTTGTTTATGAAATATTTGCTGCTGTTCCAAATTTGCGGTAAGCTTCTGGATTTTGTGTTTTCTTATTTGTCCTGTCAGTGAGTGCAGCATAGGATACTTAGTTGAGTAATCCTCTTTATATTGAATTCTTTCATCACTGAAATGGACTCATTAGACAGCAAACAAATAGGCTTACCATTGTGCAAGATAAAAAAGAATTCTTTAGTCCATTTTCCTTGAAACTGGCGACCCTCTACATCTAGTTTTCGTTTCTTTCCACCAGACATCATTTTCGTTTACTTTTCGTTCGATAAACTTAATAACAAATATAATTAGTAAGCACTCAGATGCACACAAGTGACAAAGAAATCGACGGCACTAGCAGTTCGCTAGGATATCGCTTGTCGAAGTTATCACCTCGGTAGCTCAAATAGAACTGAACTAAAGTTCGGGCCATCCACCCGCTTATATAGGCAACATGAAGGAATGATCTAGAATCGCCTAGTGTAGAACATTGGAGAAGCTATATTCTTTTGTTGCGCCGCCAGTGAGGCGGGAAACATCAAAGGCTTTGATGTTTGCCGCCTCACTCTTTGATGATTGCCGCCGCTCGACTTGCTCGCTCACTTGATTCCGCAGGAGAAGCGACAAACCCTTTCACTCGATCTTCCTCATTGGAGTGAGTATGAGTAAGTAGTGTAATATTTTTTCTTAATTGGGTTTTTCAAAATGTCTCACGGGCCGGATCAAATCTTACATCGGGCCGGGTCCGGCCCGCGGGCCGGTTGTTGCCCACATATGGTCTAGTTCAATCCAAACCCGGTGTAACATATCTGCATCGACACTTTCCACAGCTCTCGTGATGCGTTTTTTTAACTCATCAAAATATTAGGAAGCGGAGGGACGTAACCAGGCCTTTCACAAATTCCCATAGAAAAAATCGCAAGGTGTAAGATCGGGGCTCCTTGGTGGCCACCGTACGAGAATGCGGTTGTCGGCTGTTGCACGGCCTATCCAGCGCTGTGGAAGTGTTTCATCCAGATAATTTCTAACGACACAGTGCAGTGAGGAGGTGCTCCATCCTGTTGGAAGATAAAGTTCCCCCCCGTCCTCATGCAGTTGAGGCATCAACCAATTGATCAACATTTGATGATATGTAGCTCCCGTTACTGTGTTTTCTTCAACAAAAGAAAGGACCATACACCTTTGTGCGAGATAGAGCACAGAGCACATTCACTTTTGGAGAATTACGCAAATGCTCCACCAACACTCTCGAAGGTTCAGTGCCCCATATTCGGACGTTGTGTTTATTCACCTTTCCACTTATGTGGAACGTTGACTCGTCACTGAAAATTATCCGCTCGCAAAACTCATCTTCATTACGTTGCAGCATTTCATTGCAGGAATCGTGATGTTTAAGCTTGTCATCTTCACGTAGATGCTGTACCAACTGCAATTTGTAAGCCGTCAGTTTTAATCGTTTACGTCAAATTTTCCACACAGTTGGTTGTGGAATTTGTAGTTCCAAACTTGCACGTGTTCCACTGTTTTTTCTGACACACGAGCTGTTCCTGGACTTTTGTCTTTACATAAACACTCTGTCGTTTCAAATTTATTGTACCAATCGTAGATCGACTGTCTAATTGGTGCTTTTCCGAAACGTGTTCGAAAATGTCGTTGGACAACGGTTACGGAGTTCGTTTTGGCAAATTCAAGCACGCAATATGTTTTCTCAGTAGAGTTTGCAGCCATCGTAGCTATTATGCTTGCGCAGTACTACCAACTGTACTATCGAAACTTCTACAGCGACCTGACAACTTGAGATATTTTATAAAAAGCCTTGACATTGTTTTTTTCTTGAATTAATTAGTTTGCGGAGTCCGAATCAGCTTCAAAAAGTTCACGATCCCCTTCGTTACCGAGCGAATCCAAATTTAAAATCAAATTCAATCATCGTTTGTTAAAATTCTGTAATTTTCCCAAGTTTGAAAATTCGAGAACAGGAAGCAAAAGCTTTCCTTGCGAAGTGATTCTGTTTAAGCGTTAAAACCGTTCGAACAAATCCTTTTTGATTTATATACAATTATTGTGCCTTTAATATTTCGGATTACGAGAAGAATAAACTTACACACAGGTTGGTAAATCGAATCAAAATTTCACTTATAGAACTAACCTTTGCGAAAGACTTGTTTTATAATTTTGTACAGTAAAATTTCACTGTTTATGTGAATTAAAACTGATGTATTTTTTCAGAAACTCCCTTATTATATTTATTATTTCATTTTCACAATTTTTACCCTAAGAAAGATATGAATGGTAGTTCATTTTGATTTGAAATACTGTAATTATTAATTTGCGATGTCATCCTAGAATAATACTACATTTTATGTCTATAATTAATAAATATTGAATATTTGTAAACCCAATTTTTATTACGGGGAAGTGTCTAAAACCGAAGTCCGTATGCGACGGCCCTCTACATATGTTTGCACTTTTAATAGCCGATCTTCGACGGCCGTCTGACCCACACGCTTGCCTACCGTGATAGTGGAAGACCCTTCCCCACAGTGCCGAACACTGACGTATACTGATGACGTGTGACTCGATCAACCAGCGGGCAGCTGGCAAAGATACGGCTGGCCCCACTTCAATGTAATTTTTGCGTATGCTGTGACCATCCCCTTTTCCGCTAGCTCCGACCTACAAACGTCTAAAGTCGGTACCAATCTAGACGTGGCACAACTTCGCCGCTTGTCTACATAAATAACTACAAACTGCGTTTTGTCGCATCAAATCATGGGAATCGCAACGTTCTGCTGTGGTCTGGCACCCGGGTTTCCGGAAATTCAAATTTGTATTTTTATTTATTCCAAATCATCTTTATCAGTGTAATGATGTTTCCACAATTTATATTTTAATTTGAAAAGATTTTGTTAATTGATTTGATTGTTGGAATTGTAATTGTTCAGTTGTGTATTTTAATTTCATTCAATTGTACATATTGCGTTCATCAGTATTGTATATTTTGTAGTCTATATGCTAGAATTTTCTTAGTCGAATTCTGCGTATGCAGCGCACGCAATTGTAAATTTTATATATATATGCGACCGTGTTACCCAGAGGTCAGTTACCAGATTGACGAGCCTGACTACAGTTTGTTTTATTTTATTTGATGCCATTTTGGTATTTTCATTTTATTTAAAATGTAGTTCGTTAAATTGATATTTAAATCGTCCATCTAGGAACTCATTAAATAATTGCTGTTGTATTTTATTGTGTACACAAATCGGATGTAAGATCAGTTATTTTATATATTGTTCTAGAAGATATCGTTTTTTTTAGTTTAAAGAGTTTATTTTTCCGTTTCCTAGTTTTCAAATTAGTTTTTTTTTAGTTAATCATCTCGGTGTAGGTGAAAAGAAGCTTTGTGCTTGTGATTAAATTTCAATATTAATACACTTGTTTTATCCACGTTTAACTTAATTTTGTGTGTTGAAATTTTGAGACCACGTGGATTTTTTGTGCTACAGGATTTTCTTCTAGAACAAATCTACCTCTTTGTTTGTTAAAGGATTTGCATCGTCCTTTTTAATTGTAGAGTCTAATGCAGTTTTTGTTTTTGGCCAGAACCTTAAATTCATGGTTTTGTTTCTGCATCATTGTAATTAAATGTTTTTTTTTTTTTTTATAAAAATAAATTTGATTATTAACGTCATTCAAAATTTCTATTCTTTTATTTTTGAATCAACCATTTCAATCTTTGGGGATTTTAAAGAAAGTTTTGATTACTTTCACCCACATTTTATTGTTCATGATTAGTTCAATTGTGAAAATAACCTTGAGGTTATTAGTTCTTTTGCGCCCTTTTATATTTTTATCCGCTGAGCTAGTAAATTTAAATTTTCATTTTTTTTTTACTTTTCATTTTGCATTTATGCTGGTATCATCAGTACACAGCAGTTCGTTCTGTACTTAAATGTGTGTGTGTGTACATGTATGTATCAGTAGTTTTTACAGAAAATAAAAGCTTTTTAATGATTAATTTGTGATTCGCAATAGTGGACTACGGCCCCGTGGCTCTTTAAGAGGAGTCGCTCCTGTATCTATCCATATTGTTTTGTCTACTGTAAGATTTCAGACAATATAGAATTAATTTAACTCTTATAACGCAAATATCAAAGCAGCTTCTAATGCATTATCGAATCCTTTCTCAACAGAAACAATGGCTTTGTTTAAATTTAGTAAATTCGTCTCCGTTTCGTCTTCCTCACTAAACTTATAAGCGTAATGAATGTCTGCCCGGATTCTAACAGTCGGAAAATAATAATAAGAAAATAAGAATAAGACGCCGGTATTCCAGAGGTACCTACACAGCCATGGAATATCACGTAGCGAATGCACTTCACTAGCAATATGGAAGTAAACTTGACAAGGAGCTACATACAAACATCGTATTATACGCCAGCTAGGATCGGTACCGTCTTAATGAATAGAGTTCCAGGAAATTGAATGAACTCGGCGTGGGCAACTTGAGGAGACTACATTTTCCGACTAGTAAGATACTCAAAGCCGATTCCGAGTGCAAAGGCGGTTAGATCGAAATAATAAACTTGAACATAAGAGAATCCCAGGTCAACTCTTTCGAATAAAATTCTAATACAAAACAAAAATACAATGCTGATACGATAGGTAAAATTGCGGAAATTCGATATTAACAACAAAACAAATGTGGTTTGAGTTTTAACAGTAAAATAATTTAATGGATACTTTAAATTTTCTCCAAGCTTAAATTAAACTAACATTTAAATGTTTCATTTCTATTTCCACCAAATATGTTCTTCCCATGCGGACGGAAACGGA
This sequence comes from Protaetia brevitarsis, assembly GCA_004143645.1. NCBI lineage: Eukaryota > Metazoa > Arthropoda > Insecta > Coleoptera > Scarabaeidae > Protaetia > Protaetia brevitarsis. Next base: position 1,420,730 of record RXPK01000253.1, read on the forward strand.
TTTGCATGGTTGGATCAAATAGGAACTAATATACAGGCTGTATCAGATATAGAGGTAAATATAATAATATGTAGCAGCTGTTATCATATACAATCACAAAGTCTTAATGCACAGAGGGTCTATCTGTAAGCATTAACGAGAAATTTTTTTTTTTATAAATACCGTGGGCTAGAGCCGCACCTGTGCCCAACCTAATTGCTGTCCTGAGTATACCCCCACATACCACTATCATTCAGCAATTACCGCTGTTACTATTGTGTGGATCGCCGCTTGGAGTGTAAGCCACTCCCAACATTTTATTTAAATTCTTCCCGTCTCGAAAAAACGGTCCTTTTCAGCACCATCACGATTTCATATAAATAAAATCGAAGCTTGATGCATCGGCAAAAGCACAGGAATGTATAGATTCATTTTCGGGCGATACCATAGTAAAAAGGCGTGTTTGCAAATTTTCTGTATCTACATTTATTTCTGTGTAATTCGATTCAATTCATTTTGCGTTATATGATTAAATAAATCCAAAAGAAATAACTCAGATTCATGTGGTACCGTTTATTAACAACTAACTCTCGATCCGACAAAGCAAAAGAAAAATATTTACGTTTTTTGTAACTACTGAACTCTCATATCCGGTGAAACTCGAACGTCTTATCAGGATATTAAAAATAATACTTTGTAGACTTACATAGAATACTCTTAACAAAAAAGGAATGTTTATTTTATAAAAAGAAGGAATTTAAAATGCCTCAGTTTTACTATTTCTACAAGGGCCTTTATTTATTCAGAATGATGTTAAATGAACTTACGGCATACCATTAAGAATAATACTAAATGAGTGCAATGTATTTATACATAATACCACGTTTAGCGGGTCCTTAACATGATGTTTCCTTACATCAGGCCGGACTAAAGAATTTTTGGCTCTAAATTTTACTTTTTTTTATTCTTTAATGATGAAATCCGGTTTCGGTGGGTTTGTGCTTTATATGTCGTGTACTTAACACCCAAGCAAAATTTACTTTTTTATTTGATACACCCTGTATAGTTTATTAATTAATAAACCAAGAGCAAAATCTTACCTTTCAACTGCAGTTGCTAATTGCTCGAGTAACAAAATAAAACATTGCCAAATATTACGGTAATTTTAACTTTACTGAACGAGTCGTTAATAACTAGAGTGAGTTCGTAGCGAATGTTAGTCAGCCAAGCATCGATCGAGGCACTAACGTAGATAAATTGAAAGTTATATTTTATTAATCGCTAAGTACGTTTTTGATACGATTGTAATAAGAATTAACTATGATATATTTTTCTAAATTGCTCGTTGTAAATTGGTTTAGTTGGTAAGTTAATATATTTTTGAATCTAGAGAAAGATATTTCTACGTCCCATGAAGTAACTGGTGCGAAATGGAAGTATCCAATTAAATCCTTATATTTTAAATATGAACTTTCATTTTGGATAGTAAAAGTGTTATTGGAAATATTTTTAATAGCATATAATCTGGATTTCTTTGTAAAATCGCATTAATTTTCTTCCGTATCTTTTCGCCAATCGACCCATCTATACTTTTTAAATTATTAAACAATGATTTTAAGTGTTGCAGTTAATTTAAAATTTTTGTTTTCTAGAAACATGATAGTTTTTGTTACGCTTGAGAAATGCTTATTACTAGATAGATAGATAGATAGGTAGATCATTTTATTATTATTTAGCCCATGCAGATACAATACGTCAATGCAACACAAATAATATAAATATAGGTAAAATCAGCGACCGAAAACAAACAGTACGTTTACGTACCGTACCTAGGAAGAATGCAAACTATTCCGCTCTTTATAAAGTTTGTGTACGCGAGCGCAAACGTTATACAGTACATTAAAATGTACTGAGAACGAAACAAAACGATATCGTACTGTACTAAGTACATATGCTTTAGGTGGCCTTGAATCGTTTATGTATGCGAACGTTTACCGAATACAGAATACAAAAAGAAAGTACGCAAACCGTACGCTACGTTTAACGTACTTGCGATTTTACTATTTAGTTTAGTGTTAAGTTGTACTACCGCACTAATATTGGATGAAAAGTAAACAAGTGTGTTTTATATTGGTTTCTTGCATTTCTGTTGTATATAATGAAATAAGTACAAGGTAGAAATAAATGAGAAAAAAATAATTGAGAAAAATAAACATTTTAAATTGAATAATAATAATAGTAATAAAAAATAAACAAAAATATGAATGTAGTATCTAAATGCATCGTGTTCTTTTAAAACTTTACCACCACGAATTAATTCCATTTTCGCATATCGTTTCATTTACGTTATTCGTCCCGAAAAAACACGCAAAACGATATTGTTTAGTCGCGGCATTTTTTTTGACTGGCACTTGTTATAATATAAGAATGTCACTTATATGTGTCTGGTAACAGAATAGAGCACTTACTAAACCTACCTATGTTTTGTTCTTATATTTAAATGTATATTATATTATTAAATCTATGTCTAAATATGCAGTTATGCCATAATGCGAGAAAGATCTTTTGTTTCATTCTTAATATATTTTGTTTGGAAATTGTGATCCCTTATTAAAATTGTGAATATAACTTGCCTGCAAATTACGGATTCACGGATAATAAGAAGATTTACATAAGGATTATATGCATCATTAACCACTCCTTATTCCCTTACTTCCCTATTTATTTAAAATTGGGTGAACCATTTGCATTCTATCAATCCAATAACCATCAAGTAAATTATAAGAACTAGATATTTAATTAATCACTTTGTGAGCACATTACAACTACAAAAGAATGTTGCTGGCATTTACAAACATCTGTGCATCTGTGCTAAGTACATAAGGAGGTGCTTTAATTTACGACAGTATAAGGTATGAAAATTCCAACATTTCCTAGGTACATTAAACGTAATGTACTTATTAGTTTATTTACACAAACGATTTAAATGGAATAACGTATTTTTATAAAGTACGGTACGAAACCATTGTGTTCGTTCTCAGTCGCTGCGTTTTAAACGTACGAATATCGTTTGCGTACAGGTACACAAACTTTTACAGAAAAAGAAATTGATATGTTTTCTCTGTTTCGTTTGCGTTTGCGTACGGTTCTCGCAATCCTACCGTACGAAACACTAAGGAACTGTTTCATAACGTTTATTTCCGATCGCTGGTAAAAATACAATGTAAATCTGTACAAGAATAAAAGACATAATACAAATATTTAATATAATTAACATGGTCAATAATACTTCCAGGATTTGCTAAGACAACAAATACCACAGCCAATTGATGAAACAAGTACTGAGTTCCCGAAGACAGACAAAACCACAGAAAATCTGAAAATTACAATAGAAGAAGTCAAAGAAGCAATAAGCAAGATTAGAAACGGAAAGGCCGCAGGACATGTTAAAATAACAGCAGAGATGTTTAAGAACATGGGCGATGATGGTACCAAATTGTTTTGGAAAATCTGTAACAAGGCATGGATGGAGAAAAAGGTACTCAAGGACTGGACAACAGGAGTAATTGTACCAATATATAAGAACGGTGATCAAAAAGAGTGTAATAACTATAGAGGTATAACGTTACTAAGCACAGCAGCAAAGATCTATGAACGAATATTAGAAAGAAAACTACGAGACATCATAGAACCTACCCTGGAAGAGGCACAAAGTGCATTTAGACGAAGAAGAAGTACGCAAGATCATATTTTCACATTGAAGCAAATTATAGAGAAGTCGATCAAAAGCAAAACGAAAGCGTACTTCCTATTCATCGATTTACAAAAAGCCTTCGACAGAGTACCTAGAACGAGAATGTGGAAAATATTACAACAAAGAGGTGTTAGTCGACTAATAATTGAGGCAATTAAATCACTGTACCTATAAAGATAATGAGACTTATGTAATATACCAAAATATGAAGTCAGAAACCTTTCTTACAACGGATGGTCTTAGGCAAGGAGGTGTTATAAGCCCACTGCAATTCAATGTACTGCTGGATCAAGTCATAACGGAATGTCAACCCCAAATGAGAAAACTAAGAGTTGGATCCAGAAATTTGAAGAGAGTAGAAATATCAGAATGTGCAAAATCTTGCGGATGATGTAGTGATAATGGTAAGAACTGAAGAAGGACTACAACAAAACATCGATATATGGAATAAGACATTAAAAATATATGGCATGATAATAAACACAGAAAAGAAGATAAAAACATACAAGAAAGAATAGAAAAAACAATAAGGTTATATCATGCAATAAACCGTACGTTTATAAGGAAAAAAGAAATAACTAAACTAAAATGACCATTTTTAAAACTGTATATAGACCAACTCTGATGTATGGTAGTAAGATATGGACAATAAATACGACATGGAAAAGTAAACTTCAGGCGACCGAAATGAAGTACCTACGAGGGGTTAAAGGAATTACAAGACGAGACAGGATCGGGAACGAAGACGTGAGGACAGAAATGGAAACAAAATCAATATTAGACTTCTTAGAAGAAAAACAGCTGGGATGGTGGGGACACGTTCAAAGGATGGGGGAAACGAGATAAACGAGGAGAGTATGGGAAGCAAGAGTGATTCCAAGAACAGGAAGAGGACGACCTCCCAGAAAATTGGGATACTACAGTAGCAAAGGCTATAAGGAGAAGAGGGATTAGTGTGGAGGAGGCAAGAAATATCGCCAAGGACAGAGGAAGGTGAAAAATACTGTGTAGAGCATAGAATAATATATCCCTACACCGAGAGGTATCTTGGGATCACGGTTATATATATAACATGGTCAATAAACAGCAAAACATAAAACAGAGTAGTCTTTAAAAAGAAGGACCCCCTAATAGTTTTAAAAATTCCGAAATAGAATAAATACTGTTTTCGATTAACATCGATTTTATTTTCATTTTAAATATTGTCACACTCCTTTCCTGTTTTAAGACTGAGGGAAGCGAATTGAGCAGGCTCACCCCTGTCGAGTCTGGTGCCCTGTCCGATATCCCCAGTCTATTTAGTGGAATGGTAAGATCATTCCTGCCTCGTGTCGTGTGCCCATGAGCATCACAGTTTTTAGAAAATGTTAGTTTATTTTGGAATATATAGCACAGAATTTCTAATATGTATAGATTGGCCAGGGGTAAAATACCAAAACTTTTGAAAAAGGGACGGCATGATTCATGCTGCTTTATACCGGCCATGCATCGAATTTTTACGCTTCTGTGCTAAGAATACACCATATGCACTAGCCGAGGATCGGCATGGATCTGCAACCTTAGCATAATAGAAGGACAATATACAATCGTGTTTCAAAATATATTTTAAATTTCTTACTAAATAACAAGTCGTATGTAACGTTTTCGTTAAAATGTCGCAATGATCTTTCCAGTTCAAATTTTCATCCAACGTAAAGCCAAGAAGTTCTACTGAATGCTGATGCTCAAGAATTTACTTATTTATATGAATATCCACATTTGCGATTTTCGTTTGAGGTGTATGGAAGACAGTAAAACTTGTTTTGGACGTATTTAGATGCAGACCATTACCACAAAACCACTGACTCATATCCCTGAGTACATCACTGATGTTTTCTTTAAGTTCTGAATTTTTTTTGCTGATACTAAAGCGGATGTATCATCAGCATTCAAAAAAAGAGAATAGTTAATGAAAGAAACGATGACGTTTATAAATAATACGAATAAGATGGGCCCGAGAACGTAGCCCTGTGGTACTCCCAACGTAACCGACAGCAAAGATGATGTATTGTATCTAATTTTAACAAATTGGGCACGATTCATTAGGTTTGATTGAAACCACTCAGATACCACGGCTCTAATGCCGTATTGCTCGAGTTTAGTAAGTAATTGTTCGTGATCAACACAGTCAAACGCGCGAGTCAAATCACAAAAGACACCAGCCACACAGCTTCCCCGCTCTAATGCCCGCACCACTTCATAATAAAAGCGTACAAAAAGATACTGTAAAAATAGTCAAAGGCTTCATTGAAATTGTGAAACTCATTAAAGTTTGGCCAGATTTCATTGAATAGAGCCTCTTCAAAGCAACACACAGATAAGGACTTTTATTACATTCTTATTACATTCTGCTATATTCATAAATTGCAATGCAAAAAAATATAATCATGGTCGGACACGAGACAAGACAGAACTCCGCAATCCACCTCAGAAAAATTAGGAAATATATTATCAAAGATAGCCTTTTTACGAGTAGGTTCATTAATTAAACCAGTAATATTAAATGTAGATAGCAAGTGCAAAAGGTTCTGACATCTGCTATCATTTTTCATTTTTCAAAATGTACATTAAAACCACCTGCTATAATAATATAACAACCCTTACTATAAACAGAGTGCAACAAATCCGACAACAAATTGAGAAAATTCTCGAAGTTCTAATTGCTCGACTAAATCTTTTACAATTAATGCTTGGACTTCTGTAACACTGAAAGCATCTCGTTTTAACTGTAATAAAAGGTTTTAAGATACGAAAGTGTTGGGTATAAAAAAATGCGGCTTCTAACCATGTGCCCCATCGTGTTAATACAACGTGCTTTCAATAAAACCTTTTTAAATGAGTTAATTAATGAATTAACATCGGAAAATTCGTCACAAATAAGTTCGGCAATGCGATGTGTTCCATGCACAATGTAACATATTTGAAAAACGTTTGTTTGGAGCTCGTTATCTGCTTTTAACATTACGCTTGCAGAATCTGAGAGAAAGAATAGAACTTTTAAGCAGTCCTCACCAACTACATTTTTTTAGGTTGTTAATGATAATAAATAAAACCTTTTTAATTGAGTTAATTAATGAATTAACACCGGAAAATTCTTCACACATAAGTTCAGCAATGCGATGTGTTCCATGCACAATGTAACATATTTAAAAATCGTCTTTTGGAGCTCGTTATCTGCTTTTAACATTACGCTTACAGAATCTGAGAGAAAGAATAGAACTTTTAAGCAGTCGTCACCAGCTAGGGGAGGGTGGGGCAAGATGGGGCCACGAGGCATGATAGGGACATCGTCTTATCTACAAAACGGCAGTAAGCATCTGTCAAATGATAGCAGTCCTAATATTGACAAGTGCTGTTTTATGTTTGTTGTAATGTAGAAACTTTACTAGTCGTAATAACAAAGTTATTGCTGTTTGTGCGTGAACTTTGCAATTTCCAGAATTTCGTTATTATTTTGATGGTGAGTTCAACGGCCAGTATCGGAAGCATAAGTAAATTATTTACAACAACACTTTTTTGTGCTTATTAATTGACATGTATTGCATGTATTTTCTATAGTGTGTAATTTGTTTATTTCAAATATTTAATATGTTATTATAACATAAGGACATCATTATCTCACTCTTCAGTCTGGTCCGTTATGCCTGGATATGCCGTTATGCTTTCTCGAAGACATAATGCCTATTTCTCATGTTAGAAATAAAATACAGGTTCAATCAAAGCGTAACAAGGGAAAGACAACAATCCTTACAAGCACTACGTATAAAAATCTGCTACAAGAATAGAAGTCTGGAGAATCCCTAAGGTAACTAGAAGTGCTGAGGGAGAGTTAAAGGAAAAAAAATGACAAAGAAGAAAACAGAAGAGATCAAGTAGCCGAATTTTGTAAGGAAAGCAAAGAGATAGATTTTTAGAAAACGTCAAGGAAATAATCAAATTCTTCTGTTGAGGAAGATGACGCTCAATGTTAGTATTGTAAGGGGAAGTATTGATACAATGCCATGGATGGCGATGTTGGGTACATAGAGGCTGTGCGAATAACGTGGATGAGTTCGTCTTCTATTGTCTCAATTGTGAAGATTAAGTTTAATGTTCTTATCGTTATTGTATTTTTTTTAGTTTAAGTAGTTCCGCTCTAAAGAGTTTAAGCTTTGTTCCTACATGTTTTTAAGAATATTTTAAGAATCTATTTTTTTTTACCTATTACCTAGATTTATGGTACGACCCATTCTTAACTGGAACCCCATCTTGCCCCCATGGTGGGCAAGATGGTGTATTTACACATTTCTTTTCAAAATTTTTGTAGCTCTTAAAAATAACATTAGAGGATTTTTTGGATGCAGTGTGCCAACTATTACATTAACAACGCACCTTCCTTTAATGTCTGTCGTTTCATCTGCGCTTATGTAGAGATAATTTTCGCCTAGTTTTGATCTGATTTGATTTATTGTTTTGTCGAATTGCTTACGTGCATAATATTTTCTAATTATCGCTAGATGGGGAATATTTTGTTTGGTATATTTTTTAAGAAAGCCACGGAAAAATAGATCCTGTAATTTATTTAATGGAATATTGGCACCAAGTTAAGCTGCGTATAAAACAAGTGAAATACATACCTCTTTGGTATTCAATATGCTTCATACTTTTCAGATGCCGCTCAAGAGTATATTTGTCCATGAATCCTGATTTCGCAGAAAAAAAATAAATGGTGCACTTCCTTTTTGTTAATGACAGTGAAAATGGTGCCATATTCTGAAACAAAGCTTGACATCCTTCGCAGGAAATAAGGGTGTCAAGAGGAGTACCCCTCTTGTTGATCCTCATAAAAAATATTTGCTCCCTTTGCACTTTAAGCTTGGGTTGATGAAAAACTTTGTCAAAGGTATGGATACCAAAACTAATCCTGGGTTTACATATGTGAGGAGTAAGTTTCCTAAGATCAGTGATGCTAAGGTAAAGGAAGGTATTCTTGTGGGACCCGATCAGGCAGCTACTTCGAAAAATTTGTTGAGACGCTAAATGGAATTGAAAAGGCAGCATGGTTGACTTTTAAGGAGATTTGCGACGGCTTCTTGGGAAATCCTGAAGGCGAAAACTACGTAGTGATTGTTAACAATCTACTGGTTTCATATAAAGCCGTGGGTTGCAATATGAGTCTAATACACTCAAATACAGTTTCTTGACTCCCACTAGGACTTTTTAAAAAAATACCTTAGAGCACTCAAGTGACGGGCATGGCGAAAGATTTCACCAAGACATTCTAGTCATCGAGAAGAGATACCAAGCCAAATGAAGCCCTGCTATTTTGCTAGACTATTGCTGGACGTTGAAGAGAAATGTTTCTGAGGTAAAGCAAAGCCGAAAGTCATATATCAGCACATTTTTCAAGTAAATATATTACTTTGCATGTCATTTTTTCATGATTTATACGCATATTACAATATATACTTTCATCAGATTTCACTGCTTTGTCACTCTGAAACCCTGCTTGATAGAAAAATTCTGAAAATAGATATGCAATAAGTGTAAAAAGTACTACCAAGTTCACCCAAATACCTCGTGGGGCAAAATAAATCTGAAACTGTTGACCAGTGTTATCTACTATTCAAAATTCAAGGCATATCAAATCATTCGTAAATGGTTTTACGAATACCACATTTTTCCAATTTACGCAGAAGCCAGAAGTCGAGTGATTATGTCAATTGTAGGCTCAAACCTATAAAAACAGGTTCACAGTTTTGTCCACTATTGTAACAATCATAAAGAGCATTAATTGATAGTATTATGTCATCAGTATTGATGGATTCGTTTTTTCTATGACACCCGCGATTAAAATTTAATTTGGGAAACATAATTTATTAATCTAATTGATACTACATTTTCAATCACTTTTTACACGGTAGATGTAATAATTCAATCGATTGGAAATTAATTACGGTTTTCTGTTTGAAAAAACAAGTCACTTTCGATTTCCCAGGATACGAAATTCAAGGCAAGTCTTGCAGAAAAAAAAAACCGAAATCTAATAATTTATTGTCAGTACATTCGTTTTCCGACAGAGAAGCGCAAATTTTACGTTGTGTTAATTGGTTTGGAGTGGAAATAAAATTTATTTTTCCCTAACCTTTCCGTTCGACCACTTCGCTTAATACACCAGAGGAATAGCGTTTGTCGCGTTGAATAAAACGGATTTTTTCACATGATCGCATATTACTGAAATATTTTTTTTTATCCTCTGCGTTATTTTGGGCACGACAAATGGGCGTTAAAGAGATATAAATCAGGGGGTAGTTTTATGGAACGTAATAAATCTACTACCCCCTTAACAGTTTGCGGTAGATAGCCATTATATTCTGCTGTTGTAAAAGTACTGTTCCCGGAAGTTTCCCTAAACTTTTTCTTGTTAAATGATTGCGTTGCATTCAAATTTTGCCGGGATCCTATAGAAAAGAAACGTCAAATACACTTAACAAATGTGTTTTAGTGATATAGGACCGGAAGATTTTTTTAAAAGAATTTTTTATATATTCAGTGAATTTGTTCACTAGTTCTTGATATGTTATGTGTATTGAGAGGCTCATACCTTTATAATTATTGCAATCGGGTTTGTCATCACTTGAAATTCGTACAGACGTGCATTCGTGCATTATATATAATGTAACTGCAATGTAAAGCGAATGTAATGGGGATGGGTTTAAATTTGACCGTGCAACGAATAACAAGCACCTCGTTTCCACCGCAGTAAATATTTAAAAAAAAGATCTATTTTTACTACTATTTTTCTTGTACAACTTTTTTCTTTGATTAGCAAATGTTTGTCTCCCAACCACTACATAACTCGTAATCAATAAATGTGAATGTCGCTCTCTTATTCACACATAATAACTCAGAGGTGGAATGCCGCGTGCTGTATCATATCTGGATCTCACTTAAATTTGACATATTTCATATGTGTTGACCCTTTTCGCGCGAAATATCAATTTTGGGTAGAATCACTTGAAACTATAGAAATCGACAGTTGCTTCCAAGGGAGAATGTACGGAGCATTCCACCCTAGTATTAGAAGCATTTCGAAAAGCTGGTTTCGTCATTTTTGACAAGTTTTATTTCCATCAAATCATGTATCTCTACCACTTGGCGGAAGAGTGACGAGCATTTTATTCCTGCCCAAATGCACCCCTTCCTGATGTAATTTTTCTTCATGTGTGTAAATCATAACCTTACATTTTAGTTATAAACTAAAAAATACTGGTGAGTGAGTTAGGGCAACTACCAAAATTTTGAATCGTTGGTTTCCGGATACAATCGATTGAGGCTGACAGCAGTTCTAGCGCATATTGGTTATGTTGTGCTTGTCCTGGTTCATAGGTACAACTCCTACCAAAAAAAGCGCATTAGGGATTGACCATAGCTTTTACTACGACTGCGGTTTATCGGTGTAAACAGATGTTATGTATGATTCATTGAGTATTTATCCGCACAGGATTTCTTGTTTTTATAATTTAGTTTTTGTTATGAAGACATAAACAAGCACGCGTTGAAATAATATTTTTATGTATTCCTTGGTAAAATAGATTTAATGTTTCTGAATGTTCTTATTGATTTATTAGAATACCTTATTTCGCATATATACAGCCGCGTCCAGACCGACGGCCGAACCCCAACGCCAACGCCAACGGCAAATGGGGGCGGGGCGTATGGAAAAGATTGGAAGAAAGAAAGATGGAAAGGATTCGAGAGGATTTGGTTTTGCCGTCCACACCAAGATTCAAATGCGAGTTCGACAGCGTTGGATGCGGTTCGGTGATAAAAATATCGAGCAGCGATGATAATGATTTAATCGGGCAAGGCATTGGTGGATGACAACACCTTTTAAACAGAGAAGCAGGTACAGCGCAAGTCATCTAATCGCGGAATTTGGGGTGAAGACGGTGGACATTTTCAAAATTTCTGCAGAATGACACCAGAACTATTTGATGTTCTGCTTAATTTAGTAAAACCGAAGATTTCGAAACATAATAGAAACTATGAAGCATCCGTTATTATGTGGTGTTGTATTTATGTGGCGACTTTAATTGTCCCAAGTACAATTCCGATGAGAGAGCGACAGATTTTAAATGTGCGGTAGTCGATGACTTCGCAAATACATACAAATACATTGAATTTACATTACAAAAAATTAAAATAAGTATATTTCTTTGTGTATTTTCTTAAAATCTTTTATGGTTTCGATTTATTATCAAAATTGTCGTGGTTTACGATCCAAGACTGGAGAGTTTTTCAGGGCTGCGTCTAGTAAATTATATAATGTGATTTGTTTAACCGAAACGTGGCTACAATCTTATGTCAGTAGTGCGGAACTTTTTAGTTCGGATTATGTGGTTTACAGAAGGGATCGTAATCTGAATACTACTTTGAAGCGGGATGGTGGTGGTGTGCTGGTTGCGGTGGATGCTGCCTTGGAATCGGGGGTTGTTGATGGGTGGTGCACTAAAAATGATGTGTGTGAGGACTTGTGGGTTTCAATTAAGTTGGGTGGTAGGTTATTGTATATTTGCTCTGTTTATTGTCCCCCATATTGTGAAGCAAATAATTTATTAGAGCACCTAAACAATATTTCAAACATTATGTTAAGTAAATCGGATGATTTATTTTGTATTATTGGTGACTACAATCTGCCACGGATTAGTTGGTTATTTGACGTTGATGCTGGTACATATTTTCCTTCTAATCCGATAGATGAAAAAGGTGAGTGTTTTATCGAAACGTTTTCCTTTCTTGACCTAAGGCAATTCAGTTATGTTTACAATGCGAACGGTAAACTGTTGGACCTGGTTTTGTCGAACGTAATCGGTGTTGCGGTCGCCTCATGTGATGCTCCTTTTGTGCCTGAAGATGGCCACCATAAAGCCATTGATATTGTTGTACCTGTTGACTATGTAAAAATTTAATATCAAAGGATCTTTTAAACAATATGAATATCGTCGCGCGAACTATAACACTATAAATAATGAAATATGTGAAATTGATTGGGCAACTAATTTTCAATATTTAGATGTCAACGAATGTGTACAGCTTTTGTATGATAAGCTTTTTAGTTTGATTAACAAAAATATTCGATGTAGAATAGTCCGTGCAAGTTCTTTTCCGCGTTGGTATTCTTTTTCGACTATTTGCGCCGTTAAAGATAAATATAAATTGCATCAAAAATTTAAAAAAACGCGTAAATATGATGATTACGAAGCTTTTTCTACCGTTCGCAGGCACGTGAAAAAATTAATTAAACGAGATTATTACAGTTATATATCTATTATTGAAAATTCTGTGAATAATAATAGTACTAAACCATTTTGGTCATTTGTGTCAAGTAAGAGAGCGTCGGGTTCAATTCCGATGCAAATGTCGTACGAAAACGATGTATCAAATAATATTGAAGAAACATGCGACCTATTTATGAAATACTTTTCTTCTATATTTGAATCTAGTAATACACCTTGCCTGATAGAACATCAACTTAGTGAAAATTGCTTTAACGTCTCAACAGTGTCTATTGATGAGGTTCGATTGAAGATGGGCCAATTGGATGTCAATAAGGGAGCTGGACCTGACGGAATACCGCCTTATTTTATTAAGATGTGTTGTGCTTCACTCTGTGTACCGCTTGTACTTATTTTTAACAAATCGTTAAGTAGCGGTATCTTTCCTACAATTTGGAAACATGCTAATATTATACCAATATTTAAAGATGGATCTAGAACAGATATTAAAAACTATAGACCAATTTCTATTTTATCTCACTTCGGTAAAATTTTTGAGTCCTTGATTACCGATTCGTTATTCTTCCAATGTAAAAATTATATTAGTACATCCCAGCATGGTTTTTTCGTGGCAGATCTGTGGTTACCAACTTAGTTGAATTTGTGTCATTTCTGTCTTCGTCGATGGACAACAGAGTACAAGTGGACGCTGTGTATACCGACTTTTTCCAAGGCATTTGATAAGATTCATCATAGGTCTTTGATTGTTAAGCTTGGAAACTTCGGTGTACATGGCTCACTATTAAGGTGGATTGAATCGTATATAAGTTTTAGAACTCAGTCTGTAGCTATTCATAATTTTACATCTAAAACGTTTGAGGTCACATCGGGGGTCCCACAAGGTAGCCATTTGGGCCCGCTCCTTTTTTGTATTTTTGTGAACGATCTTGCGGAGGTCTTCCAATTCTGTCATTGTTTGTTATATGCTGATGATGCTAAATTGTATGCACCCATAGTTACATCTCAAGATTGCCAATTGTTTCAAGAAGATTTAGATAAATTTTATAATTACTGTGTAATAAACAGGTTGGCTTTAAACGTGAATAAATGCCACGCAATCACTTTTACACGAAATATAGCTGGTCTGGATTTTTCGTATATGCTTAATGGTATTAGCTTACAAAAAGTTGAATGTATTAAGGATTTAGGTATATATTTAGACAGTAAACTTCTTTTTCGTTATCATATTGATTTCATGGTTCAAAAGGCATTTAGATTACTAGGTTTTGTGTTTCGTGTATCTCGTGAGTTTAAAAACGTTAGCACTATTATTACTTTGTATACGACTCTCGTACGTAGTGGCTTGAATTTGGTCAGTCGTTTGGAGTCCTTGTTATTACACATATATAGACAGAATTGAGAGGATTCAACGCAGGTTCGTAAAGCATCTAAATTTTAAATTTTTTCCTGATAGAAATTCAGTGTCGTACCAGTGGTGCCTAAATGAATATGGGATATTGTCTCTTGCTAATAGAAGATTATTTTTAGATTTTGCGTTTCTCTATAAACTACTAAATAATAAGATTGATAGCTTTTATTGCATCCAAAATATAAATTTTAATGTGACATCTTACAGTACGAGACTGGGGTCTACCTTTTATTTACACAAATGTAATACAGTTGCTTACATGAATTCACCTTTGTACAGACTTTGTACAAATTATATAAACAATTTTAGTTCCATCGACGTTTTCCACGTCGGCATGGGAAGTGCATTGCGTTTGGCTAAGAATATGCTCCGATAATGTAGATTTATAATTTTGTATGGGACGAGTGGTGGTGGTGAGTTAAGTAAGATACATTTTTATGTATTATCTATGTATATACAATGTGCACTTGTGAAATATGTGTATATGTTACACTGTTATTGGGACATTTAGTCCTGTTGTGTAATTCACAATGTTTATATAAATAAATAAATAAATAAATAAATAAATCAGCATAACAGCATCACTAATTGCCGAGGTAGACTGCTGGACTTAGTATTTACAAATTTTGATTGTTCTGTATTTGTTACACATAGCAATAGCAGTTTTGTGCCAGAAGATGGTTACCATCCAAGCTTAGATGTTGCTGTCCATCTACTGTCTAGCCCTAAGTATAAAAATTTTCCTGTTAGCAGAAACACTGTGTATAATTTTCGCAAAGCCAATTTTGTTGAACTATATAAAGATATGGCAAATGTTGATTGGTCATTCTTAGATACGTATACTAATTCTAATCTAGCTGTAAATGAGTTTTACTCATTGATTTATTCCATCGTTGATAAACATGTCCCTAAAATTTCGATGCGCCCTCGGAAATATCCAATCTGGTTTGATAGAACAATTATTCAAATAGTAAAGTTGAAATGGTACTACTTTCGAAAGTGGAAACAACATCGCACAGATAGATATCACCGAGAATTCCTTAGGCTGCGTAAAATCACTAAAATCAGAGTCCAGGATGCATATAGACGGTATGTGTCAAGTATTGAAGTTAATATTGTAACGGATCCGAGGCAGTTTTGGCAGTATGTTCGTCACAGAACCAGTAATACCAGTATCCCCGCTAGAATGAAGTATGGACCCAAGATCTTGGAGAACCCTAAAGATATTGTGGAGGCTTTCGCGGATGCGTTCGCGCGCGTATGCCGGGTATCAGGTGTGCCTGGCCCACAGTGTGCGGAGAGCATTCCCATAAATTTGGATATTCCCGAATTTTCAGATGACGAAGTTTTATATGCAATAAAAATAATAAGAGCTGATACCACCGCAGGACACGACGGACTTCCTAATTTCTTTATTCGAGATTGCGCAGCTGTTTTGGTTACAACGTTAGCTACCATTTTTAACCTGAGTTGTAGAACCTCTACCTTTCCTGAGTTCTGGAAATTCAGTAGAGTAACCCCCTGTTTTCAAACAGGGAGACAAAAGTGATGTGGTCAATTATCGTCCCATTAGTATATTCTCCACTATCTCCAAAATATTTGAACATTTACTATATTTAAGAATATACAACGGCGTAAAGTCTTATATTTCTCCATTTCAACACGGCTTCATTGCTGGTAGATCCACTGTGACAAATCTAGTAGAAATTACTCAGTATATTAGCCAATCTCTCGATAGTAGGCGGCAAGTAGACGTTATTTATACGGATTTCGCCAAAGCATTCGACACCATTGACCATTCTATACTTGTCTCCAAGATCTCATCATTTGGTTTCTCATCAAAATTCACAAATCTCATTGCTTCCTACTTGGAGAACAGATCTGCGTACGTATGCTATAATGGCTTCACCTCTAATTTATATACTCTCTCTGCGGGAATATCACAGGGTTCCAATTTGGGTCCTCTTTTATTTAATATATATGTAATTTACATTGTTCCCGAAGCTTGTGCTGCCATAATTGAAATATTTGGTGAATCCATTCAGGTGAATAGGTATATTATGTAACTGATTAAAATATAACAAATAATAGAAGAGGAAAAAATTGCTAACAACAACCAAAGCTACCTGTTTTTTTTTTTTAATTATTAAAATACAAGTTTTCAATGAAATTGATAATAAATTTGAACAATATAAATCATCCTGAACTCTTCATAATCATTCACGTTGGCAAGAGATCAGCAGATTCTCTACTTTCCTTTTTATTCCACCTTCATCACGGCCGAATTCAATGGCTATTTTTTCTAAACATAGATTTTTTTTTTGATTAATTTACAGCTTTTATTGTGAGACCCTGCACAATACGGCATTCTCCCAATACCGCTCTTTTAATTATAAACATAATTCTGAAGTTTTCCTAAAAATATTACGCTACTATTGTATCTGATTTTTCGTTCGCCCGTACGCAACTGAATAAACACAAATCCCGTCCAGACCGAATCGAACATCCTTTGACGTACCGACACGAGAGCGAAGGCTTTCCAACGCCAAGGGTAGCGTTCGATGCCGTTTGGTTCCGTTCGGTCGCTCCGTCCAGACCAAAGCAAATCCTTTCCAAATCTGAGCACATGTGCCTTGGCTAGGATTCGGCCGTCGGTCTGGACGCGGCTTACGGCTAACATGGAATATAGTGGACAGACAAGTTTCTTTCTTTCATTTTCGTAATTTTTTTAATTGTAACATTTAGCAATAAGTAAATTTGAATATAAATACAAATTTGTAGTTTTCATTAGTAAATGTAAGGACATACTTTGCTAGTAATGTATCATACATATACACATGTGATACTGTAATACCAAAATGTTCTCACTATAAATTTATTTTATTGTTTTATCTAATTATAACATTTGCATAAATTCATTTCTTCAATCTTGAACCATCCAATGTCTCCAGTCCGCATTATTTTCGATTACTTCCTACAAGTTTCTCATAGTTTATCTGCATTTTCTTGAATGAAGTCTTTATATATGTATAAATATATATATATTCTGGTTTAATGCAGCTCAAACATGTTCAATAGGACTTAAGTCCGGACTATTTAAAGGCCAGGTCAATACTTGTTAAATAAATGTTTGCGGAACGTATCCATTCTTGAACAATTTCCGATTTCTGCACTGGACAGTTATCGTGTTGAAACAGAAAATTGTCCCCATATTTACTGATGGCATCATCAGATTTAATGTCTGGAACACCTACTGCTTTCATTTCAACTATTCAGTGTTCTAACTTTTTTACTATTAAAAATATAAGCGAGACCTAATATTAGTGTCGGGATATACAATCGCAGACAAGAGTTAATTCCAATTTATTTTTCAGTATTAGGTATGTTGTAAAAAAGCAATGAAAAGCTAACTATTTAGGAAGTATTAAGAGATAATAAAAAAAAATTAAAGTTATGCAAAATTTTAATTGAAATGTTTTATTAATTTTATTATGAAAGAATATGCGTATGACATTTGGCCGTAACTGTATGTATTTTAGTTATGCGAGGTTTCAATGAAAAATATGTTGATACATATGTCATAAGAGGCGAATATCAGATAAAGACAAATGTTTCCGTTTGTGGTTTTTGCCGCAAACTTGTTGCGCCTTAAACTGAATGGATACCCTTATTTGAAAACTAATAATAATAATAAATGAAAGTCATCAAAACAACTTTCATAGATAATTTACCAAATGAATAGCGGACATAAAATATGAATTTATCAAATACGAGCACGTGGGATACTCTTCGGCTGGCTTGAATAAAATTACCTCGAATAAACACAGTTGTATGTATAGTTCAACCTGAGAATATATAATCAAAACCTTAAAATTCGTACAGACGAAACGATTTAACGATTCAGATTGTTAACCTTTTTGTAAGAGGAGCTGTACATACGGATCTAATTGCTTTAGAAAGGTGATACTACTGTTTGTTTATCTCATTCAACGAAGTGACAAGATGAAACAATTAACCTGCAGTGGCGGTGTATGGATCGTGTTGCAGTTATCTTTTATGCTAAGTGATAAGTTATTGTAAGTTATATTTTTATGAGTATTTAATATTTTTCTAGCATTTTTAAAATACAGTAATATGTTATTGCGCATGTATAAATGTATCTATCTACGAACATTATTGTTTAATGTAGCAGTTTTATATTAATTTTACACACCTCAATAATTTTTGTGCACTATAATAAAATTATAACATAATGGTCGCTGATGAAATACTAATAGTCCTTTTTAAAGTGAATAAAACAACTTATTCTAAAATATCTACAGTGTATTCTGTATAATAATTAACTATTATTCTTGTGTTTGATCTGAAGAGGACCAATATTTCATAAAAATGATTTAAGCCTGACAAAGTCAATTACGAAAAGTATATAAGAAATGCCTTTAAATAAATAAATTACTGGTGGTAAGTACTATCCTTACCATACATTTCACAGTTTAGTTATGGTAAGCAAATTCAATTAAGTAACAGTAGTAAATCAAGAAGCCCGGCCGCTCTGAAGATTATAATGTTGGGCTGTATGGGAGTAGAATGAATCCAGAATCACGTTAAAGTGCTTACTTTTCGACGGTGACCACGTTTTTTTTTCTTTTATTAAAAAGGATACGATTTTCAAGTTATGCCACCACAGAAAACACGCCGAAATCTTGAAAGAAAAAAAAAAGCATTTATCAACCAATAACTGTTACAACCGAGTATTAAATTGTTTCGAATAACTTACTTTCTTGAAATAACGACTTTTCATGTATTTATTTTTGTCAAGTATGCGTTTGTATTTGTAATGTGAGTGTGATCCTGTGACACCTTGCGATTACCAACTTACCAACATAAAAAAACTTTGGTCAAAGCGGCAGTTTCTCACGAGTATAGTCTGTACTTTTTGGGTAAAAATAATACTTAAAATGGTGTTATTTCAAAAAATAAGTTGATTGAAACAATTTAGTACTCGGTTACAACGGTTATTGGTTGATAAATGCGTTTTTCATTTTCAGATTTCGACGCGCTTTCTGTGGTGACATAATCTGAAAATCGCGTCCTTTTTTAAGAAAAAAGTGTGGAAGACGTAATTGTAATGGTTTATTGTCAGAAGTTCTTTCAAACGTAGACATTGTCATACATGTATAATAATAATCAGTAATAAAAGTACATTGCAAATAATGTCAAAAAAAGAAACAAAACAAACACTGGACAATAAAAAGCTCAGCAGTCATGAATTCACTCAAAGAGTGGAGAAGGAGCCAGGCATCGAAAGCATCCTCACTTCTTTTTTGAAATTGTTAAGGTAAAAAACGCTTTTAATTTTATTGGGCAGTTTATTAAATCAAGTGATAGCCCTATAATGCGGACTTCTCTCATAGAAAATTGTTCGGTGCAGCGATATATTTAAATCATTACATGCTGTTGTTGTCATGTTGGTAAAGATATCGTTATTTTTTAAAAAAATATGTTCATGTTTTTTGTAGAATTATAAAAGTTCCTGCATATACAGGTGTCCAGCCTAAGGTGCAACGGTTCCTAGCCATTTTATTATTTTATTATATCTTTTGGAAAAAATATTTCAAATAAATGTTGCCTAGAATCACAATCTACACATGTTAAAATTAGTTTCAGTAATGGCGGACTTTCGGTTGCACCGGAAGTAAATACTAACTTTATTATTTTAAATGGAACACCCTGTATATTATTGCACTTTTGGATTGCTTGTTAAATTTAAATAACAATGCGTTAGGCATACATTGGGGCTAAGCTGTACCGTTTCCGAATTACATGACTTCGAAAAAAAATGACATTTGCTGGGTCTTCGGTGTTTGGAAATATCTCAGGAAATACGAAAGTTAGAAAGATGCAGTTTTCAGTTTTCGCTTGACTATGAAACAGCACACGTCTTTTATTTTAAAATTGTTGCTTTTAAATTACAGCGTTATTAAATAGGGCTCTGTAATTTTCTAAAATCATGGATGACTTGATTTTTTTAAATTGAACGGTATAGCAATTTTTACATAAATAGATGTAAAATTTAATTTTCTTTCGATTTTATATGGGTACCATTGTGTCTATCTCCAACGGTCTTGGAGATATTCGCGATTTTTCAGTTTCTCACGATAGATACATATTGCGAAGCACCGCCGCCGGCCACCTTCCCCTCGCATTTCACCAGGCAGCAATAATACCGGCATGCTTAGAAAGTGGCCAACAGAACACAATAGGACCATTTGAAACAAACAAAATTGTCTAAAAGATACTTGAGATGTTTAAAGCTGCATCTTTAAAGTCAAAGTAGGCTTGCAAAATACACTAGGTATCTTACCGTTATTAGTGTTCCAAGTGTCAGAATTTAAAAGCAACAATTTTAAAATAAAAGACGTCTGCTATTTCATGGTTAAGCGAAAACTGAAAACCGCATCTTTCTAACTTTCGTATTTCCTGAGATATTTCCACACCGAAGACACTGCAAATGTCATTTTTTTTCGAAAAACGTCATGTAATTCGGAAACGCTACAGCTTAGCCCCAATGTATGCCTAACGTACTGTTATTTAAATTTAACAAGGAATCCAAAAGTGCAATAATATACAGGGTGTTCCATTTAAAATAATAAAGTTAGTATCTACTTCCGATACACCCGGAAGTCCGCCATTACTGAAACCAACTTTAGCATGTGTGCAGAATATGATTCGAGGTAACATTTATTTGAAACATATTTTCAAAAAGACAATAATAAATCGGTTAGGGACCGTTGCATCTTAGGCTAGACACCCGGTATATAGATCGACGCCAACGGCAGAATTTCAAAGTTTCTAAAAATTTTACGGAAAGTGATCATTGCACTAACCCCAGCAAAGTAACTAATTATTCGCTTTTGTAAAACGAAGAAATTCCGCACACAGCTCGCGGTACCTCAAAACACGATCTCGTACCTCAGACGACATTCTACATACAAAAAATAAAATAATCTAAGCGAATTACGGCTGACAGCATTTCTCAAATTCCTAATTCCATACACAGCCGAACACGGTTTGCCACACAAATTCTTACAATGTTCCTCCCATCTTAAATGAGGATCCAGCGACAAGCCAAGGTAATTTACGCTTCGCTTTTCAGGAAGAGATTTTCCATTGCATTTAACATATAAACTACTACCGCAACTACTGGATGAGGATGCAAAGTGTATTAAGCCGGTCTTTGAACCATTCAGAACCAGATCATTATCCTCACACCGATTAGTCATTTGCTCTATGACGGCTGGAGTTAGTAGTGAAACCGTATCCCGATCGCTGTGTGCCACAATACAAGCGCTACTTGGTCTTCGTCGGAGAATAAACACTCTAACGTGATTCTAGAGTCATTCTACACCCTGCAGTCCAACATTACGATCTTCAGAGCGACCGTGCTATTCTTGATATTATCCAAAGCGCTTTTAAATAACTGTAAATTTTATACAAATAATGTTGTAACTAATAATACTTAATAACTTCCTCCCCCCTCCTGCTTTTTTTAACAAACTTACCCAATTCATATTTGTAAAATTACCAATTTATAAATTAAACATCGTTTTTAATACATTAATCATTTTTTTTGTCCTATTTTGATTGTCATCTTTTATTATTTAAAATCACACCCATTTTTTATTATCCTTCACTTCTCACATCCACTTACAGTCCCGTCTTGCTAGCAACTGCCCACGTCTGCTTACCTGCTACACGTTACTTATATCGTCCCTTAATTATCTGTTTCTTATCATATTTACCTGCTCTAGAATCGCAATACACTACAAGACTATTCCCTTCCAATTGACCAATGCATAATTCATACTAATTTATATGAATGGCCACATCTAAATGTATTCATTAAAATTGCTTATGTATGGATACCACAAGTAGAAAAATTGAAGAAAAGTTCTTTTCTTATCAATCGTCCAGATCAAGTTGGCAGTACAAAGCTTAGAGGAAACACATATACGTACACAGTGGCTGTACTGCCAATCTCAATATTGCATAGTTCACTGATTTCCCCCGTGAATAAGCCCATTGAAATGTTAAATCGATGAGGGTTTATAGTATTGGAATTGACGTTTAGGAGATTGCTTCCCCGAACTCTCCAGTTACGATTATTGAACTAACAACTATTGTATCGTCAATTGAACTTGGTTTCCGGGATTTCATATTTTATAATTAAACGCAATTACATTTAATGGACGCAAGATTGTGTTCATTGTAATTCTGAAGCGCCAGCCAATTCGTTGGAAACTCAAAATGATTGATTTCCGAACCATAATTTGTACAAGGAAAAACCGATTTAATTGCCGCAAACAAATTTACTTTGTTATGTTGTATTTTGTTGATTCAAATGTAAAAATTCTTACTTCAATCAAATACCAAATAAAACGTTTGAAACAAAAATAATTTTGTTGAAATATTTGCTTTAACGTAACTAAATTATTTAGTAAAAAAGGAGTTTGCTTGTCGGTATTAAATCTATTTCTTTAAATGACATAAGAGATTAAATTGAAGTTATCAAATGCAATTCCCACCTAAAAGAACCAATCGGGCGCTTTCCAGCCACCTGCAGTATTTTTTCTGTTGTTTATCACTTTTTACCCAGAATATGAGTCATTGTAGTCACATAGGATATAATTGCGCTGTTCGAACAGGCAGTTCGCAAACGCTTCGTGATCACGTGAACCAAGCAGAGAACAGATTGGAGTTCTCGCCAACTGAAATGCGCTGTCTGATTGGTTCACATGATCATGAGCCGTTCGCGAACTGCATGTTCGAACAAACCTAATATATCGAGTTTATTCTTGCAACGTAGTAACATCGTATTCATTTTATTACCACTTGTGTTCGTATTAACTGTTCTTGAAAATTGTGAAATGGATACAAAGGAATTATTAGAAGATTGGGGATTTATATTTATTTAACACCAAGCTTTGAAGGTGAGTATGAAACTATCCGATTGTTTTGTATATAGCCATAATATACCCAAATGTTTTCTTTTTAATTAGATTTTGTGCATTATGTGAATGCGTAGGTATCTAGACATAGGTATACATATACATACTGCTATGGGTTAGCAACCCATGTTTGCTGAGTGTATTTTGTGTTGCATATTTTGATTTGCTTGAAACAGCTGTTTCGATTTACCGAGAATTTTTCACAATTGAAGACACGAGTGGATGAAGGTGTTATGTTACAAAATCATACTTTTTTCAGAAATTAAGTTTTTTTATGTAATTTTTCTCAAAAGTAGTTTAACATAACCCCTTCATACAAGAGTCGAGTGTTCTTAAATTTCTGGTGTTTTCGATGGTGCTATGTGAAATATGGGTACAAAATACCTTGATTCGTGCAAAAAAGACTTTTTTTAAAATGCGACATAACACCTTCATCCACTCGTATCTTCAATTTAATTTTAGTTTGTATAAATTTAGTTGGAGAGTTAATTATTTGATTTAATTTATTTAGTGTTAAGTTTTTTTAATTTAATTCCTTTTCATTTAAATGTCTAGCGTTTGCTAGGTTGTGTTAACGCTTATTCTACTAGATTTTGGCGGTGATTTGTGCGTTTGCGTTGTTCGTATTGTTACGACTGCGCTGTAGAATTTTGTCAGACAGTTCCTTGGTCGACTGTTAACGTGAGTAGACGTACTTTTGTAAAATGTTTAATTGAAAAATTTAGTCCATCAAGGAATTCATTTGGTAATAATTGTTAATATATTGACGTGTACACGTTGTAGATATAAGATCATTTATTATTTTTGTGCAGGAAGATATATTTTAGTTGTAATTTTCTCATTTTAGTTTAAAGAGTTAATTTTTTTCGTTATTCTATTTTGCTGATTCATTTTTATTTTCTACCACCTCGGTTTGGGTGAGTAGAAGCTTTGTTCTCGCTTTTAGTTTTCAATTTTGTAAATTTCTTGAAGTTGTCCACGCCTTAATTTAGTTTGTTTTAATTTGAAACCACGTGGATTGAATTTGAAAGATTTAGGATAATCCTCCTGAACAAACTAAACTTTTGCTTTGCATAGGAAATAGCATTGCCCTATTGTAATTTAGAATCAAGTGCAGTTTTTATTTTTTGGCCAGAACCTTCATTTCACGGTTTTTTTCTGCCATTTTGTAATTTTACCCATTTTATAAAATAAATTTGATTGTTACTTAGCATTTTTGGGTTGAAAATTCTGTTTTTTTTTTATTTTAAATTAAACCTTTTCAGTTTTTGGGGTATTTAAGAAAGTCAGCTTTCTTTCACTCACAAATTACTTTTCGTGGTTAGATTCAAGTTTTAATTCGCGAGGGTAACTCTGAGGTTAATTGTTCTTTTGCGTCCTTTTAAATTTTTCCGTTGAGCTAGCTAATTTAATTTTTCTTTTTCTTTGTTAAATTCATTTTGCAATTTCAATTAATTCAAACAATACACAGCAATATATAATAATCATTGCAGTAATGAATATCTATTTAATAATAAAGTATAACTTGATCTAATGCACATATCTACGTAGATATAATGAATATATACTACCAACAAATATGTCACGTATGTAATCTTTCACGTCACTAATGTGGTTGTATTCAGAAGGTGGATGGTCATTGTTTTGGAAAAAATGTATTCTTTATGTTCCTTTTTTTTGGGAAATCGCTCGCTGAAATCGATTCAAATTTTCCGTACTTGTTATCTGATATCAAAGGTAATTTGTAGTTGAGGATTAAAAAAAGCCCTTGACGAAGAGAAGGTACTAAATTTCAAAATAATATTTTTCTTTTTCAAATTCGATTTTTTTTCTGGCTCTGATGAATGACAAAATAAGTTAATTAACAGCTGAGAAAAATGTACATGAATATAATTTTTCCTAGTCAATAATAATGAGCATCGACCTCCTTAAAATGAAAATCGTCATTTTACGTACGTGCTGCATAAAGAGGTGTGTTAATATTTATTTATTTTTGTTTCAAATATACGCGTATCTGTGAAAATGCAAATTATAGTGTAAAATGAATGTGTATCGTGTTTTTCGGCTATACTGATCAGCAAAATTAACAAAAAAACCATTTTAAACGAACAATAATATCTAAAACGATATAAAAATATTTCTTTCTAATATTTATTTTAATTTAGTTTGGACAGGCCTACTCCAACCATCGTCACGCACTGTATTAAGCTTTGTCCACATGTGCATAAACATGCATAAAGTAAAACTGAGCACGTCAAGTTCTGTAGATATTTAAAAAAATTTGAGGCTTTAAAATATTTGCATGTTGGTCTAGTCATATCCTTCCGTCCGTTTATGATAAGAAACATATCGAAATCCCTCAACAGCATTAGATCTTGTTGTTCATTTGGCTCAACGCGTAGTTTAAGCGCAGGTGGACGAGGCGTTATAAGTTGTTTACAAATCAACGCCACATCGATAATATAGCTTTCTAAATGCATACAGCGCACCATTCGTAGTAGCACAATAAACTAATTTACCACGTGATTATAATAACCAATGGGAAATTGGACGAAATTTTTCCTATTAAGATTCTACCCCCAGATAGCAGCCGGTGCTCTCAGCTATGAGCTATATTAAAGGAAATTTTAAATGCAGAAATCTACACGCAATCTATTTTACATGTTCAATTCCCGGAACTAGAGTTTTCCGAAGGTAATGTTTAACTATATTATTTGTGAAACCCTAAAACTGGCTGCTGCGGAATTATGTAGTTCATGTTAGACGCAAACAATTATTTTCGCAGTGAGTAAACAACAGAACCACATGACATGCCGATCAAACATAATTATTCCAAAATGCGAATTTTGCCTCAAATGTTGATTATAATGCGTGGACGTTTCGTTTCGGTTCAGTAACACCTATTGACTTATGCATCCTCAAACTAAAAATGAAGAACAGAACTAGCGAGTAGGCAAATTTAATCAGCGGTTACATAATAATATTTAGATAACTGGTATCCTTTCTACATTTTAATAATAATAATAATAATAATATTAATAATAATAATAATATATATTGTCCAACAGATTTTACAATCTAATAACAGGACAAGTGAGTAAAATAATATATATATATATAATAAAGATTCTAAGAACTAATACATAGTGCATATACAAAGAAAGAAGAGAAAGAAAAAAAAATATATGAATTTCTTACAGCGTGTATACATGAGGATCAAGAACATGCGTGCAATATTCGTGATAATGAAGAGAAATGAATGTCCATGGTACTATCTGATATGTGGTTATAATAATGACAAATCCTATAAATAGGTGATTTAAGGAGAATATTGGTTTTTGGAGTAGCGCAATAAAAGGTTGTGTGCGCACGCGTAGGGAACTGTGGGACAAGGAACGTAATGTGAGCCAGTCATTGTGGAGCGATGTCAGAGTGCAGCAGGTGGTAGAGGAATTTCATGTACGTTTTCTTTCGTCGAATTTCTAATAATTCAAAATTAAACGTTTCCAGTAACAAACCGTGGTCGAAACCCTGTGGTGGGTATGTGCCATATAGTCTGAAATATAGATATTTTAAAAACTTTCTTTGTATTCTTTCCAGCATATCTGAGTAAATGTTGTAAATAGGAAACCATATTACTGATGCATATTCGAGTTTTGAGCGTACGTACTGCTGTGAACTGATTGTCCAAGCATACAAGTTTAAAGAAATTAAAAATGACAAAATTAATTTAGCTAGCTCAGCAAAAATGAATTTAAAAGGGCTCCAGAGATTCTTATATCTCAGAGTAACTTTTTTAAAAAGTAATAGTGGGCGTTTGCAAAATTGACTTTCTTTAAAATCCCCAAAAATTGAAATGGCTGATTCAGAAATAAAAGAACTATTTAAGATGATATTTAAAATCATTAACTTTTATTGTAAAAAGAAAAAAAAACATTTAATACAAATTACAGGAAAATTTAAAACCATGAATATAAGATTCTGGCAAAAAACAAACCTGCATAAGACTCTACAATTTAAAAAAAGGACAATGCAAATCCTTTATCAAACAAAATGGTGAATTCGTTCTAGAAGGAATTTCTTATACCACAAAAAATCCACGTGGTTTCAAAAATTCAAAGCAAACTACAAATTAATTCAAATAACGTAGAGAAACAACCAAAATTAACAATGAAATTTAAATCAAGCTCACAGCTTCACTTCACCTACCCCGAGGTGATAAAAATAAAATTAATTTGAAAACAACAAAAAAAACGGAAAATTTAAACTCTAAACGCGATCGCTTCTAAAACGAAAATTATTAAAAAGCCTTACATGTATGTGCACACCGATCTAACACTAATTAACAAACGAATTACTAGATGGACGATTTTAAAACTTACAAAGCAACGAACTACATCTTAAAACTTAAAACGAATTGCCAGAAACGGTAACCAAAAACTAAACAAGACAAACCACGCGCTCGTCCGTCTGGTAACTGCTCAGGCCTCTAAGGTAACATACTCATATATATGAAATTTACAATCTGCGTGCGATGACCGCAACGCATCGCAAAGAAAAAACTAGCATATAAACTATACAATACTGGTACACGCAAAATGTACAAATAAATGAAATTAACTATACACAACTGAACAATAAAAATGATACTAACAATTAACTCAAATTTCTTAGCAAAATAAACAAATATAAGAATTGTGGAAACTCTATCATTGTTTTGACAAGGCTGATTTGGAATAAATAAAAATACACATTTAAATTTCCGAAACTCGGGGTGCCATTCTACAGCAGTACGCATAATATATAGGTATAATAGACGATATAGAAAAATGACGCACATTTCTTATTAAAAATCCTAATGTTTTAGCGGCAGCTGCAGTAATGGTGGTGATATGAGTTGCAAAAGTCAGTTTAGCATCGAATATTACACCCAGATCCTTTAATGTGTTACAACGTGGGATATCTTCGTTGTGGTAAGTATAAGTAAATATAACTGGATTGACTTTTCGAGTATATGTTAAGACATTGCATTTTGAGATGTTAATTTCCAGGTGGTTATCTAAACACCAGACAGCTAATTGATCGATTTGACGTTGAAGGTAATAGCAATCCTCAATGCTTTTAATCTCACTATATATTTTCAAATCATCAGCAAATAGCAATCGTGGACAGTCTAACGATGCACAGACATCGTTAATAAATAACAGGAACAGCAGCGGTCCTAGATTCCTTCCTTGTGGAACTCCCGATGCTGGTGAGAAGGAGGCAGAGCGGTGATCACCAAGAGTCACGTATTGTTTTCTGTCGCATAGATATGTGCGGAATAAAGAAAGTAGAGGTGGTGAAAACCCTAGGATATCGAGCTTATTCAGCAGCAATTCGTGATCAATGCGATCAAAGGCCTTAGATATGTCTGTATAGACTACATCAATCTGTCCACCCCTGTCCAACGACTCCGAAATATCTTGGGTTAGTATTGATAAGTTGCTTACCGTAGATCGTTTATTGACGAATCCATGCTGGTACAAAGTTAGTTGGTTCTTAATCTGAGGATATATAAGTTGGTATAAACACATTTCAAAAGCTTTAGCGAAATTGTTGATGATGGCTATCGGTCTGTAATTTTCAATGGGAGCTGGATCACTCTTTTTATGCACAGGAAAGAGTTTGGTAGTTTTCCAGCATTCCGGAAAAGTACTTGTAGCGATTGATAAATTGAAAATATAAGCCAATGGAGTTGCAAGTATATAAGCACAATCACGTACTAGAAAACTAGGCAAATTGTCATCACCCATAGTGTTTTTATCTTTTAATTTTTTTAGTGCACTAAGAACTAAGGATTCTTCAATTTTTTGGACAGTTATAAAAGCAGAATTCATACAAGAGGTAGTTGCATTAGGTTGTGTTGTGTGAGTCAAGTACACAGACTGAAAGAAAGTCCAAAATGCATCCACCACCTCTGGAGGACCGGAAATGGTTTCTTATATAGTAAGTACACTAGCGAGAGAACATAGGCAACTAGTAGTTTTTGTTTAAAACTTTTTTTTCGATTCGTAACCGATTGCGCTAATAACATTTCAAAAAGTCATTCAACAACGAATTCCCTCTTGTAATGTTATAGCCTCCATTACTGTTCAATTATTCAACACTAGCAAATTTGTATTGGATTAATATTTAATAATCTAAATGGGGATCGGACAATGTGTAAGTATTCACAGCTTGTCAAGTACTGAATAAAGTACGGTTTTGTATCGTTGAATAGCATTCCAATTGCGAATAAATAAATGTATCGAAGTGAAGGGGCACAGTTTCGACACATGGCTTTTTGAAATGTTAGTTTATGTTAAAATAAAAAAAACACAAAATCATGTTTGTTTGCTTCTCTTTTTTGTGTATTTTTCTAGACGTTCACAATCATGTTTTTAGCGATTACAGCGCAATCTGTTACGAATCGAAAAAAAATTTCCAACAAAAACTGCATACTTGATGGCGTAGAATCCGAATCTGCAATACAAAATGGGAGTTATCATTTAAGATTTCCAAGTTGTCCGCCCTCCCACTCTGGGGGGAGGGGGAGGGTGAGGTGGGGGATCGAGTTCGACACCATTCAGTGAGCCCCCTACATTATAACAAATCTTATTAAGATATTTTTTTGATTTGATGCAGTGATTTTAGAGATATTCCGTTGTCTCAAGATAAAAAAACTCACCCAGTATACACATATATCCAAACGCCTACATGACTTTTCACTGCAAACTGCTAGGTTTGTCTATTTTAGGGGCGACGGGAGCAATGAGGGTCGCTCCTGCAGCTACAACGTAATGCCTCCTAGATCTCCCTTCTATCGATTTGGTAATAATGTGGAACACAAGAATAGAACACTCAGACTGCAAAAACTACTAAGTAGCAGATATGCAGGATTGGAGGACAATAATATTGTTCATCATTGCGAATGAGATCAAATCACAACATTCAAACGTAGATCTACTGATAATATACCAGAAATAACGCACGCCGCGTCTGCCGAAATAGATGCATACGCGTTCGCGGCCCTAACCGTTAACAATCTTTGCGCCCCTATTAATTTTTTTGTTTCTTTAATTTTACACGCGTCTGCCCATATCGGCCCCGCGTACAACGATGCTCTAATTTTATTACTCATTCCCCTGCCCTTCGCGGTAATACACTGAATATGCGCTTTGAAATCTAATTTATCACCTAAAATAACCCCAAGATATTTAACAAATTCTTTCCAATAAATCCTACCCTCCCCTAATTTGAATGTAGACTCTCTTTGCCTCGGTTTGTCAAAAAAATACCGTCTCTGATTTATTCGCATTAAAATTTAATTTATTATCTAAACTCCAATTTAAAATATTTGCTAAAGCCTCATTAGCCCTATTTTTTAACGTATTATATTGCCCTGCTTTAACTAATAATGTAGTACCATCCGCGTATGCGAATCTTAACTAATTGACATTTTCAGCAAGCCGGAAAAATGCCTCTATCTAAACATTTATTGAATAGTTTCGCGAAAAAAATACGGTGCTGCCTCATAAGCCCTTAACACAATATCAGCAGTAATACCGTCTATACCCGGCGCTTTACGTGGATTTATCGACCTAAAAGCAACCTCTATTTCAGAATCAGAAAAACCTAAATAATCTGCATCCCTAGATTCCCTACTCGTTAATTCCCCGTCATCCCCTCCCCATGGATCCTTTCTCCCTGATATAGTACAAAATTCGCACCATTAATTTTCTTTAGTGGTCTGAGTTAGTGTCTTGTACTCCCTATACTTTAATCTATATGCGGTTTCACGATCGCACCTAACCTTGGCATCATTACAGCTCTGAAATCCCCGCCTTAGTGTATTAACTTCTTTAGCTGTTCTTCTTCTGTTAAAGAAATAGGTTAGTAGATTAAGGCGGAGATTTCAGAGATGTAATGACGCGAGGTTAGGTGCGATAGTGAAACCGTTTATAGGTTAATTATTGTTCCATTACAATAGACATCCAGGCGATATTAAGGGCACTAAGGAAAACTAACATATAATCGAGGCTGTTTTGGGAACATATTCACTCTACTCCACGGACATTCGCCAATCGAAGAAAACGAAAAACCCAATAAGTTACCAAAAAAGGGATCATCATCGGCTTTATGTATAGACACAGAACCTGCACGAGACCAGGTAAGGAATTGGGTCAAAGAAAAACACAGGAATAATAGATTCAAGTAAACTAATGAATGGATCTTTATTAATGCAGCATCAAAAGAAGACTGCACAGCAGCTCAGTAGGAATCATCTTCGAACCGTAATAGGTTCCCTAACACGATGTTGTACACTGAAAGAACTCCTACAGAAAATTGGGATCTACACTGGAGATCCCAACTACACACTTTGTAATGGGATGACAGAGAATGTTTACCTCTTTGAGCAAAAACAGACAATTTTGTACCAGAGGATTACTTCCACCTATACAGATTAGTACAGAGTAGCAGAATACTACAATGGCTGGTATAATTTAATGGGTAAAATTAATGGTAGATAAAGCACAAAAGAGCAAGAGGTTGTAATGTTCCGAAAGACTCTGTCAGACGGCTCCCAAACAACAACAAAAAAATATTTCTAGGATATAATTTCAGACTATTATTTTTGGTACAAACCAATATTAACGGTCGTTTACACCGTCTGTGATTAACATTTTAATTAACTAATCAAAGATTAAATTTAATTACGAATTAAATATGAATAGGATTGCACCCAACAAATTTAATTGATGATTAGTTAATTAAAAAGTTTGCGACAGGAATATAGGTTGGTAGTGCGTTAAGTTTAGTTTTTAGTCAAAAATTGTATTTATATTGGGAACACTGTTCCATCATAATAAAAATTGCCGCTATGCGAATGCGCGATTTTAAGCGGCATTTGAAAGTTATTGGAATTTAAGCTGAAGAAAATTACTACAGAATTAGATATTGAAATAAAAAAAAGTTGAGTAGTAGTTTTAAACTGGAAATTAATATGTGAATGCAGGTTTTTTTTTCATTATACAATTCTTTTATTTGTTTGTTCTGCAAATGCTCCAATTTTTGATACTTTATTTGACCTCTACTATTACTTGTTAGAATTATTTTATTGTTGGCATCATTTCCTTATATATTTTGTTCCTTTTATTTAATAAATAAATGGTTAATTACACAATATTTGTTGTCCATTTAAAATTTCAATTTTTGTTCATTGATTTCCTCTTCTCCCACATTTATGGCTATATTGTGCAATACTGAGGTACTAACTATTACTGCCATAAAGGTATCCAGCTTTAAGCGACAACCATATGCCAGTATTGGAAAACATTCTTCTTAGAAACATGCTTCCAATGACATTCCGTGTTGTAATATGGCTTTCATTATAACGATTTTTCACAACTGTTGCAGAATTTAACAATGGGGTCAATAAATATGTTTTTGAGGCATATCCACTGTCACTTATGGAAACGAATGGATCGTTAAAGTGTGTATTCCCTGGCCATCTTACTACGATATCAATTATTTTTAAATTAGTATCATATAAAAATTGTGAATTTATAGAAAGATATCCTTTCTTATTACGAAATACCTCCGAGTCATTCCCACCTGAAACCAGGAGTAATCCTCAAATACATTTATTGTTAGTTTTTATTTCAGGAATTAATTTTTGATTTACCTTGGACTTTCTAAAACCCTGCAAATATACACTTCTTGCACACCGTTATTCCTTGTCCTAATCTTCAAAGTGATACACTTTATTAGCTAGCTATTTCAATTTACAGTCACAGATATTTGTATTATAACCAAAAACCGCATAACATAACCTATAATCGCCTATAAACACCATGGTAAACAAAGAAACTACGCTTGCGCCAACTTTAATTATGAGTTAATTCGTACCTTGGGTGCTGATTAAAGATAATCACGAATTAAGGATTTATTAGTTAAGCAGTCGGTGCAAGGGAATTTAAAGTTTAATTATGATTAAATTTTAATTATAACTTAATCACGAACGGTGCAAACGGCGTAAGCGTTTATTCAACATTTTATGCTACAGTTATAATGTTACTACTTAGAATGTACGTCTCTCCACTTCTAAAGGCCGCTTTGCAGTTCACGCGCAATAAAATTGCCTGCAAATGGCGCATGCGTATTCGATGGATTTCGATCAGCTGTATGCAATTTTATTGGTATTGCATAGAATAGAACTTGTTCTAATATTTCATTGAGCGCAATTTTATTGCACGCAATACAAAAAATTGTGAACTGTAAAGCGGCCTTAAAACAAAATGATGTTCAAGAAAATACTTGCACCTAATTAAATTTAAGGCAATTTTCACAGTTAGCTTTTAATAAATACATGCCAAATTTTCACGTTAAATACTCACTTAAGACTGTAATCTCATTTCGGCTGTTTCGGAAATCTGAAACGATTAACTAAAAATATGGCTACCATAAAACAAGATTACAACACTCGTAATTCGATGTTGTAATCTCACACCTAAATAGATGCAAAAACAAGGAAAGGGGCATTTTGAAATGATAATAAGCGATACCGACGTCCTTTGGCAAACAGTCTGTTCCTAATAGCATTTTGTTCCAGTGTAATTTTCCCCATAAATCTTCCATTAACAGCGTAAAACGACGTCGAAGTACTCTTTTCGCATAATTTACGATGATGCTTGAGTTGGTTATAGGGGGACGTTCATAGATACAGATATAGCTTTCTCAGTTCTCGCACATTGGATGAGCCCTTTTAGTCGATAATCCTGGATTACTTCCAGAGAAGCTCTTTGAATAGGATACTGGAAATAAAAACTAATTGTTTTTAAGTTTCGAACAAATCCACTTGGTCTTAAAACACATGGTGTTTGGCGAAAAATAAAAATAAATAAAATATTTAAATTTTAAACAATACCCCCCACGCTAGGTTTGCGATCATTACTTTACAGCAGATACAGCAGCTTCACATTTCTTTATCACTTACTTTTTTTTACCCAGGAGGAAATCCGTTACGGACGAAGTGTGGGACTCCAGTATGGGTGGTGCAAATATTGTATACCCAATAAAACCTCCTGCATACATCCAGAACCGTCACGCAACATCTCATCAGGTGTGTCCGGTGTGAGCTATCTGCATTCTCCACTTCTATTAAGGTTCATCTGCCTCGTTCTCTCTTCCAGTTCTTTGGCCTTCATGATAGCAGAGATCATGGACTGTATATCTCTCCAATTAGCTGGGGTTTCAATCATGCTGGCTATAAGGGTCTTCGGCGTAAGTATATGTCCTATTTTCACATAGGTTTCCGCCCTCACACGATCCCTCCTTTGGCACGCAAAAATGGTGTGCTCCACGGTGTCAATTTGCCCACAATAGACGCAAGTGTCAGTGTTGTCCTTCTTGAACCTCATAGCATAAGCTCTGAAGATACCGTGTCCGCTTAGGACCTGAGTAAGATAATAATTCAGATGTATGTGCTCACAGCCAATCCAGACTCTAACATCACTTATTAGTCTTTTCGTCCAACGGCCAATCACATGCTCGGTGTCCCATCTCTGCTGCCATGTATCAACGATGTTACTTCTAGCCTGAGACTTAATCCCTTTCATGTCCGCGCTTCTATGTTGATGTAAATAGGTTTTTTCCTAGATTTGAAGGTCGATCGGCACCGTGCCCGTAATCACTTGGAGGGCTTTTCCAGACACTGTTCTGAATGCAGCTGCCACACGTAGGAGCATGTGTCTCTGAAGCCTTTGTAACTGTGCGTTGTATTTTTTAACTTCAATGATCTTGCCCCATACAGGGGCTCCATATAAGATGACGTTGTTCATGGCACTGCACAATATGGCGCGTTTTAAGCTACCTGGTCCTCCTAGGTTAGGCATCAGTCTTGTTGGCTTCGCGAGCCTATCTTCTACCTTGATGGTGATTGCTCCAACGTGCTGGTCGAATTTCATCCTGTCGTCCATGGTAATACCCAGATACCTCAACGTTCTGGCCGGAGTTATTTTCACCCCCTCAAGTTGGAAGGAAACATGCTCTCTTTTAGAGTAGTCTCAATATAAGAAATACATATTACGTCATCATAATGTCAACGTAGAATACGCGAACTGAAGCTATCAGTGGCGGAGGTGATTTAAATTGACAGAGGTGCTTGAGAGAAAATGCACGCCAGTAACAGAAGTTACTACAGAAAAATAGCAAATCAAATTAATATGTAATAATAATGTTGAATAATTAATATTATTATTAAATTAGTTATTGGGTACGTCAATATTTTGGAAACCGTTCGTAAAAATATTTGGGTTAATAGAAATTACATAATAATTATAATACATCGTAATTTTCAATGAACAAAGAATGTTTTTAGATACATGGAACATGCACTAAGAAGGTAAAAATAAAACATTTAATTTTGTGCTTAAAATTATTTAATTTTAAATAAATTAGTATTTATTTGTTTATGTTCAAAAAAAATAAAGCACCAAAATAACCATCGTCATTTATTCAGGAATAAATATGAAATACAAAGTACAATGAACGATACTATATGGTGAAATATTATAATCAAATACACAAGTCCTTTCTAAAATACTATAGCACTGGATTAAGAACAATAAACTATATTTTACAGTAAAAAATAAAACTAAGGGGTGCCTTTAAGAGTTAAAAGATCACGACACTGTATTCTCAGCATCATCGTCATACTCGTCATCATCATAAAAATCTTCATCAGTTTCTGATTCGCCAGTGTTCACAACAAATACCACCTCATCTGTTATCATATCCAACAGGTGCTCCGTTTCCAAATAGTCTTCTACAACTTTATCAACGTGGTTACAAACAGATTCCCATTCTTCACGAGTTATAGAAGCAAATTTGTTTCTAGCTAATGCCTCCACATCGGCTAACTTAAAAGTAACATTTCTTGCAGCGACCCAGTTTTTTTACAATAGCCCATATTTTCTCAATAGGGTTTAATTCGGGATGGTACGGTGGCAGCCTT
This sequence comes from Protaetia brevitarsis, assembly GCA_004143645.1. NCBI lineage: Eukaryota > Metazoa > Arthropoda > Insecta > Coleoptera > Scarabaeidae > Protaetia > Protaetia brevitarsis. The sequence continues at coordinate 1,457,232 of RXPK01000253.1, forward strand.
AGAACACTATGCCCATGAGATGCTAGTAACTTATCTAATTTAAATTGTGGCGTTTCATTTTTATTTTTCTTTATTAGTTCATAAAGCTCTGGTTTTGTAAAGCTAGAATCAAAGAATATATTCCTTGCCGTCAACCACTCGATCATTTCAGCCTTTTTTGTTCCAGAAGTTGGGTCATAATGAAGTTTTACATTATGATAAGACGCATTGTCCACTATCAAAACACTTCTAGGTGGAAGATTAGGCACCAATTGTTTTGTCACCCATGTTAAAAAATTTGTCGCATTCATATCATCGTGATAGTCACCTGATTTTGTACCTCTAAGAAAAAAAAAAACAAAGAATTTAATGGTGCTTTCATCTTAGAAATATCATAATTCTTGCTTTTCAAAGCATTTGAGAACAAAAATATTAATGGAGGAGTACCATAATATTAGATGAATAACGAAGTTTTCATCCATTAATATAATAACTTCTACATACAATACATTACTAAATACCTGATCGAAACATAAGTAATCCGTTATCTATGAAGCCCATTTTACCACCAGCATGCACCATGATTAAGCGGCTGCCCTTCGAAATAGGTTTCTTCAGTCCTAACAGTGTACCATCTGACCATTCCTTCGGCTGTGTATGGGAACTATGAATGTATGACTCATCCGTAAATACTATTGGTCTATTTTCATGGAGGTAACCACCCTTGTAGTTGGCGTAGATATTTTATGCGTTTAGCTCGTATATCGTAGCTTTCCATCAATAATTTCCGTTTATCAGAAGTTCTTTGCCACCTGCAAGTGAATAAATATATAAATTTACTGTCATACATTAATTTTCTGTATGAGTACATACTTAAATCCCATCTTTTTTAAAACATTTGAGAGAGTGGTCAAACCTCCTTCGAAGGATATACCATTTTCTTGAATTTTTTTATAAATTCCTATAATTAAATAATAATGCTGTTGTATAAACATTAACAGAAAGAAAATTATATTTTTGTACCTCTTATGGTAGGTCGTCTTTTTTCATGTATATAAAAATTATGTACAATAGTACGAATTGTTTGTTTATCTTCAATACGAAGGGTACTTTTTGGACTGGGGCGTGTTCGTTTTCTGCCAGGGCTACTAAAAGAGGTAGCTCTTCCTGCATCTACATCCTCGGCTTCCTTGACAATACTTCTGTATGTAATGTCAGATATTCCCGTTGCTGCAAGTAACCTCTCTTTATAGTGCGACAAAGGTATTATTGGAGCATTATTTGCAGCTTCTTCCTATTTATATGAAGTAGGTAACACTAGATAATAATAAATAACACACGGTAAAAAAGCGATCAACTCCCACAAATTCAGAGACAGACACTAATTTGAATTTTGACAGATGCGAAATTGTCGACTGACGACGCCGCTGAATTCAAACACCCCTATAGCTGGCATAATGGACTCATCCGACGACTCCAGCGCCCAAAACGGATATGACGTAATATGTATTTCTTAAATTGTGACTACTCTACGAGAGCATGTTTTACTTTATCACTTACTGGCACTTTATTTATGAAAACTAAATTATCACAAATCATCGCAACCCCGTGCCTCCAAAGGTACTATTCTAAGTACTATATGGGTTGCATAATAATTGAAATGTTCCTACTCTAACTAAATAATTTCCCTACAATTCTTAATAACAAAAATATAATACAGCAGCCTCGCGACCATATGAATACTACTTTTGTGAAATGATGAAATATGTGAAATGTGATTAGTTCACATAATCGCGAGTCTACTGTAAATCGGCCAGCTATCAGTTATTATTAAATGCGCCCATGGAACGACTGGATAATAACATTGATGTCCCAAAATTAGTGAGCAGGCTGCCATTTATACCATATACTTAGGCATTAAACATCATAATAAATAGGGGTCTGACTGCTTTATTTTAGAAGAAAAAGAAAATAGCAAAGAAAATGTCTGCAAATTCTTACCAAGTCATGAATATTGGTATACCTACTGTTTCAAAATGAATTACATCTAGGTGTTCATGAATTTTTCCTATAAATTATGATATTCCGCTTTCTTGAAATGGGGGTATGGATTAAATAGTATAAATATAGGTTATCCACCTGTCACTGTCAAAATTTATCGTCGAGCGATGTGTAATGAAATTAATAACAAAAACAATTGGATTATTAATTTATAAAATAACTTCAAAGATGGGATATCAATCAAACAACTAAGGTAAATAACTTATTTGTAGACATTTTATTTAGTTATGATTTACAACAAATGTTCAAAATGGTCACCATTCTGTTGAATGCATAATGCAATACGACGTTTCATGTTGTCAAAAATACTCTGCAATATTTTTGATGTTATTTCATTACATTTATTTGTAATTGTATTCATCAGATCATTTCAGTTATTAATTCTTGTCTTTCGGGTAGCTTGCCGGTAACTTCGGGCGTTCCACACGGGTTAATATTGGGACCAATTTTATTCTCCATCTACTTTGCATTTTTATTTAAGGCAGTAAAATCTTGTAATATCCATATTTACGCTGATGATGTCCAAGTATATAGATCTTTTCTCCTCGATGATTGGCGGCACTCCGTTAAGCAAATAAATGAAGACCTGAATGCTATATATTCAGTGGCGGACAAACATTTCCTGAGACTCAATCCGGATAAATCTCTAGTACTATTGTTTGGTAGTAAAGGTGCATGTGCTGATCTGAGACACAAAATTACTATTGAAATTAGTAACCGAACTATTCCCGTGGTAAGCAGTGCAGTAAATTTGGGTTTTTTTTAGATAATAGTTTTCGATATTGACTCAGATAATTAATTAAGTATATTAGGCAAGTTTATACCTGCTTAAAGAAAATTCACCCTCATAGATGGTCCTTAAGTCGAAACCTTAAGGCACGATTATGTGAGCATTTTGCACTAGCTCGATTTAACTGTTGCGCTCCTATATACCACCCAGCCATTGATTGCTTGACTGTTCGGCATATACAGAGGGTTCAAAACTCGTGCTTGAGCTTGATTTATGGTGTTAGAAAGTTTCAAAGAATTTCACATAAACTTCGAGATGCGGGTTGGCTTAATATGCCAAATAGAAGGCAATTGCAAAGTATGTGCTTTTACCATAATATTTTATAATAAGACAAATTCGTATCTCTACAGTAAAATTCGTTTTCGCTACGAGAGTCATGAATTGAGCACTCGTTTCAGAGACAAGGTATTTCTTCCTAAACACAGAACTTCCTTGTTTGAGAGGTCCTTTTCATATCATATTTATAAATCTTACAATGATTTGGATGATGATCTTAAAACACTGAATCCAACAATGTTCAGGGCTTCTTGCAGGCGCGTTACTTACTTGCAGGTCAAGGGAAATATTGTGATTTAAACGTTGATAATACTGTGAGGGGGGGGGGCACATTGCAGAATAAATTTTAGCTTTTAGTCATTGATTGTATAACCTAGACCTATCATACGCATTATTTTTATTATTATTAATTAATTAATTAATTTTCTTGAAAGAAATTGTAATAATTTATCCTCCTAGGGTGATCTTTGTATGGATACATATGTAAACGATGCTTTAAAATTCTATGAACGGTACTAGAAGATACATTCTTTTGAAGTGGTAAACGACGAACTGATACGGGTTTTCGCCAACAAGGTTTTCTACGTGGTTAACAATATTTTGCTGTGTCTACCAGAACTTTTGCCTTTTAAAGCAGATCCTGTAGTTCGAAACTTTTCCGCTACTAGGCGAATATAATGTTGTAAAGCGGCATTATACACAACTCATATAGGAAACTGCAAGCGAAACTACCGCTTACATTCAGCGTAGGAATGTTATAATATGCAAGTTACTCAGAACCTACTGAGATGTAATTCATTTTGAAATAGTTTGTATATATCTTACTTGTAATTACTAAATATTACTGTATATTTTATGTGGTATAATATTAATAATTATAATATCGAATCACTTACCAGGAAAGAGAATTGAAAAATAAATTGCGTAAATCAGCTGCTTCGCCTTCTGATTGTCACAAATACAGGGTGTAATATTTATCTGGCATCGCTCGATTATGCTTTACTCAATCACTTAGTCGAAAAATGTGTGGAAGTTACTTAGGATCAAGAGTTTTATGACTCAAAATTATTTCAACATATACAGGGGGTTTGTATTTGAATTTTTAAATTGCTTGAATCGACACAAATTATAATTATCTAACCTACCCTACGACAAAACTTAATACTTTTTGAGGTATTCAAACCTTAGAAAAATGTTTGCAAATACATTTATTCTTAAAAAAATAATAGTTCTATTATAACTGCTATTATCTAAAAAAAAAAAAATTGACAAAAACCTAATGCACCTTTAGCTGAAACAATATATTAAAATACATCTGAATATCAAAAACTTTAAATGTATAAAACCCATTTCTACAAATAGAATAATCAGTTTTCCATTCATACTTGATATTGCTGATCCCGTTGCGCAATCTGTTTGAAAGATTCCTCTTCGTATTGAAAATTGTGTATTTTTACTGTATTTGAGGATTTGATTAGATAAAATGAACTTTTATGTAGTAATAATTACTTTTTATTACTTTAGAGATAAACTCTGCCAAAACTTTGAAAGTTCTTTTTATAAATTGCTAGTTTCCGGTAATAAAATTATAATGTTTAGCTCGTTTGTTGATAAAGTTTGTTTTTTAACATGGTTGTCGCTGCTTGGAACACCATTACCGATTATAATTGCATATTTCTTTAAATATTTATAATACATAAAACTACGTGCTACATATTCTTTTCCATACTATGAATTGTGTAATTAACATGCCGATGTAAGAAGAAATTTTATAAATATAATGCAGATATCCAAGTAAATAAACTTCTGATAACATTCAATACAGTATAAAGATTTGCATTAGTCTAAAAGAAAATATTGAAATGAAATAAAAAAGGATTCTTATAATATAATTTCAAAATATATTTGTAAATGTTAAACAAAATAGAGATTTTTATAACAAAACTAAATAAAAATAATCCGCAAGCAAATTAAGAGTTATCTAAATTAACTAAAACCTTTTAATTCAAATAATTTAATTTTAATTTAGCAAATGCAAGAACAAAATGCCTCTTTTTTCCTGGCAACACCCCATAATTATAGCCCTCTTATACCTGCAAAAGTATGTTAGTGGTTATACTGTCAACAGTATAAATATTTTTTGGCGTAGATTATTAAGGATGAGCTCGTTCATAAAGTCGGGAACTATTAAGGGCCTTAAATTGGGATACCGCGGAGGTAACGCTATTGCGGTTCTCGTTATCAACAGCGTTTTGCAAAAACAATTGTACAGTCTTTACTACAGTCTTTACTGTGTGAAAGAAACAGAAAATAAAATACTAGAAAGATTACAAAAAAAAAGAAATAAAAAAGCCCGAGATGAAAAGAAAAAACTGATAGCAGCCGAGACCTACATTCTTCAATGCATGCCAGATTAGTAAACACGCTTGTAGCTTGTTTGAAAAGACTGCATGCAGGAGTAAAGAAGGGCAGTGGGTGTGGTTTCCGACCCTCAGTGAAATGTGTTTGGCAATTGCGGCGAGTTTTGATGCATTTATGCGCGCCCTTATTCCCAAGTTAAGCCATTAATTTCAATCTATCAGCACGGATTCGTTGACAATTGATCAATTGTCAACAAATCCATTGAATTGTCGAATTTAGCAGACATTAGGAATTGTATTTCTGACAACGTAGATAAGAAAAAGCAAATTTATGACGTAATTACACTGACCTGAGCAAGGCTTGCGATCGTATCAATCACTGTATATTGTTTCGGAAGCTGGATGCAATCGGATTTTTACGTCAATAATCGCTTTCTTTGTATCATACCCATACGGAGAATGCATTATGTGGCTTTCATAGGCCACGAATCCCAGCAATTCCCTCCATCTTCTGGTGTACTCCAAGGTACAATATCCAGGCAGAAATTATAAACACAATTTTTGTAAATGATGTGTGCGATATTCTGAATTGTTTAGAACTACCTTTCGGCGACGACTTTATCGCATTATTATATAAACCATGTGCGATTGTATCTATTTGTAGAACCAGCTGAATGCATTGCAGATATGGTGTATTAGTAATAGATGAAACATGTCACACAACAAATGTGCAAATACACTATTGTGAGCTTTATACGTGGAAAGCATACCATATCTTAGACGTATCACCTCAATGATGATGTCTTGTGTGTATACGCGATACAGGAATTCAGCACCACAACTCTATTTGCAATGTATGCCATTGATTTTGCGGAATTGCGCCGCAATCGATGTGATATTAAATTCCTTCAAAGTTTAATTAATAACCAAAACGACGCGACGCTCCAGAATCACTAAATTTGCTTGAATTTCTCGTACTCCGACCTTCAGCTAGATCTCCGTGAGCTGTGCAAGAGGAAAGTCCCCGTATATCTCATTAACCTAATATCCAGCTATCTCTGGGGCAGGAAAATAAAATTGAACGACGGTGCGACGATGGAGATTGGGTCGGCGGGCGTTCCGCAGGGTTCAGTACTGGGGCCCACTCTGTGGAATGTCCTATACGACGGAGTTCTGGGCCTGCAGCTCACCAGGGATGCGGTAACGGTTGGTTTTCCCGACGACCTGGCACTTGTGATCGGTGCGGAGAGTGGCAGAGCATTGATGGCAAACACAAACGATTAATAAGTACGTGGATGGCGGAGCACGTAATTTTGGCTTACATTTACAATCTCGCACTGTTTTTTTTTTGTGTAATTCAAATTACTTCACTTATTTGTTTTACGTTTTGTTGTATTTCTGTAATTTCTGTAATTAACATACGGCCATTCTTGTGCTTTATTGTTTTGTAATTCAAGGTAAATACATCTGTTGGGCAAATCATATATATTATTTATTTTATAACTTTAGCCTCATTGTTTGTCCAAATTAATGTTACAAAACCATTTCAAATCCCAGTAAATGAATATCAAAGTCGAATCGGACCTGACCGGAAATGCATGCATGTTTAATCCAAAAACGGTTGTATCTACCTTCATTAACATTTTAGTCTTAACCAAAGAACCTCTAATTCCAGATTTCTACCCCGTCTGTATCCAGCTGTATATTTAATGTATGCATGTTAAACTCGGGCGATGATTCATCGACTATACAGCTAAATAAAATACTTACTTTACAAAATTTGCAATCTGATCAGAGAAAATTTCTATTTTGTTTAGTAATAAAACTCTTCTCCTTCACAGCTATTAGGTATTTCAAACAAAATATTTTGTAAAAAATGTTACTAAAGATTGTGGAAACTTTTAATTAACGTAAAACAGTAATTATTAGAATGATCTATTGCAGTAGTTTTCTAGTTTTTACAAAATTGATTTGCATTTTGTAAGTAGTTTCATATTTTTTTTTTCATTTATTAATTCACGCTGAGTATTTGAGTCGTGGATCGTGCGATATAACCTAACTACTTCTATTTTTTTTTAAAAACTTCACCAAATTCCATAATTCTTAAGTAAATTTTAAATTTCACCTTAACTTCTTTAATTAATTTTGCATCAATGACTGTACTGTATCCAAGACTAGATCTTTGATTACAGTTCTGTTTCTGATTTTAAGAAAAAGTGCTTTATACAAAAGTTTTACTGAATTCAATGCTGCATAATCCAAAAATATTTTTAACTCTACAAGCTGTTCCAAAGTAGAAAAACGCATACTTACTCCATTATTTTAAATGGAGTACTCTATATATTGTTCCATTTTTAAATTCTACAAAGAAAAATAACATCATTTTATATAAGCTACTATATGTCTATCGGTAATAACAACAGTATTATTTACACTTTTATAAAAAAAAGGCCCTGCTGAGAGCTTTTGGTTAAGGCGGCGTAGTTTGCATATGCATTTGTTTTAGATATTCATATTTAAATATCATACATAGCTGCCTTGATACAACAGTGAAACTAAAATCGATATAATTATATATAGTATATCGAGTTCGGCACCATTCAGTGCAGCGGTGCACCACAACTTTTTCAAAACGAACAAATATACAATTTAAACTTCACATTATTCAAATGAAATTGATAAAACTAATTTTAATTATTCAAAAAGTAAACATAATGGTATAAAGTTTTGTATGTAAAATTTCTCTTTAAATTTGTGTGTTATTTTCTAAGTTATTGTAAAATGCAAGTGCACTTGCAATAATGTGATGTTTCAGTTGTGTATTTTTTCATTTGAAAAGTTGTGGTGCACCACAACGAAACTTTAATTAAATCATTTCCTCACAACTTGAGTATTGTTTTCAATAATTGATCCGCTAATACCAAGAACATACACTTGCAAATCTTGGAGCCACCCACGGATAAGAAACAGACAGGGATGTTAATAATAATTAGAAGTCCAAGCTATCAACAAAATTATTTACTTTATGTAATACGTTTTCCGTGATTTCCTTCTTTTGGGGGCTACCTAAAGAAACGTGTATTTAAGAAAGAGCCATCCACATAGGAAAATAGGAAGAATAGAATGAGGGACGCATTATCCATATCGTAGAATTGTCGAAACCCAAAACTTGCAAAAGAGGGTAGCAATATGTTTATCAGAAAGAGAATATATTTTTGAAGATATTGCTGTGTACTGATGGTACAAGTATAAATGCAAAATGAATTTAAAAATAAAAAAAATAAATTTACTAGCTCAGCGGGAAAAAAAAAATAAGGGCGCAAAAGACTATTTACTTTCAGGGTTACTTTCGCAATTAAACTAATCTTGAAGAGTAAAATGTGGGCGTAAGTAAATTGTCTATCTTTAATTATTAGAATTGAAAAGGTTGAATCAACAATAAAAGAATAGAAATTTTGAATGACGTTAACAATCATAAATTTATTTAAAAAAAAAAAAACATTTAATTACAATGATGCAGAAATGAAACCGTGAATTTAAGATTCTGGCCGAAAACAAAAACTGCATTAGACTCTACAATTAAAAAGGACGATGCAAATCCTTTAACAAACAAAAGAGGTAAATTTGTTCTAGAAGAAAATCCTATTTCACAAAAAATCCACAAGGTTTCAAAATTACAACACACTAAAATTAAATTAAACGTGGATAAAACAAATGTATAAATATAATTGAAATTTAATCACAAGCACAAAGCTACTTTTCACCTAAACCTGGGTGATTAACTAAAAAAAAACTAATTTGAAAACTAAGAAACGGAAAAATTTAAACTCTTAAAACAAAAAAAAAACTTCTAGATCAAATTATAATAACGGATCTTATATCTAATATGTGCACAATTATATAATATCAATTATTAAAAAGTTGAGTTGCCTGATCGATGAAGTAAAATCAAAATTTTAAATTAAAATTGAGATATCAAAATGGCAGCAATGAAAATAAAAATACAAGAACTTACTCTCGTCATCAAATCAAGTAACTAAAGGCCTCCGGGTAACAGTTGCATATATATATATATATATATATATATAAAATTTACATCTGCGTGCTCTCGCAGCGCATAAAATGCAAAGATCACAGAAAACAACTACCTTTAAGGACATGAACTAACATGAGTAAACACTATCAAATTAAAAAGGTGAAAACAATTTAACTAACTGAACATTTAAATTAACAAATTAAACAATCGAATCAAATCAATTAACAAAATCTTACTTAAAAATAAAATATTAACTTCTGAGAGAATTTGCCCGAAACATTGACAAAAACAGATTTCTAACATTACAGCATCGAGTTTATAACCCCCGGGGTGCCAAACCACAGCAATATGTTATAAATTTTAATAATTAAAAAGTATGATTACTAAGTACGTGTAAATACTTTCAATTAAAAGTGTATTTTGTTGTGGTTTAATGTTCATTTGTTTTTTTTAAATAATAAATGAAAGATAAACATGAAGTCTTAGTTCAATGGTTTCTGACTAAAATACATACTATTTAAGTAATCATGAAAGATTTGAACTATTGCATGAACAAGAAAAAGGATCACATAATATTTTTCAATTAAATGCGAATACAAGCTGCACAAATACTATATACCGAGCAAAGCATAATTCAGAATTACTTACAAATAATTTTTAATTACTATTTCAGTGTGCTGTAGCTTCGATTACATTAATAATCGAAGATTTGTGGAGATTGGATTCGTATTTAATTTGTTAAAGATGGTACATACACTGAAATAGGTTTTACATTCACAAAGTTGATATTCTGAAACAGGGATCGTCCATTCTAATTAATAAATGGCAAAGGGACCGATCGCCATCGATTGGCGTGAAGTCGTGGAATTACTATCTCTAACATCCCTTTCCGATGTTCGCTTTGATGTTCAAGGTACTTTGTTGTTTCAGGATACCATTACTAATTCCTTCGTGGCCCACAAATTGGCAACTTATCACAAATGGTTACCCACGTCAGAATTAATACCCTTATTGTTTCATGATCTATCGAATTTCAGCTAAGTGTTCCCCAAGTTGATGAATGGAAATCCTGTTGCTTGTATAACTTTGTTTTATATTCCACGAATATACTAGTAATCTATTAGATATAATGTATATTTTATACCACCAATAGACTATATATATATTTGACAGTTCATGACAGCTATTTATTGTAATGTATTACCCAAAATCAGAGATAAGGTACATTTGATGTCGTAAACTTAATAATACAAAATTGCTATACCTTCTCTCAAAATTAGCAGGAGTGATTTAAATCAGTGGCGCCAAAAAGAAGTTTTTTGTTTGACTTTCGTAAAACTTTGTTTACACAATACATAAAAATACAATACTCCGGAAATCGTCATCATGTCATTTTTATTTGAACTGTCCATGCATTTTGAAGAAACTATTTACACAAATTCAGACAAGCTCGCTTCTCAAGAACATAAAGATTAAAATATCAAAAGAAGAAGAAATTCCGTTTTATTACTAATAAATATGGATTATTTCACGCCCAAAAAAAAAAACCAAATGAGCGCCATCTACAGAGTCAAACTTCAGTTATCCAAGGAATAAGTAAAATATAAAAATGTCAAAACTAAAGAAACCAGAAATCAAAAATATTTGTTGTAATGAAACGCTGTCAAGAAATTATTAATAAATTAATTACAAGAGAAAGTTCTAACTCCTGCCAATTCAGTATGATAAATTAGGTTATTTTTAACGCGAACAGTCACATAGAAGATGTGTGTTAGGTTATGTTGAATATGTGGTCGGTGCTGTGAAGTAAAACCAGGTTAAGATAAATAAGTAAATTGTTCTTCTTTATTATCATCTTCCGAGGCAACACAAAGAGAGACATAGTTCGAAACGAGGTAATAACAACTAAGAACAAATTTAAAATCGATCCAACGCAGTATAGAGAAACAACTAACGTGATTTCGACACTTAATTCGACTGGAGGAGCAGAGACAAACATAGCCACAGAGGAAGAGAATAAGAGGGAGATCATGTTAAAGTTAAAGTGGAACAACGTGATGGGTTAGTGCTTGGAGGAGAGAGGCTTGGATTGGAACAGCAGAAAAGTGCTACCAAGGAACAGGAAACATTGAGCAAATTTGTATACCAGTGAAAGTAATAACCACCTTACATTTTGGGTTATATACAAGGCTATCATATACGTCACCCCCCATTTAAATCCCTTCATAGTCAAAATTAATTAATAAAAACTTCTTTGTGTGTTTTTTTGTGTTTATTAAAAACTAGTTTGTAGAATAATATAAACATATACTATGAGATTCAAAAAGATTGTCAATTCCGCTCCTATGGATAGTAACATGGTGTAGGTATGTGCCGCGTGTTTGTAATGAAGGTTTGAACTAAGTCAGTGTTGGACACAAGAAAGTAAACGGATCTGTCATAAATAAGGAAAACGTAACCTATTTTGAACCCGCATTATATAAAACGACTTATGATTGGTGTTTCGCTTGTAAAATAATGTAAATTTAATTATAATTATGATTTTACATTAGTACTAATGGTGTTTAACTAAATTTATTTATTACTTTAAATTATAACATACAATTAGTATAATTATTAAGTGACAAAACTGCATCTCTCAGTTCTTCTATGGTATGCATGCGGTTTCTATAGATCCTATTTTTTAGATAGCCGAACATGAAGTAATAATGGGTTAGATCAGGCGATCTTGGTGGCCATCTTTGTGCTCTAACGACCTGTCAGCAAAAACTGTTGAAGATATTGGCAGGTTTGTCGAGCAGTATGTGCTGGAGCATTATCGTGCTGAAAATACATGCTTTCAAGCTCTTTTCTTGTAACTCTGCAATAAACAATTCCAACATCTGTTGGTAACGTTGGGCTGTTACAGCGTTTCTCGAAATTCATGTGGATTTTGTGCAGACCAGATACGATAGTTTTATGAATTGATATAGCCTGTTAGATAAAACCAGGCTTCATCCGAGAAAAATGATTTGTTTAGCAAGTCATCGCCCCTTAAATTGTTATTAAACCAATGGCAATATTCCAATCGCCTATCGTGATCTAATGGTACTAATTCCTGCACCGTAGAAACTTTATAGGGATGAAAATGTAACTTTCTTTTGACAGTTCGTTGCGCTGAAGTGTATGATAAGCCTATAAAATTATAAAATGTAATAAACTATTTCACTTAATGTTAATATTGATTTTTTACCTGTTTGTTGAGCTAATTACCACAAATAAATTCCCTTATTTTCTTACGGTATTCAGAAATACTATTGTTGGTGATATTAGATGTAAATATTAGCGGTTTGAAAAAAATTATAAGATAAATAATCGAAAGATACTACAACACGAACGCCAATGTCGCTAAATGTCAAGAAAATTCATTTAATGTATGAAATTTGTATGTAGCTAACTTCGCTCATTAAATTGGTAATAAGTATAGATAATTTTTTTTTCCGGAAAACAGTTTTTTTAATACGACAATCATTTTGAATCTCATAATATATTTATGACAGAGGTTGCGAATACTTTTACGTAAAGTTCCATATCTTTGTTCAATAATGCTTTTTTTCTTAAATTTTTAGCAATTTGACTTGCAAGTGCCTTCTATTTACTAGACCATTATTTACTTCCGGAATTATTCAGCTTACAACAGATTGTTCTACCGCCACCTAAAAATTTTATCCCACACACTTCTGGTAACTACTGTGTGCGTAAAAATAGATAAACCCTTAACCAATATATTTTGAAAATATAGTATTTCCATGTTTGAACAGATATTCTACTTTTAAGTGCTATTAGTGTTTATCTTTATTGCTGTATGAATGGTTGTATTTGTTATGTGAGCACCGTATTCTAGCAATCTATCTATAAATAATTTTATGAAAATGTCAACAAGTAGTGCAAATGATTTTGCAAGTCAGGTCCAGGTCTATTTCAATTACAGAATTATTCCTACAAAAATACAAATAATCTTTTTATGTAATGTACCTTTTGATTGCCTATTTCACAGTTAGTGTTATCATTAATAGTTAAAAGTTGCTCTAATAAACCAACAGCCAACAAATTCTTGAAATTATTGCTTATTTCCAAAAATCAACTCGTTTCCACTGACAATTCAGTAAACTTTAACCTCACTTTTGTTCATAAAGTTGCTGTTATTCGTATAACTGCAAGGGATCGTATGGCGTTATTTTATTCCACATAACGTACTGCAAATAACATGCATGTTATTTTACAACGTACACTTATCGGATACAGCATACCACGCCAGACTGAAATAATAACGTAAATGATACAACATAAGGGGGATTGACTATTGTTCAATACTGACCTGCATTGTTAACGTGGGCATTACGACACAGATAAATGCAGTTTACCTTTTCAAATAAAAATATTAAATTATTAACTAATTATTAAATATTAAACTACAAATCTCCGTTTAACATTAAACCATTTCAATTAATTTTAATCTTTACGGATTGTTTGATAAGGGCATATAATTGCCTGACATTCGTCAAAACCGTATGTCAATTGTGGGTTGGTTATAAATTTAAATTTACCGCTATATTCTATCCTTTTTGTTTATAAGACTCTCACCTTAATAAAAGTTTGTAGTGTAAATCGGTCTACTTTCGCTACTCCTTCTAATTTTGGTAAATTCTGGTATCGGTGCAGCATTTTTTTTTGTTTAATTTTCGAAATACCAAATGACGGTTTAGTTTTTAGAATGAAAGAATCACGTCTGTCCTAGTTTTTTTTTAAGACGTGCTACTTATCAATGCAATTAAATAAATTTATTGAAGGGTTTAAGAAATGCAAGCGGTTTTGCAACCTAGGATAAAGAATAATAATTGTAGTATAATTGTAGTCATATATGTCATATATACCTGCGCCTAAATTATATGCAATCTTATTAACATTTTTTTTTTAAATGTACGTTACTTATACCTATAGTTTGTCTCAAAATTAGGAGGAACAGCGGAAGTAGATCGGTTTATGCTGCCCGGGATACTTCTAAATTTAAATTTAAATTTAAACTCTGTTGCCCGCATATGAGTTCAAAGGTAAAGTTTAAAACTGATTTTATTCTAAAGTAAACATTCGCCACGTATCATTAAAAAGTAGGTATAGTTAGGATTTTGTGTTTATGTTAAAACTGTTATCCTTTGTATGTACTCGTACCTTAGGTACCAAGGCTAGTCATGTTCCTTTATACTCGCTCCTAAAAATATTAAATTAATCTTACATTATCAGGAAGTTTTCATAATTCTCATGTATTGAAGTTATGAAAAGTCGGTTTAATTATGTTTGCTTTAATTAGTGCCTAAACAAAACATAATAAATCGGTGTTTAGTAATTTGAGAAATCGATAAAATTCGTATATTACAGCATAAAACGTACAAATGCAAAACAGAAAATTACGACAAAAGAAACTTGATTGAATTAATAAAACGCCTTAATGAAAATTAAATGGATCTTGTAATTAATTTTATGTCTGCCATTCTTCTCTCCCATGATGCTTTATTCAGTGCTTTAATTAATCACAGCCTCTTTATGTAGGTTATATACAGGTAATTGGCTTTACGTTATTTGTGTGCACATAAAAACGTTTTATTTTTCAACAATATCTCTCATCAATCTGCCAGCGCGGTTTTACGCGAAAGGTTGCTTTCTTCTAAATTTGCGTCAGTCGTAAACCCGTCAACTTTCAAACGTTTAATCCCTTGGGTTTCTTGATGTGCGAAAATGCATGTTCAGACAAGCGTATAATGTATGTAATAACATTCCATTATTATGCACAGGATCCCAGCGGGACCGAATCTTTGGTTACAGCTATATTTTTCAGTTTGGAATTTTTTCTTTAGAAAAGTTGTCTAATCGTGTAGATATTTTCATTCGCCACAGAATTTTTATCTCTACCCGCTTTTTTTTATAATACCTACACTGTAAGTGTTTTACCTTTGTTAGTCAAAATATATTGTTATGTTATATGGTAAATTACGCTAACAGTAAAAGTAATTTTTATTTTGTGTACATATGTACCTGTTTGTAAATCCAGAGTATACGGGTGTTCCACGTAAGTGGTTCATTAAAAGTTTATGATATTCTACTGTTTACTTATATTTGAGATTTTGGTACCATTATCTGTTCGATTGGAACTATAAATGTGAAATACCTTAACCAAAATATCACTTCCGGTTAACCGGAAATGGGCGTCAAGTTTTTTATTTTGAATAGAATAATATAATTTTCTTTACATTTTTGGATTCTACGGCCATAAATACGTCAGTTTTTATTAGCTATTCCTATAGCTACATGTTGCCGTTTTTGAGTAATTTAAGATTTTCTTTTTTTTAGTATTAATCATTGCTTTATTCAGAAATTAATATCTCGGTTAATACTGCAAGTAGAGACTCCAAATTTGCTATGTTATGAATGTAGATGTAACTCTAAGAAATGGTACGCACACTTCGCATTCGAATATACAGAGTATTCAAAACTGAGAAACAAAGTGACATATTTTCGAATGCAGAAACTCAATTTTCTTAAATAGAACACCCTGTATTTTAATTCGAAATTGGGAAGTAAATATCGCCCCCTATCATTTTGTATCACCACTCCTTATACCTATCTTTAATAGATTTTGGGATATGAGCAATTCTTTGTTGAACAATAGTAGCTCTATGCTTAAATGTTCGCAGATGGCTCTGAATGGAATTAACGTCAAATTCATTGTCTAACCATAAGTGTGTGTGTGTGTGTGTGTGTATGCCATCGTAATTACATTTTTTAACAATGCAATATGAATAAAAACGACTGTTCGGAGAGCAAAATTTTGAATTTATTCAACATTCATGGAGAATGTAACAAAGTATTAAATATAACATGTCGTACATTTAATGACAGATATTCACACCTTCCACCGATTACAAAGAAAAAATTTCGAGAAATTGAAAACTTTTTTTCACACTCGGGAACTGCGTAAAGAAAAAGATAAAATAAACTAAAATTTTGAAAACACACTTATAGATCCCTGCTATGTTTCAGGACCAATGGATAGGTAACAATAGACCTTGGAAATGGCCTCCATCGTTCACCGGATCTAGCGCCTCTAGATTTTTATTTTTGGGGCAACGTAAAATCATTGGTGTATGCCACAGCTGTGTGATCTCGAGAGGAACTTTTACATAGGGTTACGACACATATCAGAAGAATTTCGCGTAATCTAGTTAATAGAGCCACAGGAGAAGAAAAAGCTCCGATTTTAAAATGCTTAGAAAATAATGGAGGTCATATAGAAAATATGGAGATCTAGGAGTATGTTTTCAAAATTTTAGTTTATTTTATCTGTTTGTTTTCACGGTTCCCGAGTGTAAAAAGTTGTTTTCAATATTTCGAAATTTCTTTGTAATCGGTGGAAGGTGTGGATATCTGTCATTAAATACACGACATGTTCTATTTAATGCTTTATTACATTCTCCATGAATATAGAATAAATTCAAAATGTCGCGGTTCGAATAGTCGTCTCTATTCATATTGCGTTGTTCAAAAGTGTAATTACGATGACATACACACACACTTATGGTTAGACAATAAATTTGACATTAATCCCATTCAGAGCCATCTACGAACATTTAAACCTAGAGCTACTTAGATTGTTCAACAAGGAGTTCTCCACATCTCAAGATCTATTAAAAATAGGTATAGGAAGTGCTAATACAAAATGATAGGGGATGATATTTACTTCCCAATTTCGAATTAAAATATGGGATGTTCCATTAAAAAAAAAAATGAGTTTTCTGCATTCGAAAATATGTTACTTGATTTCTCAATTTTGAACACCCTGTATATTAGAATGCGAAGTGTGCATACCAATTCTTAGAGTTATATCTACATTCATAGCATAGCAAATTTGGAGTCTCTACTTGCAGTATTAACAGAGATATTAATTTCAGAATGAGGCAACGATTATTACTAAAAAAAAAAAAGAAAAACCTAAAGAACACAAAAACGGCAACAGTCTTTATTGGCTATAGGAATAGCTAATAAAGACTGACGTATTTATGGCCGCAGAATCCAAAAATGAATAAAAAAATTATATCATTCTATTTAAAATAACAAAGTTGACGTCCATTTCCGGTCAACCGGGAAGTGATATTTTGGTTAAGGTATTTTACATTTATAGTACCAATCGAACAAATAATGGTGCCAAAATCTCAAATATAAGTAAATAGTAGAACATCATAAACTTTTAATGAACCACTTACGTTGAATACCCTGTATATTGGGTTTAATTAATCTGAATCGCAGCCGTGGTTATTAGGTATATTTGTTCATCGTACGGTAACTCTATGATCTCGATACTAATTCAAGGGTGAAGACACAATGCAGCTCGTACTAAAATAAATGAATGATGAATGGGATGAATCCATCGAGAAGAGTTGGTTGTTGATAAAAATCTTCTTTTGGAAATTGTTTTAACTTTTCGTTAATTCAAATTAACATCATTTAGTTCCGTAATCTCTTCGAAATTGAAGGAGAACTTCTATGTGAATAATCTTGTTAACCGTTGAACCGAAACTATACCATAGTCGACAAAAAAATTTAACTTTAGCATAGGGATTTATATACTATGCTATAAAATAACCTTGCAATACGCGTCGATGCCAATTTTGAAACGATATTGAGCGGTAGGCGTGTGGTGGGAGACAAAGATATATGCCTGTTTCTATTCTAAAGTGGCGGGTTGTTTGCTACCTTCATTGGTAACAATGTCTAAGGTCTCATAAAATCAAAGATATATATGTATATAGGAACGCCAACGTCTTGTACTCCTTGTATGCGAATCGAATACGGTTTGCAGGTTTGCGTTATACGATAGCATTCGTCAACAATAGATACGGCGATGTCTAGATGGTGTAGTGATAATGGCCTTGTATTAAATAAATCTAAAACTTCAATGGTAGCCTTCAGTTCGGCTAGATGCTCCGTCGACAGATCACCAATGGTGCGACTGAGGACTGTGTCTGCACCTGTGATGTCTGAAACTAATTTTCTTGGATGTCGAATTGATAATCGTTTATCTTGGGATAGTCATGCGTCTCAATTAAGCTCGCCAATATATGTTCACTTTCATATGCCATATATAGATTGCGACGGTATTGTATCTTTGAGGGACTAGTCATGCTTTCTAACACGGCGCAATATTTCTTCGAGATTGCGGTGTGGCATTTTTTTTGGGGTGCAGGGCCTAATGCTCTCCGGTTGTTTTGTTCTGCAAAAGTGAAATTGTCCCGAACAATGTCTTCGTCAGGTGCCATGGAATCATGCCGTCCTATATTTACTACATATGGTATTTTGTCCTTGCCATGCCTTTTTATTTATGAATGTGCGGTGTTTACTCATAAAAACAAAAAAAAAACTGTTTTCTTTTTATTATTAATTTAATACTGCGTCTGATACCAGATATAACGATGACTGCGCCGTACCAACTATAGAACTGCGCTCTTTGAAAGGAGTCGAGGTTCTATGTGCATCAAGATTTAAATAAACTACAAAAAATGTTAGAATCTAGAAACTCATGGTTTAAAAATTACTTAAAACCATATCTGAAGCACAATGTTTTATAGCATGTCGGAGTTTCTGGAGCAATCAGTTTGGGAGTGCTGAATTTACATAAATACGTGATTTATGTATGAACCTATAAAACGTATTTTAATGTAATTTTATGTATTTTATTGTATATATTTTACTGTATATCTTGTCCTGACGCAGCTCATATCTCTTTAGATCCAGTGGCTAATAAAATTATTATTATTATTGTTATACATTGTTGACGAATGCATATAATTTACTTTAGTTACCTTATCTAAAAAGACGTTCCTGGAAATGATAAAATAGAACTTCGAGTTTTATTCCTGAAAGAAACTGTTTTGATGTTTATATTTTAATTTTAATTAATAATAATTATTTTTAAATTTATTTTTTGATCTTAAGGAATTTATTCTTTTACATTCGAAACAACATGTCTTTTATGCATAAAAATAGAAATCGAGCTGCTAAACAGTTATACTGTTTAACTGATATGTGAAATACTTGGAGCTTTCCTTTAATTAAGTTTTCGTACAGTATTATCCTTCCATTCTTACGCGGAGTACAAAACTCCTCCTTTTGTGGTGTCTTTGTTAGAAAAAGTTTTACGTTGAATCACATCGAAATTATTTATTTTTATCCTGCTTTTGGGGACTTAAATTTTCTATTCTCTGTCGAACTCAAGATTCCTAGCATAGTGTCCGTATTCTGTCAAATGAGATATGTCCACTTAAATTCCTTACTTCTCTGTTACTTTTAGCTACTTGATCCGCATATAGATTTTCTCCACGGTAAAACAGAAATTAAGCTTCATTGATTGACAATTATTGGTTGTTAGTTCCAATTACACTGACATTGCAGTCATTGTTTCCAAGTATTTATATGAAGACGTTTAATAAAGATGTTAGGGAAGTCAAAAATAAAAATAAATGGATAGCGGATTTAAAGATATCTTTAATTTTTACTTTTAAACGTCAAATAACTTTTTACCTATAATCTTCTTTAATAATAACATTGATTTTTATATCTTAGACGATACAATTGCATATTTTTAGTATTTGTTTATTTCATTTTCATAAGCTCTGGCTAGTGTTGTCTACGGTATTGCATAACTTCCTGGAAAGCCGAAGCACGTGCTGTAATCGTGATTGATTTTATAATTCCTACATATCTTTAGGAAAAGAAGCACAGGCAAGAATTTTCTT